>OZ010697.1:14859751-15262156 GCA_963932265.1 Thymelicus lineola
AGAAATTCGTATTCCTAGAAATCAGACTTAGCTAGAATGAGAACCGTTTTCGAGAATGCAATTACAAATAGGTACACATACAAATATAGATTTTTAACAGCATAGGATACCTTTGTAAGTATTCTACACATAAATACGAATTATTAAAATCCGAAGCAATTCAATTTCAAAAGTACTTACAATCATTTCTGCTGACATACACATATTCATCATATTGTTAGATATGATTGTCATTAAACATGTTAACGAAGGATTCGTACTTTTAATTTTAAACAATTATAGGCTTTCTACATTCCTGGTAACAAGTCACCCAAAACTGCCCTGAATAATCCGATATTCATATCGAAATAATAGTTATTTGAATAATTCATCGACCACATAATAATCTGAGAAAGTCAATTCACGGACGAGTCACCAGCAGATATCGGTCAAGAGAGTGCGTTGTTTATGTCCTGGGTTCCTTACAAACAACTTTCCCATGTTCGTCGCCTGTGTGTGCCGATAACGCGCATAATAAGATGCCGTAAAAGGATACCTTTGTTCTACTTTTGTTTGAATCGAGTGAGTCTCCTTGTGAGGTCTTTGGTTGTTTGTACTTTCAAAGGAGCGTTTTGTGATTTTTCTCTATTCAAAGTAAAAGTTCATTTTATTACTTGATATTCTTCCTTTTTATTAACTGCTTCCGCGGAAAGTTAGAAAATTCAATTATTAAATAAATATTTTTGAGCTTCGAACTAGGTAAAAGTGAATCATTGAGAGAATTTGGGATTCTGTACATTTGTATACTCGTCTACTTGATTTGTAGAATAGAGATTTAAACATAAAATTCAAGTGCATAAATATACTATAGGTACTGATAGGTAAGTACATAATCGATAGGAAATACCAAAAAGTTCTGTAGAGCCGTCACTCCGAATCAGTAAAAAATTTGAATGAATCAGGAAAACTTGCATACGTAAAATGTAATGTACTTGTGATATCCATTATCTAATCGTTTACAGTGTAGCAGATAAATTCATTAATCTCATGAATTTTAATATGCTTGTATACCTGCCATAGTAGCTCAAACCAATAGAGGTCAAGAAACCATAATGGTTCAGGTTAGTAAAATTTTCTTATGAAAATTATCGATAGGCAATCGTAAATTAATGTTGTTATAGATGTAGCCTTAAATATTTCACACAACCAAGTAAACTATAACAAAGTAATATAAGTGAATACGAGTATACATTCTGATTTTACGATTTTGTGATTTTAGTTTAGCTTAAGTCGAGGTTTTCCACTTGGTTTAAGCATATTTCACCAAATAGGTATAGTCTCTAAAAAAGAAGACAAATTAGAGTGAGAGACATTTAAGCACATAGACCTAGTGGGTTTTCATCTGCTTTACGGAACTCTAAAAATTTTATGATCTCTCCAAGGAAACTTTGGACAATCTAATATTGTATTAGAGTATATTACTGTAATAAATAACTAAACATTTTTCGCATTAACTGTGATTCATCTTAGAAATCAGCTGCTAGACATGTACGCGCCTTCTGATTGGCACCATTCCAACTGACCTAGAGCCCTCTAACACAACGACTGAGCTATCAGAGAATTTGTATGTGGACCCTAAAAAGACTCATTTATGGTAATTGTATCACCCAGCTCAACAGGTTCTGATCAACAGGCGACGACGGATGGATTTATGGCGAAATGCCTAAGGTAATATGTATTATAGACACATTAAAGACTAGTTATGTAGATCATTATTTGTTTATCAAGTTTAATAAATGGCAATCAGCTCGCCGCCGCGCCGGTCACCTAATTGTTTTGAATAAAAATGCAGTTTGGAGATAAATGTGAGATGGATACTATGTTAAACAGGTTAAAATTAAATATTCTTCTTGAGGTATAGAAAGCTGGGTCCAAGGATTTGAGTGCAAGCCAATTTTCCCTGATCGTGGTACTCGTGTACTGTGTACATGACCATTGTTGACCAACAGACGAGGATTGACGAGGCACCACCGAGGTCCGTTACCTACAGGATGCCGACATTTTATCAACCGATTAGGAGAAATAATTTTTTTCAGGTTTTCCAGATTGGTCCCATGTTTATTATTTCAGTTCTAATAATGGAATCATCAGAATACATATTTATTTATTATGATATAATTGTATATGAAGCAGAAGGGGTATTATACGGTATTGGTTATTCAATAATATTTCTTTTACTTTGCTCCATGATATATTTCCAGTTCTCCTAAAATAACAATCTCTACAACTCCGTGATCAATAATCGAATCCCATAGCATGTCCCACACATATTATTCTAAACAGATTGACATATTCCTTATAAATTATTGAACTTATTATTATTAAACTTAATATATTAAGTTTTTCTTCATGACTCTTCTTGTATGACAGCTTCAGCATCAGCAGATCGTTGTAGAACCAAAGAGGTTGCTCGCCGACATATATATTTAAATTTTCATTCTCCAAAAAAGGGCTGTTAGGGCTATCTATAAACTTAAGTCTCGGGAATCTTTGCGTGAAAAGTTCAAGGTAATAGGTATACTTACAGTAGCTTCCCAGTATATCTTCAATAATGTAGTTTTTATAAGGAAGAATATAAACGCGTATAAACAAAATTTTGATATTAATAATCGCCAAACAAAAAGAATGTATCAATTAGTTACGCCTTCGTTCCGCCTAAGTAAAGTGCAACGATCTTTCATAGGGCTTGGTGTACATTTCTATAATAAAATCCCAAAAATAATACGTGACTTGCCAATAGAATCTTTCAAAAAACGTGTAAAAACACAATTCGCTGCTTAAATTCAAAAGTACCACAAATCAGAAAATTGCAAAAATGTTTTTATTCAAAAAATACAACCGTAAACCTTCATATTTTTATATTTAAAAAAGACACCCATTGATTTCGTATTTTAAGTTACAAAAAAAACGCAACCGTTAGTTTTGAATTTTCGTTTTGAACGCGCGAAATATGATCTAAACTACCATATTTTTAGTTGCGCGTCGACAATCAAATTGAAAACACGTTTCTTTTGTGCAAAAGTGCCATATCTCGAAATTTAATCTGTTTTACTCATTAATTTTATATAGAAGACGACCATATTTCGGAATACTTCAGTTTTTAAATAAAGGATTCACGTAAGTAAGACACTATTTTTAAATAAAAAGAACCATATTTCTAAACGGGTTGTTTTGCACAGAAAATATACCTAAATTAACTTAATTTTTTTTGATCAAAATAAATTATTGAGGTAATGTGTTCCTTTTGCATTTAAGTTATTTATTATGAAGTACGGTATTTCAAAATAGTTTATTTTGAATATAAAAAAATTACTTTATATTATTATCATTTAATAATTAAAAGGGTCTTTTTCTGGAATACACTAGTTTTGCTTTTATTTAAACGGAGTTGTTGGTCATATTTTGAGATAAGTACTTTTGCATTTTTTATGCAAATCATGATAATAATTGTAATTATAAAATTGCAGGTATGTTTTAAGTATTATACGTAGTGTTTTACGTATTATATATAAAATACAATTTTTATTTAAAAACATTAACATTTTTAACTCATTACAATAAAGTTGTATGTTATTTTAGGTATGTAAGTTGTACGTGTTTTTACGTTTTATACTTAGTAACATACCTACAATTTCATAATTATTATTATTTCGTAGTTCAATAAATTAAGTTTAATATTTTTTTTGTTTACTAGGTATTCTATTTATGAAATTTTGTAATTTTAAAAACGCCAGGCTCCTTTTGAACCATCATGGCAGCATGATTTCAATAGTAGCCGGCGGCTTAGGTGGGCGGGTGGTTTTTTTTGTATTGAAATTAAATGAAATGAAATAATCTTTTATTCATGTAGGTATCACTGATACTCTTATGCACGTCATTTTTTTTAATCTACCAACTTTTCAGAAAGGTGCTTTGTCATAGAGGAGAAGAAAAGCCGTAAAGAAACTCCTCAGCACATCTTTTGAAAATAAAACTTATATCTATTACAAAAATAGGTATTCTCTAACCTGTGCAGAACTGCTTGCCTAGCTGGTCATTTCCAAGCATCCTTATCATTTAAATATTCATTTATGCTATAGTAGCCCTTGCCTAAGAGCTGAGCCTTTACAAGTTTCTCAAAAGATTCCACCGGTAAGTCACGTATTTGTTTTGGGACTTTGTTATAAAATTTTACACCCAGTCCCATAAAAGAACGTCACACTTTAGAAAGACGGTACGAAGAGGTAGCCAATTGATGCATCCTTCTTGTTTGACGATTTGAAAAATCACAATTTTGTTTATATACAGTTATGTTATTCCGTATAAACAGTATATTTACTCGTATAGGCCATTAAATTATTATTTATGGTCCTGTTACAGAATGAGTAGAAAAGTATACAGAACACTAATCATGGTAAGAGATAACAGTAGAAGTAATAGTGAAAATGTTCAAGACTTGGAAAAGCATCCGCAAACTGACTATCCAATGTTAGAAGAACCAGATGTGACTCAGAATGAGTCTTTTGATATTAATTCAATTCCTGACAGTCAGCACTGCCTCGATTTGTCTCTACTTGATGATGCATGTTTAAAATCAATCGTAGTTATTCCAGAAAGCGATTATGATAGAGACGCTTCTGAGTCTACCAGTACGACTAGCTCTAGTTCAGATTTTTCTTCGGACAATTCAGATTCCAATGATGACTTCATTAAAAAAGTTTATATTTAAAAAATGGTTATGTTTTATGATCTCAAGTGTTCCTAATTGCATTTAATAAACTATTTTATCTATAAAGTAACATTTTCATAGTTATTGTTGATTTAAAAGTTAAGAGTAGTTATAATGATAAAGAAGATTGCTAAGAAAGTTTTGAATGTTTTCTACATGTTTATAAAGTCTAATAAAACAATTATTTTGAGTTTTGAAAAACTTACGTTAGTTTTGATATTTAGCTTGGCTACTTTTATTATTTTACTTTTATGTTTTCATTGTTTGAGTAGAATTTAAAAAATAATTTATGATTATTTTACAACAGTTTCGAAGATTTGTATTTGTTATTTTGAGGGAAACTTTGATTTGTTTTATGTTTTAGATAGCATTTTGGTTATTCTATTAAATTACATGGCGATTTTTAATGTGTTCCTAAGAAGTTTTATGGTCAGACATGATTAATACAATAATTTTTTTGACTTGTGGTTGTTTTACTCCATATTTAAAATATTTCAAAAATATTTTTTATATTCAAAAGTAACGTATATGCTTATATCTCCTCTAGCTTTCAGTTTATTATAAAACTACTTAAAACATTTAATGCTGTTTAAAAATATGCTTCTAATGATGTATAATATGCCTATATTTGATATAAAATAAGAAAGCATTAGGCAAAAAATATTTTTTTTTTCTTTGTTTAGCTCTCCTGTAAAAAAGTTTAATTTTGATTTGTGGTAGTTTTGAATTTAAGCAGCGAATTGTTAGGCAAGGGATATTATAGTGTAAACGAGTATTTAAATGACAAAGACGCATGGAAATGATTAGCTCTGCAACCAGTTCCACTCAGAATAGTAAACTTTTGTATGATAATATCATTTTTGTAATATTTTTTTTAAAAGATGTGCTGAGGAGTTTCTTTAGGCTTTTCTTCTCCTCCATGACAAAGCACCTTCCGAAAAGCCAAAAAATGACGTGCATAAGTGTATCAATGATACCTATATGAATAAAATATTTTGACTTTGACTTTGAATTAAGATTATTTTACGACAGACATTCAAATTATTACGCACGTACGAGTATATTTCCATATTAATACAAAAATCCAGTGTAACAACGAGTACGTTATTAAACCATTATTGCGCTTGTTAGATTCAATGTGTAATGGTTATGGAAAAGACAAGAAATATAAATTGGAAGTCATGTTATAAAGCGAGAATCGACAAATATTTGCAACTTGTACTATTATTAATAAAGGTAAACCAAAAAAAGCACAATGACTAGTTATATTTCATGATATTGTAACTTTTTCATATTATTATGGAGGTATGTAAATGATACACGTTATTTGCGGCAATTAATTTATTGAAACCCTTAGTTCGCAATGTGCTTTAGTCGTTGGGGAAGAACTAAGGGGAAAGAAACCCCAACGGCACAAGATTACCGCAGTAATATTATATTATATCATTCCACATTTCGTATCAATATTACACATTTTTAAAACGGAACAAACACTACGACAATATTGAATTGAAAACTGGCTTCTAGTATAGCTTTACAACATTATGACACTACAATCGTTTTAATTAGAATGATACTAAACAATAATTAAATAGACTGGCAGAGTAACATTATAAAAGTATTTCAAAGTACTTAACTTCTGCAGAAGAGCAGCTCACACACTGAATTAAACGAGACAATTACAAACACTCGCTTTTATCAACCCAACTATCTACCCCCACACCATAATTACGAGTATCACCTGACAACCACAGACAAAATCAATAATTTGTAATGCTACGTAAAAAAAATCGTAATAAATACTAATAATAATAAACACAATTCAATAATTGATTTAAACAATTCCAAATCATCAAAATTATTGGTATTTTATAAAATAATTAAAATATTTCTACCGGCAAACAATTTTACTTCCTGTTACAATTAAAGACCTATTTTAAAAATTAGCAAGTAGTTGACATTTAACGTTGCTATAAATTTTCAAATACCTTATATTCATTTTACTTATATCGTATATTATTACCAAATCGTACAATAATATTATATTACCATATTTCAAGTGTTTCCTGTTACAATTAATACAAATAATACAAGTTGTCAAAATATAAGAACATTATCATTAATGGATACGTTTCCTTTTTATAAAAATCTAAATTTCATATTTTCTATTTATTGAGCAATTATTACATATACCTACATTATAAATATACAATATCTCTCACGGCCAGACTGACATGTACTTCGCTCTCGAAGTACTAAAAATACTACATCGTTATACATACTAAGTACATAAAAATACCAAGATAATATAGTTCCTACTACATTTACGAATATTGTCTCTTTTCACATTAAGATAAACACAAGTAAAGATATTTCATTTCATTTCATTTCATTTCATTTCATTTCATTTCATTTCATAAGGGCCCACTAGCCTCCCACCTGCTGCACATGAGTAAGGCTAGGGCTTTTAAATCAGTAGACATTATCAGCAGTTCCTTCAGTAATAGGGATGTTGACTAATTTTTAGGATTTAATTTTATTTTATAGATAGAACCTTGATATTCACGAAAAATAAATATTATAAAAATAATGATCTTCAATTTAAAAACAAAAATTGATAAGTAAAAATCATTATCAAATTTCCCACCAAAAACGTCAAAGTTTGTTGAATTTCCATATAAAATAGGAGCAATTACGTTATATTCTCAAAATTGCGTTTAAGGTCACGTGACAGTGAGTACAATTTTTAACATTTAAAATTAATGATAACTAATTTATTGTGATTGATTTCAATAAAATAAGGCTTTAAATGTTACCACTAATACTTTAGACATAATTTTTTATTAATTTATAATTAGTGTCAACATCCCTATTTGATCCAGCCTCTCACCTGCTGCACATGAGTCAGGCTAGAACTTCTCAGAAGACATAATCAGCAGTTTATTTATTAATTTGATCTAGCCTCTCACCTGCTGCACATGAGTCAGACTAGAACTTCTCAGAAGACATAATCAGCAGTTTATTCATTAATTTGATCTAGCCTCTCACCTGCTGCACATGAGTCTAGACTAGAACTTCTCAGAAGACATAATCAGCAGTTTGTTCAGTAATATCATCCAGCCTCTCACCTGCTGCACATGAGTCAGGCTAGGACTCTCACTCAGTAGACATAATCAGCAGTTTGTTCAGTAATTTAATCATCACTTCTTAAATTATCCTTAGACAATTATTATTGCATTTCATTTCAAAATTTACCCATCCATTGTATAATATTTCATTTCAATCCACATCACGATTGTGTTGACAAAACGTAACTAACAATATCGAAGATACTAAATATCTGTTCCGTTTGGCCATCCGATTCAAAACAATAAGTACAAAATTTAACAGTGATGATTAATTACTACAATAACCGTAGACAATAGTAAATTGCTATCGTTACTTACTTACTTATAACATAAACTTAATTGAAACTAAATAAAAAAAAATATTGTGAAATTAATAGAATTAGATCTTTTAATTGTGTTGTGTCTTTTAATTGTCTAATTGTGTAATTGAGTAGTATGTGTCTAATATCTAAATTCATCATAAATCATTGTGGATAAATCTTAAAGATTATATTATGTAATGTATGTCGAGTAATATTCCTTGCTATATTCTCTCACTGGGGCTATATTACATACAAACATTTCAAAATAAAATATATATAAAAATCTTTTGAAATAATATATTAATTATTAAATTAATTATTAACCCCTTCCAAGCGGCCGTAACGTTTTTTCGTGACAGAAAAAAAAACATCCTAATACGGTGCCGCGTCTACATAGAAGTTTCACTTTAAAAAAAATCGTGATATTATTATAAGGAGGAAAGATTTACATTTTTGTAAATTGGTAATGAATAGACTCAAAAACTACTCGACCGATTTGAAAAATTCTTTCACAAATTGAAAACTACATTATTTCTAAGTTAATAGGCTGTATTTGATTGTGATTATTAATTAGTTGTTGTTTTTTTTTTGCAAATCGCGTAAGGTTCAGTTAGTAATACATAAATGTTAATATCGTAAAACCTATTAAAAATATTACAGCAAATTGTATTACATGTCATTGTAAATGTAATAAAAGTAAGAAGCTAAGATTTCTTCAAGATTATTTGAGAAATATCTAAACAGGTTCTACTCGTAATGCAATTTTCACACAGTACCTACTGCGCTATTTTTGTTTCAATTGCACCAACAAAACAAAAATGTCAATTTAAAGAACATCTCAGTCACATAACGGTTACTTAAACTTCTCCTTAGTATAGAGACAAACAAAAAAAAAATTCACTCTCATGGACAATTAAAGTATAAAAATACCTTTAAATAATTATTATTTTATGAAAATTGAAGTTTTTGAATGTCAAGTCAAATCATCCCAAAAAATATATACCGCTTATTATTGATATTGACAATTAGCAGTACCTACCTACTACCTTTATTTTATTTCAAAGAGAGAAAAAAAAGCTTCTTTACAATATTTTTAAGTAATACAAAAAAGTAAAAAGAATTTCTTGATAATATATCATAGTTTAATATATCAGATATAATCATAGTTTAAAAAGCATTAAAAATAAATATAAACTTTTATTAACTATCAAAATATTTTACGTGTGGCTACGCAAACCAAATAATAAGATTAATTATCGATAAGGTTATTTTGACGTTGGTCCGCACTAGGGTCATTGAAAGTTGACAATATAACTGAGATGAACCAATACTTTACATATTATTATTATTTAATGTCAATAATTAGTCCTGGACTCTTTACGACTTAATAAACGAACCTTTCCGAGTTGGGTCGTAAATATTGTTTTATATGTGGGTACTACAACGCAAGCTAACTAGCAAATACTAGAAAATTGTTATTAGTGTTTTTAGGCACAAAACTAAATATAACCTAATTGAATCCGAATAACTTATTAGAATGACCAAGTGTTAAGTAAATTTACTAGCACTGAAATTATAATTTGTATTTGAAGAGTTTTACAAAAAAAGGAAAAAAAATAAAGCAGTCTAATTTAAAAAAAATACAAAACAAAATGTGTTATCTTTAAAAGAACTTATATCTAATGAAACTAACTACTACTAACTAACACAAAATGTGTTATCCACTTTTAAAAACTTATATCTAAAGTAACTAACTACTAATAACTAAAACTATTTAAAGTAAAAAAAATTAAATTAAACAAATACAACACAAAATGTTAATAAAAGTCATAAAATATCTAAATTTTAAAACCTACTATTCGTAAAAATAATTATTATTCTAAGCCAAAACAACAACAGTCTTCAAAACCAGTTCACGAAGCAAACCAAAACCAAAAACCAAAATCAAATCGTATGTCTTTTAAGTTTATAACCTTATTGACTTATTCCTTTACAATATTAATTTCTAACCAAAACACAACCATTTATCCAGCGCGAATTCAGATTTTCATTTATAAATTAGTTGCCTATGACTAGTAATTTACATATTGTGTCATTTGAAAGCGTGATTCAGAACTTGCAAATGAATTTTACTAACGCCATCTATTAACAAAATCCGGAACTAAATATTTAACAACTAACAAAATATCGAGCTTCCCATGGAAATGAGAGGTTTTACCGCGGTAAAAAAAATAGCCTACGTTACTCTCCACCCTCCTAACTATCTCCACACACAAAAATCATACCATATAATAGCTTCGTTGCGACGTGAAAGAGGAACAAACAAACACACTTTCGCATTTATAATATTATAAAGTATATAGTATGGAGTTATTCCATAGCTAACTACGTCTTCCTTTTGGATTACCTAATTTTTTCTTATTTGTGTAATTATGTTTACGCAGTTATGCATATTATATTATTAGAACATTAAATATTATTCCTAATTATATTTATCCTCTCAATTTACATGATTCAATTATGTACTTTAATTGCTTTAATTAATTTTCAAATAAATAATAAAATTGTCGTCCGTCTACTCTATATTCATATTTCACAAATTATTGTCATACATTTATACCTACATACTGATTCAACCTACAAATCATGGAAATAAATAAGTCATTTTTAGTCTTAATCGAATGTTAAACAAATAACATAGGTAGGTACCTACCAAAATAAAAACTAGTTGTGGGTATTCTAAAAGTTTACATCTGGTGTATTGTGTCGATATAGATTACGGTTTTGTTTGATTTTAGTATATTATTATTTTGCCATAATAGATTTTATTTTTCTTATCATTTTGTTTCGGTGCCTGGCGCACTAGTCCTTCCCTTTCGAATTTGTTGCAATCTACATAGTGTCTATACTAGGTATATAAATTATAAAGAAATATTAAATTATATGTAAAATATATGTATAGGTACTATTTATGTTCGAAAATTCATTTCATTGTAAGCAGTTAGTAAATAATTAGATAGTCATAATCGAAGAAAGATTTAATTTGTATACCTACTTTGTTGCTATTTAGTACGTATTTGGTACGTCCTATTCTTTGAAACCTCTATATCTACTGTACGTAAAAAAAATTGAAAGTTAGTCTTCAATTCTAATCCGAGTCTATTTTTAATCAAATAATTCACAGGTTTTCTCGTGATGTCCGGACAGAGAATTCCGCCTCCTTATTGTATGTTTAAATTACTAAATGCACAGAAAAAAAAATATATGTAATAAAATCCTTAAACATTATCATAAAACAAAGCCCTTTAAGGGCCTTACCGTTCTTGAAATCACTTCGGTGCTGTTCTAAGGAGATTACCTTGATCACTTGTTGGATGTTTCAATACTATAATAATTGTCCATCTCGTGACGTATCCTTGCGTCGAAAACTTATTATTTCGTCGTCACAGTTCCGCTGGTCCGAGGCCGCAATTTTTCTTCTATTCTGAAACTTGGAAAATAAACACATATTAGGATACATATATTATTAAAAACGCGAGTCCGACTCCTACACTTCTGATGTTAGATTCAATGTGTAATGGTTATGGAAAAGACAAGAAATATAAATTGGAAGTCATGTTATAAAGCGAGAATCGACAAATATTTGCAACTTGTACTATTATTAATAAAGGTAAACCAAAAAAAGCACAATGACTAGTTATATTTCATGATATTGTAACTTTTTCATATTATTATGGAGGTATGTAAATGATACACGTTATTTGCGGCAATTAATTTATTGAAACCCTTAGTTCGCAATGTGCTTTAGTCGTTGGGGAAGAACTAAGGGGAAAGAAACCCCAACGGCACAAGATTACCGCAGTAATATTATATTATATCATTCCACATTTCGTATCAATATTACACATTTTTAAAACGGAACAAACACTACGACAATATTGAATTGAAAACTGGCTTCTAGTATAGCTTTACAACATTATGACACTACAATCGTTTTAATTAGAATGATACTAAACAATAATTAAATAGACTGGCAGAGTAACATTATAAAAGTATTTCAAAGTACTTAACTTCTGCAGAAGAGCAGCTCACACACTGAATTAAACGAGACAATTACAAACACTCGCTTTTATCAACCCAACTATCTACCCCCACACCATAATTACGAGTATCACCTGACAACCACAGACAAAATCAATAATTTGTAATGCTACGTAAAAAAATCGTAATAAATACTAATAATAATAAACACAATTCAATAATTGATTTAAACAATTCCAAATCATCAAAATTATTGGTATTTTATAAAATAATTAAAATATTTCTACCGGCAAACAATTTTACTTCCTGTTACAATTAAAGACCTATTTTAAAAATTAGCAAGTAGTTGACATTTAACGTTGCTATAAATTTTCAAATACCTTATATTCATTTTACTTATATCGTATATTATTACCAAATCGTACAATAATATTATATTACCATATTTCAAGTGTTTCCTGTTACAATTAATACAAATAATACAAGTTGTCAAAATATAAGAACATTATCATTAATGGATACGTTTCCTTTTTATAAAAATCTAAATTTCATATTTTCTATTTATTGAGCAATTATTACATATACCTACATTATAAATATACAATATCTCTCACGCTCGACGGGATAAGTCACACAGGTTCAGTGTTGAGCGCCACAAAGGAAGCGTCCCGACTCCCGGCTGACAAATTGCACAGCTCGAGGAACACGGGGGCTAATTGCGACGCCTGTCGACTGTGACGTCATGCGTCACTCCCACTTGACCGCCTTCTTTTTTGTTTTGGAGTACAACCACAGAAGAAATAATAGTACATGATACAACTTTATTTGATTTTAGCTCAGGAATGTTTTAGGCAGAGTTTAATTTGGTGTAGGTATGTGTTATAAATCTTATAGCTTATTATTGTTTACATGTAGTAGGTGGGTACCTACTTCTCATCGAGAAAAATCAAATCGAGCAAATCGGGGTACCTTACGAGAGGGTGACCGACATAGCGCAGAGAATTAGCCGGCTGAAGAGACAATGAGCCGGCCATATAGTTCGAAGGACTGACTGTATTCAGAAGGCTCAGGACCGGTCAGAGTGGTGCTTGTTAAAGGAGGCCTATGTCCAGCAGTGGACTTCCAAAGGCTGATGAATGAATGGATAGGATACCAATTTATAATAACATGTCATTATGATCTTTTGGCTGCACAACTGTGGAAAAGGACGTGAATTTAAATAAACTTATATTCTATTCTAATTTTGGCCATTAGAGGGAACAAGCTCTATTATATAATATTTGCATATACAGGCGGTAATGTAAGAACAAGAACGCTCTTTACCGTCAGCGACACTCAATAGAACAACCCCGCAACACAGCTGCACCTCCAAGGCACGACACGGCTGACAAATTCCAGGTTGGGACCTCAGATTAAAGAAATAAAAGGGTTGGGACACAGAAGCTAATTGCCTATGAAGCTTTTGTCGCTCATGACGTCATTCACGTCACCGCTCGCACTTGACTCCTTTTATGAACCTTTCGCTGAGACGTTAGCAAGTAAAATTTGGTTTGTGCGTGGGAATATAATACCTACTCTGGCTTTAAAATTTTATTGTTTTAAGAGTTGTTTGCGTTTCGGCGAGACATACTCGAGTCGTACATGCAACATTTGTACGGTATTTCGTATGAATTACGGTCATTATGACGCACTGGTTTTGATGTTAATGCTATTAATTAACAATTAAAATCAATATTACCAATTTAATCCCTCCGAGAGGCCCTACCACCAGCCGGACCGACCACCGGCCGGATTTAATTGCGTATTTCGTCGTATGAGGTCGTAAAGTAAGTAAATAGTTATTTAGAAGACCAAATACCAATAATTGCTAGCACTGAGCACAGAGTGTGGAGAAGTAGTAACTAGTAGTAAGGTAGGTATCTACACTCTTGTCGTTGGAGAAGATATTGATATCCGGCTTCATTAATGGTCTAATAGGAATATTCAAGGCACGGACTTTCTCAACGAAGATGCCTAAAGGAACGCACTTCACTACAGATGATGAATGAAGGCATTTCAGGGAGTGGATGACAGGATAATGTTCAACCCACGTGTTACAAGTTTTTATGCCGCCCATATTTTATTTAGGACTGCCTAGATTACAGAATCTGATCTGAAGATAACAACCGGTGCTGACGACTTTAACGTACCCTCAAAAGCTATATTTTGCCACTAGCGGTTGCTTATTCCACTAGCGGTTGCATATTGTGTTGTACGTATTTATTAAGTATATTTATTTATTATAGGCATCAGTGATGCCTTTGGTGTCGCTGATGTCCATGGGCGACGATAGCCACTTACCATCAGGTGGATCGTCAGCGCGTTTGCCGGTTATTTCCATAAAAAAAATTACCTAAGCCATGCAGGCAGGATTTCCAGGCTTACAGTAGGTATACAATTACATAGTTCTAAATCCACTTTACTAAATATTCCACGTGCACTTTCCACCATCGCAGTTCACGCGCCAAATTACAAACAGAGTCACGAACCTAGCAGGTATAAATGAACCAGCGGGTGTGCGAGCCGAGATAGGGAATTTATTACCGTAAGTGCATAATAACATAAAATTTTGAAGAGCCGCACGGACGTGTTGTTTGCAATAAAAAACATTACATAAATAACCCGGCTGTGACCCGCATGCCGCATTACAGCAGGTTCGCCAAAAAAGGCCTTCGGTTACCTCATTCTCTCATTCGTGGGATTCAATATAATTTATAACTAAAGGATGGCAAGCGATTGTCTGGTGGAACTTTCATACGCTTTCGACAAACGGTGAGCCTTACTTATGAATCCCCATTTTAGTCGGATATGCGTACCTATATAAATTAAACTGTCATGGGGCCAAATTCGTAAATATTTTAAAATGTATTGTATTTTTATTTATCTATACTAATAAAAAGAGGAAAGATTTGATTGTTTGCATTGAATAGGCTCCGAAACTACTGAACCGATTTGAAAAATTCTTATACTGTTGGAAAGCTACACCATCCCCGAGTAACATAGGCTATATAATTTTTTCAAAAAAATTAGGGATCCTTAATAAAACTCCAATAATGTAACCCAATGTGTAAAAAATAAAGAAAACCGAAGCAAAGCGAGAGCGGTTACTCGTTTTCAATAAAAAGAAGTATCTCTATCTCTAGGTAGAGTTATATAATATAGCTAAAGTGGTTTAGCCTAAACCACTTATTTTAGTCTCCCTTACTGTTATACACATCAAGATCACATAGAAATCAAAAACTTGGCATATTTATAACTTCGATTTATATGAGTCAATACTCCTCAATACACTTTTCATTCCGAGAAATGGCTCTAAGCTGTAAGTAATAAGAGAAATAAAAGTTTGTACTTATACATATATCGTTATTTTCCACAAGAAATGATTTTTTAATTATTAGTTATGTTTTCGTCGTATAGGTATGTATGCCTATATTACAATAATATTTTTTATTGTATTATATTTTAATCTCTGAAAAAAAAATCCTTTTCACATGCCTAGGTAGGTATTTTCTATATTACCGACATAAAAGTGTACTTTAAAAGCTCTTCTGCATTTTCGATCGCGGCACATATTATAACGTGCAGGAGTGGGAATCAAGTTAGTCACTTTAATTTAAACAAATATTATTTTGTAAAAATAGATCATAATAAACGTTAAAAACGGTGTCAAACATGGACACTTGGATCACTTTCAGGATTTCAGATGCACTTCGCATCTGAATGTAGGTACCTACAAACTGGTGACCAAATTAGATCTAAAGTATTTTTTCAAACGGTAACTTAACTAAAAAAATCTTGCTATTTTCACAGTATTTTCTTTCCCGGCAAGAGGTGAACGTGCATCTCCTTGCACTCTACTGATGGCGCCCATGGTATCCATTATTAGTATCCATATTTTTTCATATAAAAGTTGATATAAATAATAAAAATATACAGTGGAACATAACATCCTCCTTTTTTTATGTCGGTTAAAAACCAAACTGCACAGTGCAATTGCGTCCTTATTAAGCCGTTAATTAATCTTTATAAGCGGAGTCTTAATAAAGGTGCAGTAGAACTGCATTTAATTCACCTAGTCTCGTAGCGGTTCCACTGAGACTTATTCCAATTGCATTGTCGTAACTTTAACTCAGTAACTTCGACGAGGTCTGAATCTATTTCAACTTCACAAATGAGACGTGAAGTACCTAGATAAGCTTCTCCTATAGTTTTCTGATAGGATTACTAACTATAGATAGAACTCCACGAAAGCTAACAATCACTAGAAGACATCGTATGAAACTATTAAACGTACCTAGTGTGAGAGACAGTTTTAATATTTCATAAATTTTTCTCCATTCATAATTGAATCAGTTATCTGAGTTTTTGCATCTTAATAAACATAATAATATCTATCTTAGCATACAAACATAATATCTGTTTAAACTTTATGTGTAGGTACTATATTATGGTATAACATTGTTTTACTTAAACTTTAACTGTGCTTTGCATGCAACCTACAAGCTAGGCTTTAATTAATCCTTCCTTCACAGTCATACTTTATGACTCTACATCACATATTATATGACCCTATGCTTACAAATATAAACTACAACTAATGTAGGAATATAAAGAGGATTAAAGACACCGAATCCTTCTACTTGAAACTCATATGTTAAGTGAAAAGTTTTTTTTTGCCCGCCATTTATTTCCAATATGATCTGAAATCATAGCCAAAACGAACACCAGCTTCTAAAGTATACTATTAAAAGAAGATCAAAAACTAATAAAAAATGTGCCAATTACGTTGAAAAGCATCTGAACATAATCACAAAAACGAAATAAACTAAAAACTGTTCACGACCGAGTGCTTCAAGTGGTGATGGAGCAATTCTATAGTGGTGCAAAAAATATAATACAAAACGTGTTTGTGGGTGCACGTTCTACGGGTCATAATTAATAATTACAAATATGTCTGGGTAATTACCATAACTAGCCGTGGCCACAACCGAAGCATTGTCAATCAAGAAAGAAGAAAAAGAAAGAACTGTCTCCAAAGCCCCCAGCCAGATCATGATGAGTGACTCTAGCAAGAAAAATCGTGGGATAAATCAGTCTGTTTCCTTGATTGGGTGAGCCAATCTACGACCTACAAATCTTCATTCAAGTAATAAAATAAGATGTACTCGTAGCTATGCAATTGAATTTCTAAAAAACAAACACAATGATAGATATCATCTCTAATGTTACGAATAAAAATAATACGACATTGCAAATTCTTCGGAACTTTCAATCGTACTTTCTCTCCAGTTCCATACCTGTAATAGTTCTTCAGCCACCAGCAGTAATTTTGATTGACTGGAATGTTGAAAGGAAAAGTTAACATGACTTTAATGAATATTACTAAGCAAGAAAATATGCAAAATATACCATCAACGCCATCGCATCTGCCTGATGAAACTCACTCACATAAAAATAAAATACAGAAAACAAATAAATCTAATGGCATTTGGTCGGCACTAAAGTGGATGCAATAATATTCCGGATCAATCGAGGTCCAGAAGCGTTTTTTCACTAAACCAGCCTAATATCGGAATTATTCACAACGAGTATCAAAGCTGAATAGTGATTACAGCAAACTACAGATATATCAAAAATGGTTTCAACGTGTTAATGGTTTAATAGAGAGCATTAGTTGAGGGGTTAATGGCCCACTCAAGCATCGGTTCTTATGCCGTCTTAATGTCTCTGACATAGCTTAACGACTTATCTAATGATAACAACCAATCCCAGCAACTGTTGACCTTTCAAAACACGGAAACACTGCCACTATTGTGTACAACACAAAACACGATAAAGCGAGGAGTTTACCACTAGCGATTATTGCTCTCGACTATGAGCAAATTCAATTATGCTGACTCACAAGTGTTTATGACCAAAATGAGTAATGCTAATCGCTGTTTTCAAGTTGTACTGAAAAGTGGCACGTCATTTAAGCCTACTTACCTGCTACAAGCTGTAAAACCAGTAAACATTGGCTAGAATGCTAGCCTGCTAGGCTGAGTCAGAACATCTCAAACATAACATAATGACATACAATAAATAACTTAATCATTTACACCATTCTTAAAATCATGATTATTGATTATTCGGATTCCCTGATACTATCGTCATTTTTAAAAGCTTGAATATTATGTCAATTAAAAAACACAACGAAAGAATGTGAACAGAGTGCAACATAATCACAAAGGCTGAAAATAATTGTCCAAAAAATACTGCTTAACGGCATTATAATATTGTGGGAATGTTGGTGGTCGCACTGGTCGCCCGAGGAGCAAAGAAAGCTTCTACCGTTTAAATACCACCATTACAATTCATTTTTAAAATACTGAAACAACAGAGGTATAATTTCAATTACAATTAGCTTAAGACTTATTACACCAAGCATTCAGTCGCACTTACTGTCGTTAATTTTAAATGTCACGCAACACAAATAAAAATTATAATTTTACTTTAGGATTCTAAAAATAAAATAACGAAATAAAAGAATTTCGTTATTTTGATTTTTCGTACGGAACCCTAAAAAATAATATCAGTTTATAATTAATAACAAAAAAATTGTATAACCACGAAAAGTTAAAGACAAGACATTAATTTATCGGAATCAATATAGCTATTAGCTTAGGTTAATAAAAGGTACAACTGCGTTGGTTTTCACAGCGGCCCACACGTCGCGAACGATCGCTGCGGAAATTGAATATTGCGCTATTTACATGTATTGGTTGAGTACCAATGGCAGTTCATTACGAAGTGCGAAGTAATCAGCATAGAGCTTAGCGGGTAGAAAACACTTCACCGTCGGTTTTTATTAGTAAACAAGTCAACTCATTTTATTGCGGCCACAGCTGCATCGGACGCGAATAAAAACAGGAAAACTTGTGTGCAAACATGCCGCAGCCCGCCGGCGGACCTACTGGGAAATTAAATGTAGGTACTTCGCAAGTGATTTCAAGTTTGTTGACTGGAAACCCTTTTTGTTTTATGACGGTAGTTGCAAACTCACGTATACCTACTTTAGTCGGTGTTTGTTAACAGCAGATATTTTTTGTAGTGTAAAGTTCCGTATTTGTTCGCTTTGTTAACTTGTTGCTAAAGCTGGCCATACACGATCAAGTGTAGGTACTTGTCAAGTTTGCAGTTTGACTTGATAGTCTAGGTACTGTGTTAAATGCATTGGAGAAGTCTACCAGTACTACCAACGAAAGTTATTATCCATTCCACAGAGTACTTAATCACATCCATTCTTATTCAGATGTCATCTGTGACTTTTATCAACGCTGTGGTAGTACTGAGATCAGAGCGAAATCCGGACTGAAATTCAGTCAGCAGATTGTATAAAAAGGAGGAGGCTTGCTTATGCGCACAGCTTTCCAGAACTTTAGATAGGAACGGTAAAATTGAGATTGGTCGGAAGTGACTTGGTAAGGAGGGGTTTTGGACTTTTGGAAGAAGAATTATACTTATAAACGTTATTTTCCTATCAGAGGGGTATTGACCAGTGTTAAGGGAAAAATTCACAATTTCTCTGATCATCGGAAGTAGCCCATCAACGATCATCGTAATCATGCCCCTACTTATCACATCCAACTGATCCAACTGAACCTTCGATCTGATTGATAATATCTTCTTTTTGATCTCAACTACAACAGGACACTATAACAGGAGTAAATTGAAAGCTCGGACCTTTTTTAAACTTCTTGCTCAAATTCGTGCTCAAATTAGTTTATTCTCGAAAAAATTGCGTAACTGCAGTATAGTTGGGCTTTGCTTAGGATGTTTTAATCTATAAGAAATGTGAAAAAGCAGGTGCTGACAGCTGACCATGTGTATCCACAAGGTCTGGTGAAGCGGTGATGATTTGGTCAATCCAGGAGTCATCTGTGTCTATGTTGTGGTGAGTTGCTGCAAGAGGAAGAATAGAAAAATTGACAGACTCCATGATTGACCAGAACTTATTAGCCCTAGAAGAATCCTTTGTTAAAATGTCCCTTGATGACGTAGTACGTATAACCGGACGCGATATTATCGAATACTGTTTCTAGTGTAGTGTTTAGGTTGTGAATATAATAGATTATTCAAAGTATCTTGACCAATTTATAGATAATAGTACCGTATTTTAGGAGCATGACAGTAGTTACAGGTAAGGACCTATATCAAATTAAAGCAGAACACGGAAGAATAATTTTTGTTATTTAGTTAAAAATAATAATAATAATATGTTAACAGGTTCAATAATTATAAAATTCTGACCTATAGGATATACCTCTACCTACACTATCAAATAGAAATAAACAATATGATAATTTCACCTATTATTATTATATATTTTTGTGTCATCCTATAATTTTTGTCATTCTCTTTAAAATGAATATTTCCCAAACAGGTTATTTAATATGAAAAACTTACCATGAGAAAAAAATCCTCTTTTTTCAACTCCTGGATGTTTTTGTGACAATTTGTTGGTCAAAACACTGAGAGCGTCCACTTTTTTATTAATTTTTATTCTTGGAGACCCCGTAGCTTGGTCATATAAGCTTATCAAAAGTAAAATCACAAATAAATACACAAATCGTCTTAAATATATAGTGTAAAACATTTTCGACGATCATAATTACAATATTTCAGAAACTTTGGCACAAAAAATATAAAAATAATACATCTTACACTTACTAAGTACATTTAGTGTTAAATATTTTATTAGATCGCGATTTTAGTTTACGCGCGCTTTTACCGACCATTTTTGATAGAGAAATGGCGCATGCGCGGTGTCGTTGAACAGACTGCCCGCTGGCTGGTTTACGCGGCCTCACAAACAGCCACGCGACTTTGAAGGGATAAAAAAAACCAAGTATTCAGGCTGCAACAAAACCTGTTCACCAATTTATTTATGTAGTCAATATAATATAATAAAACGATCACAGGTATGTTTGACTTCTTGTTTATTGGCCCTTCGGGGCACGTAGATGACAAATAATGAAACGTACTTGCCTATTTACATACAGTAAGTAGGTACTTGCTTAACATAAAATCAATTTAGCTTTTGATAAACTTGTCAGCTTGGTTAAGATTGATTTCCTTTCGAACGCAGATCAAACTTGATTAAGGTTTTGACCGATTTCTAAGTAATCGAGGGCTTGATAATGACCAGCTTGACATTGACCGAGTATAGTTGCCGGGGAACTGGACTTTTAATGATTACCTCAGTTATATAAAAAATGTCATTTTTATTTATCTGAGATGACCAGGTATCTACCTACAAACAATTTTATTTTATTGTTGTTAACATTAATAATAAAGATATGAATTCATAATAATAACGCCATACATATATTATGGTTTCATAATAATTATGCTTTGAAAAATTAAGAAAAGACTCAAATTCAAAATTCTTAATTCATGTATGTATTTTTTTTTTTTTTTTTTTTTTTTTATTTATTTATTTATATTTTTATTTATTTATGTATGTGTGATGGTATCACAGATACACTTGTACATGACAGCTTTTCGGAAAGGTCATGGAGGATGTCATGGAGGAGAAGAAAAACCGCAAAGAACTCCTCAGCACATCTTTTTAAAAAACCATAAAATTTAAAATTTACACTCAAAGTCAAAGTCAAAATATTTTATTCATATAGGTATCATTGATACACTTATGCACGTCATTTTTTTTGTCTCGACTCGGGAAAGTTTTACAAAAATGTTTTATATAAGTGACCAAATTATAATAAGTAAGGTTTTACGGGTACGAAGTATTTTATGACGAGGGTTTTAAGACACGGTTCAAAAAATTTGGCATGGATGCACATACCTAGGGGAGACCGGGGGCAAAAGTATCACGGGGCAATAGTAACGTTGATGATATTTTGGTTGGCAAGCAACGCTGAAGAGTGTGCGGTCGCGGGGGCATAGGCCGTAACGTGCTCGGGTAGGCTAACCACTCGGCAGTGTGCTCCGAGCAGCGTGGAAATGTATAATTGACTACGGCCATTTCGACAGCCCCGAAGTAATTTTTCGTACTTTGAAAAATCTGTTATTACTCTTTAATTTACAAAGTATAAGTAATTTAACAACAAATTTTAGAATCTATATAGATCACACAATATAAACCTTATCGCAAAAGTAAAATAGTGTTCAGGGTTTCTGATTTATTTTTGTTTTTAAATAAAACAGCCTTCAGGAACTGTTGGGGTCAATAGTAACGTTACTATTGTCCCCTTGCTACAAATGACCCCGAGGTGATATATATAAGGAATATATCACGAGGTGAATAATTGTTTTACCAAAGGAGAATGCCCATTTAGTATGGAGAAATATACTGATTTAACATTTTTGTGCCTTGATAAAATACCTTTATTTGATTATGTTATCTTAATAAATTACACATACTAACTTTAGTCAATGTTAATAGTAGGAAATAAGAGATTTTAAACAAAATTAATTTGTATTTAGGTTATAGTAAACTCACAGTAATATGGACTCTATGCAGGCGTATTAAAATCGATTGCGTATGTAATGTCGATCTTTTAAGTTTCAAATTCATTTGACAGTTCCCAATCACCATGTAGTTTGTAATGTATTATAATTACAGAACACTATTACTCCTGGCTGATTACAATAATTTTCTAATTCATTTGACAATCCCCTTACGTCATCTAGTTTGTTGTCATGGATATATTAAACTATAAGTTATATTATAATTATGATACAACAGTTATAGTCTATAACTGTTGTATCATAATTATAATCGAATCAATGCAACCTATTGGCCCGAAGGATCTTAAAAGATTCCTGATTGGCCCTTATTCAAACATAAATGGCCCAATGGTTTTCTTTTGTAAATCGGAAGTAAAGTTACTTATTAATTTCAGAAAATTATTCCCAATAAGGATTTTTTAGGAAATAGGGTAAAATACTTGAAATATTTTAATTAAATTTTTTGTCCAAAAATCATTGTGACACAATTATTTTTTAAGAGTACTGGCTATGGGCATTCTCCTTTATATGTTTTGAGCCATTAAGAAATCTTTAGTTTTTTTTTTCAATAATTTACTACCTAAGTAAATAGTCGGGGAAATATAAAGTCAGGAATTACATTTTCATACTACTTAGTGGACGCCCGCACCTTTGCTCGCGTGAATTAGAAAATGCGGTTTTCAAAAAGTTTCGTTTATATTATATCTTAGTTGCTATCCTCCTCGTGGGAAAACCTCTACCAAGTGACACCTAACCTTAACCCGAATAAAATAATATATTAAAACATATTAATGGATCTTCAAGTGATGGCTGGACAATCATTACGTCCTTTCTATCTAGTCAGAACTTTTATCTTTTTTTTGTTTTTCTAAAATAATTGTTCCGTCACCTCTTGACGCGTTTTAGGTTGAAAATACAAAAACGTTTATTTTGTATTGGAGATCACATATTAAACATCATATTATATTAAATCTTAATAAGTGATCTTTATTAATAATTTAAGTGTCATCAATCGCAAATCTAGGACAAAAAAATTTCGTTCAGAAGCGCATTTTGGAAATGTTAAATATCTACATTTAATTGGCTTTTTTTCTTTTATTTTTACACTAGCTATTGCCCACAGCTTCGCACCTTCGAAATTCATCCATTCCATCTTTGGGTTGGAGCACCGACTACTAAAGTGGATCCCCTTAACCGGATTCAGAGATGGACTGTACATAGTGGTGCTTGTAATCTTTTTGTTTGCAGAAATATGTCAGGGGTTAAATGTAACAAGGGGTTGTTAGTAACACACACGTTTTATATACAAATTTGTTGTTATTGATTATTGTTGAATTCAGCAAAGAAATGTACGATTTAAATGTTATTTAATAAAGTAGGGCTTATAACTTGTCTAAAATTATAATTTTAGACAGTAATATATTAGCTTTTGATCAGTTATAAAGAGAAGTGTATACTTTTTGGTTTCGAAGCGGCTCGAAGAAGTAAAAGCATTTATTTTAGTTAACAATGAAAATACTGATTGTATTTAAGATTGTGATTATTTTTAAAATTAAAATATGGCTATATTCATTAACATTGTCATTTTATTATCCATTAAAACAATGTTACAAACGACCCCGCACTATGGGTCAATTGTAACATTCGACACTCCTTTTTAAAAGTGGGATTGCAACATAATTACGATTAGTACTCTAACGTTGACTAGACAAATTGGTAGACACTTAAACTAAGTATCTTGGTGAATAACAGGATTTTGTTAGATATCAACAGTTTTGGCACAATCGGCCATTAACTAAAAACTGTTACTTTTGCCCCCGGTCTCCCCTATTTATTAAAAATCCAAAATCATAGAATAAAATATTGAATTTTTTTTCAGGGTACCTCCGTTACATTACAGGTAACCGGAGGGTAATTTTTTTTATAGCGTACCCCATAGTGTGAGGGTCGTGGAAAAGGTCTTCCAAAAGTTTTATGAGTCTCCTAAGACGATTTTTGGAATTAAGGTTAGTTTGCGAAATGTTTGGTTTTAAAGTGTTAATTTGCTGCCGGCTAAACGGTTGAAGATGTACAAGTAGAAAAATTTCCAAAATATATGTATGTGTATAGTATATGGTATACTACCTAACCTATATATAATAATTTACAATGAATTTTCATTTAATGAAAACTATCACGGCTATGTTAGCATAAGTAATTAATTAGTAATAGTACAAATAGTCGATAAACTACTTAGGAATCCTACATTGCGCGTGGCCTGACACGCACTTGCCCGGATTTTAACCCTAGACTCGTCTTTCTTAGTCGGCAACGCATATTCGTGATGCATTATTCGTATTACGTTCCGACTTTGTGTGCGGCGGAGACCACCTTGCTAACAGGTGGGTCCTCTACTCGTTTGTCATGTCAAAAATTTTATAGATCTGGATAAGGATAACGTGGGAACCGGACCTAGCGGGCCACCTGGATGTGCGGCGGCGGCCGTGTAATCGGTTCAATGTTACGCGCGGACACTTATCCGAGCGAGCTAGTCGACAAGTTACTGTACTTTCTCTAATTAGCTTGGCTGGTCGCGTGCGCTCGATGTCCGCAGGATTTATAAGTACGAGGCAAGTGAGGAGGAAAACATCACATTTTATAAATTTTGTAAGTAGGTAGGTAATTTACATTTGGTAAACAAGAATATTTGACAGGATAATTTCCTGCTTTCAGTTCTTACTATAACTCTAGTTACAACCGTCCTCGCTTCGCTTCGGAAAACCAATAGAACCACGAGACACTATGGTATTTCTAGTGGTCCTACTGTACAGATATTTGTAATTTGCACTCCACAGAGTATTTAAGCACTACGTACTACTAAACCCATTGTTCGGAATATACAGTAGGTGTATTGGTATAAAAATTAAAACTGGCAGTTGAACACGCGGCGGATTCTTATTTTGATTTGAAAGAGACAAAACGGAATAGAGAAAAAATCTGTCAAGAAAACAGACATACAGGAAAATTGGTGGAAAATAATCGGATTTATAGGGTTTTCGGGTTGAAATAGTTATGAATTATGATTTTGAGTGTTGTGAGTGGAGCGCAGTCGGCTGCAGCGACGACACCGGTGCTGCTTACCGCTTGCTGTGTGCGTCGAAACGGAGATCACGCGACGGAACACACTATCCTTTTAACCCTTGATTGAAATTTCCCTTTTGTGATTATAGTATAATAGTTTCCACCCCCTGGGGACCCCAAATCCCTAGACTATAGATAGACGAGCGACTCCTTCACCATACGTGGTATATAGCTGGAGCGCGCGGGCGGGTCGCTGGTCTTCAAGTATTTGCATACATGCCGTTTGCGTGCCCGTTTTAGGGTTTGTGTTGTGGGGCCCACCGATCCCCCTTGTACAAATACACCCATGATCATTTTTTAAGAAAATTCACCCAACATCATGTACTCGGGTAGCTAGATAGAAAGGTACAGCTGCTGAATATAGGTATATTCATTGTTTAAAGCTATTGTATTTTTATTGTAGAATTTGTAGAGCACCAAATAGAGCACAGATTTTGCGACAATCTGCATGCAAAATGAGTATTTCCATTTCCAGGGTCGTGCAATAAAAGTGATCAATTAATGCCCCATTTCGAATCGAACCGCAAGTATTGAAATATGATTGCAATCAACTATAATGTATGTATGAAAAGAGGATTGCAATAAAGCTTTATTGTGTATACTGTATTGTATACCTATAAGAATTATTTCTGGCTGTTACCAGTGCAATGCTCATAATGCAAGCTGTTAATTGAAATAAGCCGTCAGCATGCGTTTCAAAGTATTATAAAAAATAAGTACTCCAAGCAGACGAGGTCCTGTCCTCGGTGAACAAAGTGACCTGAACTATAAAAAAATCTCCTAAAATAAAAACAGCAGGGACTCAAACCAGAAGAATGAATCTCGGGTAATAACAGATAAAAATGATTAGTCTGCAGTCTTACGTTTGCGATGTAGGTACCATCTAATTTGCCGCATCCCAAAACGGCAAACTCGAGAAATAATAGACTTGACTTTTCGAAAGCTACAAGCCACAGCTTTGACAGCTTCAAAGATTCGACGTGAGGATGAAAATTAAACAAAAACGCAAATCCAAAGCTTTTATTTTTATTTACAATATAATCATAATATGAAAGTAAACAAAGTGTAACGTACCAAAAATTAGAATTAGAAATTCAATAAACGTAACATCGAACACCGTCTGCGACGCGTGGGTTCACCGCGACGGACGGCGTCGAAGTGACGCCAGGCCACGCGCACGGGCCGCGCCGCGCCACACCCACCCGTGGCGGATACTTGGAACTATTGCGCATCAACACGCTTTTTAAAATGGCCCTAGTAAGGGCATCCGATACCTCAAATCTCAGAGGTAACGAAAGCGCGACCAATGTGCCCGTGACCCGTCCAACATCCGATGGCTCGAACGCCACTCACGAACAACATTTGCGAGTTACAAAAGCTAAAGTACACCTAAATTTACCATATGTTTGTGGAGTGATGCTCACTATAATCTAAGATCAATTGTGATATGGGCGGGAGCGTTCACAACGCGCCCGCCTGTCCTCGCGTTATCTACGATGGCAGTACTGGAGCGGTCAAGCTATTATTGACTAAAACACAAAACAGTAGCACCATTTGTAAAAAAATATAATTTCTTTAAACACAACAGAACATCCTCAGTGTGGCGACACTGGCGACGTCCGGATGCGCCGCTATGTCCGCTACCGTGCGTGCGTCGGCACTGCGGATGGCGCCCACCGCGGGACTCTTCTCACCGCACGGAGAGACGATAGACGGTATCAATGATAATATAATAAATCAATTACACAAGTATCAACTACATAATTTTGTAATTTAACATCTCCCATTCCGTTTGGCTCTCCGTGCGGGGTGCCCTCCGACGCCCTCGCCGCGCAGTCGACCGCTAACCACCACGTGGATCGTGCAACATCAATCCCTACACGTAACATTAACCTAACCATTAACATTATAAAACCACTATTTTATGCCATTACAGGAACATTATTTTTATGCAACATCTATTTAACTTGCAATGGGACTAGTATAGATATCATAGAACTCCGTTTGTCATGTGACATGTCGGTAGCGAGGAGTCGGGCACGTGCGGACCGCACGCCAGCAAGGCCGCATTCACACTAGCGCTCGGCGCGGAAACGCTCTCGCCGATGCAAATGATGCCGAAAGCTCCTTTTAGAATATGCTTTTAAATTTACATATTTTCCTTCTTGTAATCAGTTTTGTGACCTTCATAACGGCGCGGTAAATATTACTTGTATAATTTTGTGCTTATCGCTTCGTTACTGTAAAAATAAAATGGCGGACGGTCGGATGGCATATTATAAAAGGAGATTCTGTCACCGATCCACAACACACCGTCTGCCTACATCTAGTGCGTCAACTCAACACGAGTTACAACTAAGTGGAATAAAATTAAACGTATATGCTACAGTATTAATAATATAATGTATATCTAAACTTGTTACATACTGCGAGGTGCTACTATCTGCGTACGCTAGCTTACCTAACGTCGCTGGAGGCTGGACGCGGCCGGTGCCACCATTACACACACGAGGCTGTTATCTAAACCATTTTCTAAGTTTCCAACAAAATTTTCTAGCAAAATGTTGGTAATGACCAAATCGTCTCTCGATTATATTTTATATTATACATTTCTAGATTGGCTAATCATTAAACAATGCCATCTGATGACTGAAGCTGTATTAACGCTCGCCAGGCGACAAACATTTAAACACTAAAACGTATCAATTACAAAGTTTGACTTTTTATCGAGTTTGGCTAAATGTTAATAGAGCTATTAATGTATAGACATTCCTGTAACAACGTCTCAATGACCTATTTTTTATTATTAACTATCTTTTTCTATTGCTTCAAGCTCCAGCCCGCAGCGACGAACTATACAAGTAACAACACACGAGGCTCGTACCGAGGGCAATCCACCTAGACATCGCACGCTTAGTATTCGCATCAAGGAATCGTTATTGACTAAAATCATATTAAATACTTCATTCGGCGGTAATGAATGTCCATAATAACTTAATTCAGGTCGGAACTAAGCGTGCGATACACAAATATTCATGTAATTTACGAACGAAAAAAAACAATGGCTTTGCCAAATTGTACTACATTGAAATACCGTTTCGAATTCGCCGTCCACATTTCAGAACTACATCAACAACTCGAACCTATTGTAAAACGTTTGGAACTCCACATTCCCAATAGAGAATTCTATACAAACACATTCCACGTCCGCCGCAGACTACGTACCCCGTAGAGGCAGAAGTTTGCAGAGTTTCATGACGCCGCGGCGCGGCGCCGTGTCTACGGATTACGTACTCTGCGGTTCATTCATCGAGTGTAGGACGTCAAACGGCGCGCAAGCTTCACCTGCGTTACATTCCTTAAAGCTAACAAGTTACTTGTTACACTGCAATTTACAAGGGAGGAGAAGGGGAGGGGGCTGCGCCGACCGCCTCCACAATAATTTATAGTTACACAAAACAACGATGCAGCCCTCTCCCTTCCTTTGAACACTTACGCGGGAACTCGTAATAAATAACATTTTACTTTTTTATATAAAAAATTTGGTGTTAACTCAGTCAGGCATTAGTTATACAGGTCCCATTACTTCTCAAGACATTGTTTCGATCGCGGCGAAGCGGACGTCCTCCCATCGATCTATAAGCTATTACTCATTAGGAAGTATTTGAACACACGAGACTAGTGTAATCGCTTTAACGTCGGAATGTAACATGCACTTCTGTTTATTCCTCCTAGCGTATGCGTCGTAATTAACATTACAATAACGTAGGTATGTATATAATATTAAATGTTACAACGGGCGTGTATACGATGATAATTGCACTTATGTAAAACGAACGTAAAGGAAACAATACCGGCGGGGTTGTTGTGTGGCGCGGCTGTCGATCGACCGGCCGACCGCCGCGCCCTCTGGAGGTATAATAATATGGAACTAAGGTTAATTAATTTCACTGTTATATCCGCTTAAATCTATTTATATACGTCTGTCGCGACGTTCCACATATCGTTACACGTCAACGACATGTGAACGTCGAAACGTAGTCAGTAAACAAACATCGGTGAACTCCACTAACCTACCTATAACATTATTTACTTTTAATAAATTTTTCTAAGTCGCTTTAGATAACTTTTACTTACGGAATAGACTATTATTGCAAAACTCTTGAAACACGACACGAGCAAAAACCCTATCTACGTGTAAATACGTCTGGCGCGGCTATGTTACAGTAGAACGATGGAATAAAACTAATTATATTATAATATCCACCTACGTGTTTAAAATCTCAACATCGTTGCAAAATATTTATATGTATGTATATTCATTTATTTTCTTGTAAACAGTGGTAATATGAAATAGAACAGCTTCATTTTGAACACATGATTTACGTACTTAGCGCGAGAGGGGGAGTGGGGGGTGCCGGTGGGGCGGGAGGGGAGCCTGAGCCTGAGCTTTATACCAGACGACGCGACGTGGCAAGCAGAAGGTTTTTGCCTCGTCCAGTCACATCTCACGGGTCTCACCCGACCCGACTCGAACGTTCACCGAACACAGCGGCGTCACAAACGAACACCGACCAATTTGCGGGCACGTGAAGCCGAACGCACACGACCTACGTCTACGAAAGCAATCGAATACATCAACCGTAGCGGTATACGAACAAAACTACAACCAAAAATTGTAAACTCGACAAATTAAAACATAAAAAAGGAATAATACGTAATTAAAGTAATTACACGAGAATAATTTCGTTTGACGAAAATATAACAACGAACATCGATACGTCCTCCTAAACCGATTCTAATAATTAAATAATGATTTAAAAATAAACTAAAGCAAGTAACTAAACGAATGATAAGGAAAAAAACTTAACATAAACAATCGATTCACATAACACGTTTCTCCAGAAATTACATTTCTCTTGAGCGTCAAACGCACGAGCTCTACATCGGTACCGCGTCAAACGCAAACCTATTGCTTTTGTAACCGTTCAAAAACCTTCCGCGGCGCCAAATAATATAATGAGCCTGTTTTCAAACGCTACAATTTATCATAAACGAAATAACAAGTACACTGCGTAAAGTATCATAAACTGGGCAAGCTCACACTGGGGACTTCCTAACATAAAGGGCAAGCTCAGGATGCAATTCGTCCCTGGACTCGACTGGTTCTTGTTATTATAATTAAAATTAAAACCCCTCGAGACACATTTTATAATTAAAACATCACCGGCGACCAAATGGTGCCCTGAGGCACCCCATACTTTTACATAAGATATTCGTGCAAAAAAGAAAGCAATTTGGCACACTACCTTTGCAGCTGACGGCAAAAATCCTCATTTCCATGCCAAGAACCAAGAGTATTTAGATTTTAAATTGCAAAAAATTGCTTTGACATAACGGACCGTATGAGCGTCAAACACGTAAATATCTCGCGACAACAACAACAACAACAACCAGTCAATCGCAGGCCAACAACAAACGATAACTGTAGATATAACTTAATCATTATTTTAATAAACGCGTGGTAAAAATTGCACAGTAGTCGAAGATAGTACGTAACCTAGGAACACAATAGGCAGTATTACCGGTAGGGAGCGTAAAATAACTGTCTGAACTACATTAGGCCTCTCTCACAACCGTTGCATTTAACCTTGAACATGTATTTAATAGGGATGTTGACTAATTTTAGGATTCAACTTTATTTTATAGATAGAACCTCAATATTCACGAAAAAAATATTATAAAAATAATAATCTTCAATTTAAAAACAAAAATTGATAAATAAAAATCACTATCAAATTTCCCACCAAAAACGTCACGTGACGTCACTAAACGATATTCAATACTATCTGTCTACTAAGTTTGTTGAATTTCCATATAAAATTGTTCCAATGACGTCATATTCTCAAAATGGCGTTTGAGGTCACGTGACAGTGAGTACAATTTTTAACATTTTAAATTAATGATATTTAATTTATTGTGATTGATTTCAATAAAAGAATCATATTTTAGGCCTTTAAATGTTACCACGAATATTTTAGACATAAATTTATATAAATTTATAATTAGTGTCAACATCCCTATTATTATAAATGTACATATTTTTAACTTTATTACTTACATTAAACTATTTTTCTTCGTAACATGTGGTAAGCGCATGACATTGCCACATATATTTATCTTTTTATCTATTCCGGGTTCATTTTTTTGTATAATTCCAGGGTGCTCCCTTAAGTTAGTAAGTATCGAGTGTAACTAACTACAATACTTGTCCTATAGTCAAGCGATCTCTAAATACACTACGCCGGGTCGCTTTGCTATGATATTATACGAAAACGATTCATATGTCCGCACCGATGGACAACCCCATAGCAGAGCGACCTGGCCAATGTTAGTGTTTAACTCACTAATGGATAAATATAAAATCGAGTCCTGTTAAAAATGTCATTCGACATATTAAAGATATTACCAGATAAGTTTGAATTGACGTTGAATCATTTAACATTGTATAAGTTGGGCGAAAGAGGAATACGTTGAATATACATGTCGAGTTTGGTAAAAAGTTACTTATTACCTAATTAACTAAAATTAAGTCAAGGCATGGTTCATTAAACCTACTTCGGACAATCTGATTCACTTCAACCATTTGCTTGTCCACATCTCGTTACCGATGTTGGAAGCAGAGTTAAAGATAGTTTTGTAAGGAAGCGCTGCGAGGTTTTTGATGCAACCTTTGGCACTTAAGCGTGTTATTAAAATGTTGGCGACGGTAAACCGGGGTCTCGTTAGAAGGTTCAATTTAACTTCGAGCTTTGATTCGATCTCTTTCAGTAGCTTCGATCTATCAAAACATTCAAGGTCGTGAGTCTGAATACGATTCGTCTCTGATACGTCTTTCTACAATCTGTGGTATTAATTTAAGTGTTTCCGATTTAGATTTTATAAAGATGGATTTTTTAAAATTTCAAATTGGCAATTCGAAAATTGCTGCTTATTAATTTTCAAACAATTCAAACACTGTTTGCTCCATAATTTAAAATAGGTGAAAAACTTGGAAAAATATTTTAGTTTTATAGATTTTTTTACAATATACTTTCTATAGGGTGTCCTTGGCACCAAATATCTCTCGCCAAGCCAGCCCTACTTCTAATTCAATGACAGTTAATCCCCTTCTCACCGCCAGCGACAAGCGACGCACGACACTCGCCAAGCTAAACGCCGCGCCGTTTACGCTACAATATCGTACAAAACAATTTTCTTAACACGGTAACTGCGTATGGAACACGCCAAAATTCTGTAAGAAGTTTCATTCACGCTAACTTTGCTATTTAGAGTGCGTAGTTTATGTTGAGAAATTAAATTATGTTTTAACTCGTCATGTACAGTTCTAGCGTATCGACATAACCTAGTGAGATAGTTTAGAGCTATGCTATAACGCACTTATTTTAATGGCGATTCGTTAGCTTCTCGCTACTATCCGTCAGTAGAGTAAGAGCTACATATTTGTAACTTTTCCTCTCATATTATCTTTAAAAAACAGATCCGTTCCGAGTGAATGTCAACGCTTTATCGCTTACTGTATTTTAAGAACCATCTTTGAAGATGCATAGTGGTACAAGTTTGTAAATTAGCATGTTTACTGTGAGGTATTAATTTCTATGACTTCAAATGTAATATTCCATATTATTTTCTAATTGTGATGTTAGGAGGTCTCTACCACACGGTGATGGTATATAAATGATTATGACGGTAGGACCACGATACATACTCCTCGCTTATCTGTAGCATAGAACAAAGGCTAAATAAACTATTAAAATGTATTTACAACTAATCTAACCCAACCAAAGCACGACGAAATCGAAATCCAGGTCACAGAACACCTTGATTTTTTTTTCTATTTTTTATTACAATAAAAAATATCACTCACATACGTTCAAGTTCTATTTTCCCGTTTTTAAATCGTAAGCTAACATTGCCCCTAACCAACTAACCATACAATATAGCCGGAATCTATAAAACGCTAAATCTTTTTCTCCTGAACCTTAATGGTAAACAAATCTTCCGTTGTATCCGTCGCCCGTTCATTCCAATCCTTCATTATTAATATCTAAAAGACGCGCGTAGATCTAAGATTTAATGTAAAAAGTTTTTATCAGCGAGGACATAATATAATAAGGGCACAACATGTTATTTGTATGTTTACTACCCGACAATAACTGTATACATTTTTCCTTAGCTGTCTCAAAATACGATAAAAAATATTATTTATAATTCTAATTCATCAACTTTGTTTGTAAATATAATTTAATTGTATTAAAATGTCGTTTCCTATAATCTCTGTGTTGCATGACTTATAAAACGATACAATAATCATTTTCATGAAACTATAGTTGCAATTTTAAGACAACTAAGAATATGTTCCATTTCAGTAATAAGACCCGTATGCATGTTCCGACTCCCGGACCGGCAGAACAGTGCCGGCTTCCGACTTCAGAAAAAGTTTCGTATATAATTGCAGGTTTCATTAATTCAGTGTTTGAACAGGAATAGTAATTGAAATAGATGTAACGTCTCATAACGTCCGATCCGAGTCTACCGTAAATAAAGCGTCGCTATCGTTACCCCTTCTGGGCCATGTGTAATTTGCGTCACATAATTAGATGGAATTAGTTATAAAAAGAGTAATATTATCGTTGATTCAAAAAAAGTTTGACGTAGTAATACACTTATAATTAGTGCTGATCTGTTTTTGCAATTTCAAAATCACACAAAAGGGAGGCACAAATGCGAAGTAGGAGGAGCTCCAAATATGAAATACGTAATGACGTCATTTATGGGAGCCAACTCGCCTTGATGGAGCAAAATTCGCTCCAAACTGATTTGTACAAACATACTGAGCGTTCCTTCATTTCGTCTACGTCCATACTAACGCGTACGCTTACACGTACGTACGGAAGCGTTCTTATCAATACGTCAATTCAAATCGTTACAAAACTGTCTCGAGCACTTTTTACACATTCGATATTTTGAATTAGCTATTGTTAATGTAATCATGAGTTCTCCTAACGAATACGGGTCTAAAATAATCTAGAATAACAGATTTAAAGTAACGACCACGGAGTACTGGTACTATTCTTTGACATTTTGACGCGCCTCTGCTAATTTAATTATGGATAACTTTCGCTGTTCGTTATTATTATTATTTAACTAAACCATTTTGTCACATTGCAATAGATTCGACTCAAAATTGTGTTATGTGATGAACATCGTGTGATGTAACTAGGATTGACCGGATCCTACTAAAACAATATTATAACAACTGTATATGACTTTTTGACGCACGAAGCTGCGAAGAAATATTTTGTGTTTAATAAAATTATTCAATGCATCCTGTAGCCAGACTGAATAAAAACTTTACCGTAAATTCTCCTGAAACGAAATCGGCGTGTTGCCAAATATAGTAATATTTTTTATATTTGATATACATGGTTGTTCTTAATAGCAAAGCTTATGCAGTTATTTTAATACACTAATAAATAAGTCACATGGCAACACATCGTTATTTCCTTACGAACCTGATCTACCCTCACCCGAGACTGTCCAATTCAGTGTTCTAATCGTAAATCGTAATCGTTTCTAAATCATGTTTCTAGTCGGTAATGCTTCCATAGGAAGGCGTTGTTTGTTATTAATTTTAATGCCGTTAAAAGTTGCTCCAATCCGGTGCGAAATAGAATTTACTGAACGTATCCAATTGTTTATTTCTCAGTATGTACTACCGACTACGGTACGCGTTATTTGCACGCATCTAAGCATAGGATATTAATTGAACTACTCGTATATTCGTAATTGATTGCTATCAAGTTACAAGGAGCAATACCAACCGTTTAGAAACGTAAGTTGGTGGCAATGTTGGCTAAATACCTGCGTCTTATCGTTCCCAATACACTATCCACAATACTCGATAAGTAACTTAGCAACTGTCTAGCAGTAACGTTAGTTTTGGGTTATTATAATTTTACTTACTAACATTATCAGATATTCAGCCGTACAAGGTGTGAATAACTTAACAAGACTATTGGTCAACAACTTGAATAAGTCATTTATTTTGTTGTTAAAGCCATTAAAGTATCATTTGTATATTTTATGAAAATTCCTATTTAAATAGTAAGAACTTATCAAAAAAGTAATTCACTTAGGGGCCGTCCATTAATCACGTGAGGCTTGAAAGGGGGGGGGAGGGGTTTGACAAAAATCACGAAGATATCACGAAGGGGAGGGGGGGTGTAGTAAGATATCACGTGTATTTATTTTTTCGTCAAACGCGCGATTTTTAAATAGAAAAGCAGCGTGTAGTGTGACTTTGACTTGCCGTTGCCAGGCAACGAACGAAAGCCTCACGCGCCGCCACCGAGTACCGGCTCGGCATGTTTTGGATTAAAACAATGTCGAAAGTAGGTGATCTGTATAAAGACTTTTTTGCAGAGTATAAGAAAGGAAAAATACACGTGATGTTGGGGGAGGGGGGGGGGGGGTAGTCTTAAACCTCACTACATATCACCAAGGGGGAGGGGGGGGGTTAAAAAATGCTAAAAAAAGATCACGTGATTATTGGACGGCCCCTTAAAAATAGTATTTACGAAACAAACTTAAAAATGACCACGCTGAGAAATACCCTTATTTGCCTTGATAATTTATTTACGCCTTGTAAGGCTAGATAGATTGTGAACGGCTGTAATTCAAATTTATCTGTTGTTTTGTCTCTCCGCCGGTTTCTGAAAGGCTGATTAACTAAAAATTAACTAATCAACTGTCAAATGTTTCTACAAGCATGATTATTTGAACAACACGTTAACTATTCATTTTACTCTTTGCATTCAACATTTCAGAAATCGATTCAATTTGACACAGCTGTTAAGCATAATACACGTGTTGGCTGATTTTGAGGTAGGTTAACAATACGAGTCAGTCGATCAGCCGCTCACAAACCGATGTGCTTTATACTAGTATGTTCGTGTGTGTGTGTGTGTGTGTGTGTGTGTGTGTGTGTCTGTGTTTGTGTATGTGTGTGTGTTTGTATGTGTGTCTAGTTGTTGTCGGCCTACATCTGCTCGCTGCGGCGGAAGATAGTATAGTTAACAACATGAGTCAGTCACTCTGCCGCTCACAAAATGGCGGTCTGTATCAGTGTGTATGTCCGCGTGTGTCCATCTGTGTGTGTGTGTGTGTGTATGTTTGTGTCCGTGAGTATGTGTGTGTCACGTCTAGTTGGCGTCGGCCTGCATCTGCTCGCTGCGGCGGAAGTCGATCTGCGTGTAGAGGGAGACGGCGGGCGCGGCGGGTGGCTTGCGCGGCTCCAGGTCCAGCGCCGCGTAGTGCAGCGTGCCCGCCACGCCGGCGACCCCAGCGACCCCAGTGACCCCAGCGATACCGGCGACACCGGCCACCGGGCCCGGCGAGCCTGCACGCACACACCGTCATCTTACACTACCAGTAGTATACAAGAGGATACGATAGTGAAGACACACTGGTCGGGCTGTAAGTTAGGCGCTATACTAAACGCAAAGACTCGTGGCAGGCGGAGTAATAAAACGTGCAAAAGAGACGGCGCACATCATTTTCTCTCTCGCACTTGCACTGTTTATGGATGACGTCACACAGGCACAGAGATGCGAAACACCTAATTTCCATAAACAGTGCAAGTGCGAGAGAGAAAATGATGAGCGCCGTCTCTTTTGCACGTTTTATTACTCCGCCTGCCACGAGTCTATGCGTTTAGTATGGTCGATGCACGCAACGTAAAATAAGGTATCAGCTGGGAAGAAGGGAGAGCGCGAGTGGACGGGGCCTTGACTGGGATCACCGCTCCCTTTGCGCAGTCGTGCTAACTTCAGCCCAGCCAATAAGTTTGGAGATTACTGTACGTGGTGCGTACATACAGCAAAAGAATTAGATATGCAGTTACCCATACATATACGTAAAGTATGACTTAACATTGCTAATAATACAAATATTCTGTAATATTAGACATTACGGAGCATTTTTGTACAAAGTCTTGCATACCTAACTCTTTTGCTGTGTCTACACACGCAACTTACATGTGTAAGTGGCGGAAAGCACACCAGTAAATACTATAGTGTTAAATAATGACCATAACAAGACCACCGGGGTCACCACTCTGGTATCGTGAATCACTGACCTCTAGTATCCGCGAGGTCGGGCGGGCGGACGATCGTCTTGCTGGCGGTGGGGTTGGTGCACAGCTCGTCGCCGTCCGCCGGCACGCCCGCGCGCAGCGTCACGTACTGCGGCGAGCACGACACCTCCGGGGTCACCACCTCCGGGGATCGCTCGGGGCTGACCAACATATTATATTTTGATGACAAATATATTACGATAACGTAATGTCTACAACGATCAACGATTATATTTTGTGGAACGTGAAACTTTTCACTGTCTTATTTTAAACAGTACAAGTTATCAACTGTGTGCGTGCTCTTATTTGCCCTAAAAACTGGATGAACATTAAGTAATTTAGCCAAAAAGATTTTTTGGAGTTTTGTAAATAGGTAATCTCTAAGATTATGATCCAGGTAACCTCATTTTAACACCATAATGACTGGACTATACGGTCAGTAAAAAATTGTTGTGTGGTTACACACAAATAAAAGCTGCTTTATTTAAATAAGATATTCAATTGCAATTAAATTACAATTCGCTAATGATTTTAATATAGAACGCGTGTCTGTCGGGGAGCGGCTCGGTCAACTAACTCGCATTGCCGCTTTACATACTTTTGCTGAGTTAGCTCTCATTGTCTTTAATTATTAGCTAATGTACGGCAATTCCGTACATGCTCCCGGGCCAAATATTAGACAAAATACACAAAGTAAAAAAATTAAGTCAAAGAAAAGCTATTACTTGTATATACATTGTCAAACAAATGTAAATATAAAAATACATCAAGATAAAAGAAAAAAAAATAATAAAAATACACGCTAAAGCAAAAAAATAAAGACGCTAAAGTTTGTATAAAAAATATTGTTTCATTGCACATCAGTCACTTTAAGCACTTTTAATAAAACAGGTGAGGTCGCTCTGTCCTGTTTCTCGTTCCGCGTACGCACTGCACTCACTGCACTCACTTCACCCACTTCACCCATTGCACTCACTGCACTCACTACACCACTACTGCTGGCCGACGAGGCGGCGGTCTCTGCCGTCGGCTGCCTCGCCCGGCGGCATCTCCGATTCCACACGAAGACGGATATTACTGCTGTTAAAACTATTAACAATGCATAGCTAAGGACGTAGTGATGAATATGATGATTCCATAAGGAGTCCTCATCAATGGGCTCCGAGCTCTTTAACTGGTTAACTTGCTCTCCAACTCTTTGCAACTCATGTTGTAAAGTTGAGTCAGTTGTTTCGTTTCCATGTAATTTAAGTGAAATGTTAAGTAAATGATTAATTTGAGAAACTTGCGGTTGTGGGTTATATAGGTGTGAGTCGATATTGATAGATTTCATCGTTTCTGTTTGAGAGTACGCGGTAAAATCCTTTTCTTTTAATATGCAATTCGCTGCGAGGTGCACTACACCCGATGCAGTCAGCTGTTCGACTGAAACGCGATCTTCACATATAAGGCGGAGTACACATTGTTTACAACAAGAAAATAGAAATGTATTGGCTTGCCAGAGTTTAATCCACTTATTATGACATGTAACTTCATTCGCTGCACATTGATTTGAAGCTGGATTCTTGACACATAAATGACTGTCTGACTTTAAATGATGTATAGTCGATTGTATGTTGCAGTGATAAGACGATCGAAGGTAAACACACTGCTTCACGTCTGTCTCTTCCATCGGCACGTAAATATCCTTCTGTAGGTTGATAGCAACATACTTTGATGCTGGAATAATGCTGTACATGTTGGAGCCTCGTTGATGTGGCACCGCTATCAACTGATGGAGTTCAAATATATCTCTGAAGACGAGAGGGATGCGGATTTCAAAGATAAAGTATTCATTTGTCATCCGGGCCATCACTTTTAAAAGTTTGTACATATAAGACATTTCTCGAGGTATGTCATCGATAGGAAGGGATAAATCCTTTGTCATCTGACCTGATATGATGTTAAGCTCATTTTGCAGCTGTTGTGGAGAGAGGAGATGTAGACTGAACCTTTCATAATGTACATCTGTTATCATTTCCACTAATTGATCTTGAATAGCTCTTAAAGTTGTAAGTAGATTACCAGCGATGATAGCAGACATTGTAAATTCATTTATGACTTCCATATTTTCTACTTCCTTCTTCAGAGAATTTAATCCCATTTCTAATTGATTTAAATGCTGATTTACAATTTTATGTTGCTTGCTTACAGTTTCCTCTAATCTTTTAAGTATGTTGTATTCTCCTTCAATAATCGACGTCTGATTTCTCCATAATGCTCTTAAATGTTTTTCATTATGCCTTATCTCAGTAATGTCTCGCTTATATTGTTCTGCAAAATTGTCATCCAAAACTCCGAATAGAGTGTGTGCAAGGTACCCTACACCATTGATAAGGCCGCGTCTCCTACGACGCGTGCTATTATGCTGACCAAGTAGAATACGGTTAATGAACTCTAACTCTGATAAACTATGACGCATCTGAGATAAAGCTACGTCACAATGCATTTTTACGGAAGCGGAAGTACAAACGCGATCTAAATATTTTATATATTTTTCTACCGTTGCTATGCCTTCCCAATAGGGATCCATTTTATAATAAACTACGAGTTTCCACGCATCGCGAGCTAACTTCATGTTGCCTATTTTGTCAAAATATAGCGCTTGATCGTTATTTAATTTTGTTACGTTTAATGAAGCTTGAGCCCCGCTACCTAATGTTAAAAATAATATGAGAGATAATGCTAACGCTACGAACCTATTACTACCTTTTGCTTGCTTTGTAGATGACCTACTTCTATTTTCTTCTTTCTCTTCTCTTTCCTCTTCTTTGTTTTCTGTTCTAATTGGTAAGATTGATAATTTAATTACAGTGGACCCCCGGTAATCCGACAAACATTTTGCAGGGTAGTGTCGGACTATCGAATTTGTCGGATTATAGAGTACTGCCTAAGACCCTCTATAGTCCGGAATTTTTTACAAAAGAGTACCTTGTAATCCGACAAATTACAAATCCAATGATAAGATTCTATATGTTTTATGTACTCTGAAGTAAAAATCATACTTCATTATGTATGTCAAATTTAGTAAATTAAACAACACAATAGAAAGCTTACCTTTTATTATAAAATTAACTTCATTAAAGTGACGACTTTACTAATACCCTACGCGTCGAGCACAATGTGGTGGTACGTACAAGTTATAACTTGTTCAATCATGCATTAGCGAAGATCGTCAAAAAAATATTCAATAATAGAGCATGTCGGATTACAGGGGGTGCCGGATTAGACAGGGGCCGGAGTACCGGGGGTCCACTGTATGGGTCGCTTAATGACACCGCTTTTAGTTTTGATTGTTACTACTCGTACTAAACCATCTGAGCCAGGGTGTAATTCTATCACCCTACCAAGCGGCCATTTTCCAGGGGGTAGGTTATCATCTTGAATGGTGACCATATCTCCTATCTTAATATTTTCTTGCTTCTTTAGCCATTTTCTACGAACCGAAAGCTGTGACAGATACTCAGTTTTAAACCTCTTCCAAAGGTCGGATGTAAGCTTTGAAATCAGATGCCACCTTGTTCTGGCATCGTGCTCTGTTTCGATGATAGTCGTCCCGGCCCTGCCAGTGAGGAAATGAGCTGGTGTTAAACAGTCTAAATCGTCTGTACTCTCTGACAAAGGACACAGAGGCCGTGAGTTAAGACATCCCTCTACCTGGGCTAACAGGGTGCTGTACTCCTCAAATGTTAACTTCTGCTCTCCCACTACTCTCTTTAAATGATGCTTTAAGCTTCTGATCGCTCTCTCCCATAAACCTCCAGCGCTAGGCCACGAAGGTGCATTAAAATGCCACTCTATATTTAGGTCTGATATGTCCTTGAAGAATTTTTCGTCAAGGGTGTTAATGAGGTCATGGTATTCTGCTTTCAAGGTTCTGTTGGCTCCCACAAAATTAGTGCCGTTATCACTGTAAATATGACGCGGTGCTCCTCGTCTTGCTGCCATCCTTCGAAGGGCTGCTAAAAAGGCTGAGCTACTGAGGTCCGAAACCAGTTCTAGATGAACCGCCTTCGTGACCATACAGATAAATAATGCTATATAGCCCTTCGCCGTTTTTATACCTCGCCCTTTATTGGCCTTTACCTCCACGTATCCGGTATAATCGACACCCGTGTGATAGAATGGGGCTGCTGTATTAATTCTTTCACCAGGTAAGTCACCCATCATCTGATACTGCTTAGAAGGGTTATGCTTCCTACACGTCACGCATTTTCTAATTTCCCTCTTGACTGCTCTAGTACCCGATACGATCCAATAACGTTGTCTTATATTAGATAAGGTTAACCGTGGACCACCGTGGTATGTTAAGTGATGCATTTGCTCGATTAATAAGTTTGTAAAATTACCGCTGTAAGGTATAAGAATAGGATATTTCATGTCGTCACATATTTCTGCGTTTTTTAGTCTACCTCCTACACGCATAATATGATTTTTATCTAGAAAAACATTTAAATTTAATAGTTTACTTTTATTACTTAGTTTATTATGCTTTATTAAATAATAAAAGTCCTCGCTAAACTCTGTACGCTGTACGAATTTTATAATTAATAACTTAGCTTGTTTTATTTCTTGTAAAGTGAGATAACTAGGTAAGTTATGACCGCGCTTTTTAAATGTATATATAGCTCGAAGTAGCCACCCTAAAATTCGAATAATTTTTGTTAATGAACCTTTTGAATTTAATAAAATATTTATTATGCTATCTTCCTTGCATTTTTGGACTATATTTACCGATTTAACTTTTACTTCTTCATTAGTAGTATAATTAATTTGCTCCTTTTTATCTTCGAATGTTTCTAACCACTTCGGTCCATGCCACCAAAGCGTAGAATCTGCTAATTGAGATGCTAACAGTCCCCGGCTTGCGGCATCGGCAGGGTTATCCACCGATTTCACATATCTCCATCTGTCATTTTTTATAACTTCTGTAATATTTTTGACACGATTGGCCACAAAGGTCTTCCAGCGCCCTGGGTCGCCTTGCAACCATCCTAACACAATCATCGAATCCGACCAACCATAAACTCTAACATTTTGTTGTTCTAGACAATTTAAAACCTTTTTCATTAATTTTGATAATAAATGAGCTCCACACATTTCTAACCGTGGCAAAGAAATAGTTTTATTACATGGAACCAACCTGCTTTTAGATGCTAACAGTACTACAACTACTTCGCTTTCTTTTACAATTCGCGCGTAAATAACTCCCGCATATGCTTTTAGTGATGCGTCACAAAATCCGTGCAATTCTATAACGTAACTTGGATGAAATCCGATCCATCTTGGAAGTTGACACCTATGTAAATTATGTATATCCGATTGTATTTTTATCCACTCATTTTTAATCTCTTCCGGTATATTATCATCCCATTGTAAAGATTCAGACCATATTTTTTGAAATATTAATTTTAGTTTTGTAGTTAAAGGAGCTATCCATCCAAGAGGATCAAATAACTTTGATATCTCAGCTAACACCGTTCTTTTTGTAGCTTTACTGTCTTTAATAGTATAATTAAATGTAAATTTATCATTTTTTGGGTCCCATCTCAAACCTAACGTTTTGGTAGAGCTATCAGATTTAAAGTTAAATATTAATTGATTAACTTCCTCTCCGCTTTCTATATTTTTTAATAACTTTGGTTCATTCGATATCCATTTTCTTAACGTAAACCCACCTGATTTTAATAAGTTATTTATTTCTGATATTAATTTCTGTCCGCTTGATATATCAAATGATCCATTCAGGAGGTCGTCCATATAGAATGACTCCTGTAGTATCCTTGCCGCTTCAGGATACCTGCTGCTTTCATCCGTCGCTAGCTGCCTCAAGGTCATCATCGCCAAAAACGGTGCGGCCTTGGTACCGTAGGTAACTGTAGCGAGTCGATATGCTTGTAAGTCCTCGTTAGGAGTCTCCCGCCATACTATTTGCTGGTACTTCTGGTCTTCATCGCTAACCAATATTTGACGGTACATTTTTTCTATGTCCGACGTAAAGGCTAATGGATAAATACGCCACTTCAGGATTAATGACTGTAAATCCTTTTGCATGTTGGGTCCCGTGTACATCATGTCGTTTAAGCTGTAACCTGTCGAGCTTTTTGCTGAAGCGTTGAACACAACTCTGAGCTTGGTTGTGGCTGATTCAGATCGTTGTACGCCATGATGCGGTAAAAAATACTCTAGCTTGTTGCTGTGTTCATTACTAACACTTATAAAATTTTGTTTAATAGGTGTCATGTGCTTTAAAGATATGTATTCACGCATAAAACCTTTATAATCTTCTGCGAAGTTCTTTTGCTTGCTAAACTTCTTTTCTAAGTTTAAGAATTGCGCTACAGCTATGTTCTTACTCTCACCTATTCTTTCATGAACCTCTGGCTTCATGGGCAACCTAACTACATACCGTCCATCGCTACGACGTTCTGTTGTAGATTTATAAAAGTCCATACATGCTTTCTCTTCTGATGACAATTCTAACTCGTCCTCTACGTCCTCCACCTCCCAGAACTTTTGTATGTCTTGTATGTTAGTCAAAAGAACGTTACATTGAAATGACTGTATTTTACCGAACAGAATCCAACCGAGTTGAGTCTGCTCTGCTAGTGGCTGAGAAGGATCGTCTCCTCTGCTGATACCTCCCATTTTTATTAACGCGTATATATCAGATCCTAACAAAATATCAACTGGTCGGCTGACATAAAATTCGGGATCCGCTAGATTAATATTTTGTATGAAGGGCCAGGCTGGTTGCGTAAAACTAGAAGTAGGTAAGCTTTTTATTAAATTACTCATAATAAGTGCATCCGTACTAAACGTAAAATTATTGTAAATCGATCTACATGAAATACTGAGCATACCCTTGCAACTGTTTTCTTTTTCTCCTAATCCATAAACTACACCTCGACAAAACGATCTTTTTACCCCTAACCGCTGTGCTGCGTTCTCCGATATTAACGTTATTTGAGAGCCCTGATCTATTAATGCCCTTAAAGTTTGATATGAACCATCAACCGATTTAACTTGAAGCAACGCGGTTGCTAACAAAACTTCGGATTGTCCACACTGAGACACGTGTAAATTATTGGCTACCGGTTCATTACGTTTTGCAGTCGGCAACGCGTTACTTGTTGACGGATTACTTTTTATAAAACAATCGTGAATTAAGGTATGATGCCTCCCGTTGCACTTGCGACACCGCTTCGTAGAAATGCATTGTTTGCTGTTATGAATGAATAAACAATTTATACATAATTTTAACTTATTTGCTGTTTGCAACCTTATTTCATTGGACATAAGAATAAATTTAGGACAATTAGGTACACCATGCGCTTCTTTGCAAATCGGACACTTAGCTTCGGTTACATGATACGATTTAGGAAAGTAATAATTATTTTGGTTGTTACTATGCTGAGTAATAGTGGGTTTTTTATTAAAGTTATGATTTTTGAATTGACTATTATTACTATTATGAGAAGTTACTTTAGAAATAGAATCTTGCTTTCTACGAGATGTTTCTAGGCTAGTGAATTTACTTTCAAGATAAGCTAAAAACTCTTTTAAAATCGGAAGATCTCGTGGGTATTTTAATGAATCTATATAGTCGCCATAGGTTTCGCTGTCAAGTTTTTGACATAAAATTTGAACTAGCATAGGGTCCCAGCTTGACACATCCACCCCTAAGTTTTGGATGGCATGCAGACACTCTAAAGTGACGTCATGCATTCGTTTCAACTGTGCTGTGGATTGTTGAGATAACGTAGGCAATCCTAATAAGGTATTCAAATGAGAATTGAATATAAGTTTTTTATTATTGTAGCGATTGTTAAGGATTTCCCAACACACATTGTAATTAGAAGTACTTATCTGAAGGTGCTGAATTAGTCTCTCGGCTTCCCCACGCAGCTTGCCCTTGAGAAACTGCATCTTCTGTGCAGGTGATAACGAGGGGTTATTGTGAACACTCTCGTTGAAGAGGTCCTTGAATGAAGTCCACTGCTGATAGCTGCCGGAAAACAATGGAATGTCCATCTGTGGAACCGACTTTTCCCTATGTGATACTGACCATAATTTTTGGTTGATAGCTTTTTTCAAAGTGATGAACGTCTCCTCGTGCTTTGAAAATAATGCCTCGTATCTGTCATCCTCTCCGTCTAACTCCATATAGATATCCCAATGCAAAGAATCTATAGCTGCCCACCTTGACTGAAGTTCCTTCAGCACATCTTCGAACTCCCACTTCTCGTTGATGCTGTCCAGCTTTATGTTACGTGCTGTTCTCATTAATGCTTTAAAATTGATTATTTGCTTACGTAGCAAGTCGTCTCCCTTCCTCGTGCTGCCCGTAGACGTGAACTCTCGCGAGGGTCCAGGTCTTGGCTCTGCTGGCTGCTCCCTCTTGGCTGATATTTCAATTTGAATGGACTCACCTGCGTGCTCTTGCGGTGCCTCCGCTCCTGACAGACTCACCTCTTGCTGCTGCTGATCGATTAAATCTTTAGCTTTTTGATATAGTTGACGCGTACTCTCATACTCCGACTCCATGAAATAAGGATGATTACTAATACCGAACCCACACATATTAGCATGATTTTGTTCATATTTACACCAATAGTTTTCCAAGATTTCTATACGTTTTTTAAAATAATCATCCGTTCTCCTATCCGCTCCGGTTTTCCTCAGATTGATTATAAATTTTGAAATAGCCTCATTAATTAAGATTTGATTTTCATAAGTAGTTTCCATTATGTATAATAAAATTAACCGGTTTGCTTGTATATAAAAAAAATATGGAAAGCTCTTACTTGAACTCTGGAAACAACTGACTGATCTGAGTTCACCCGATGCTGCTTGCTGTGGCTGCTGATGCTGATGATGATGGCTCCCGGCCGCTGGCTGATAATCCTCCTCGTTCGCTATGCACTGTTGCTATGCTGATCACTAGATTTGCTAAGCCACGTTTTCACTCCGTACGTATAGGTTAGAGCCACGTGGACTGTTACCAACGTGTCGCGAGGTCCCGCTTTTGATCGCCCGCGCGCTGGATCAATCGCTCGAAGGACCAATATGTTGTGTGGTTACACACAAATAAAAGCTGCTTTATTTAAATAAGATATTCAATTGCAATTAAATTACAATTCGCTAATGATTTTAATATAGAACGCGTGTCTGTCGGGGAGCGGCTCGGTCAACTAACTCGCATTGCCGCTTTACATACTTTTGCTGAGTTAGCTCTCATTGTCTTTAATTATTAGCTAATGTACGGCAATTCCGTACAAAAATATTTTGCATACCTGCGCCTGAAAACATCCGGCGAGCGCTTGCCCTCGGGGCTACGCTTGCCGTCCTCCGATATCTCCCGCACGGTGCTGAGCGCGTGGTGGGGGGGATCCTCCTCGAAGTCCGTGGTGTCGAGCTCGGGGGGGGAGGCCGGCGAGTCCAACGAGATCGGGAAGATGGTCTGCGAGCCCAGCGGCGTGCGCGGCTGTCGTCTCCGCCGGGTGTCGTCGGGGGAGGACGAGGCGGGCGCGGGCGGAGGCGCGCGCGGGGCCGCGATGTTGATCGGCCGCGTGGGCGCGCGCCCGTACGACATCTCCACGTAGCCGTCGGGCGTGGTGGGCGCAGCGGACGCGGCGGGCGCGGCAGGCGTGGCGGGCGCAGCGGCGGGGGGCGGATCACCCGGCCGCATGTCCACGTAGCCGGCGTTGCGCGGGGACATGTCCACGTACTCGTCCACGTTGACGCGCCGCGGGTCCGCGAACCCGACCCCGGGCGGCGTGCGCGCCACTGTCACCTACCGACAACCAGATAATGAATCTAATAAGATAATGAATCTAAGATGAAGCGTCACCTTAATAATTTGCGTGACTTAACAACGCCTCGCCAGAAACGCAAAGCTCTCGAGAGAAACACAAACATTGCAACACGTACTATTCAATCTTTTCCACCATCGTATACCTGCTGGTCCGGTATTACTCAGCACGTACCTTGGGCGAGGGCGAGTTAGCGGAGAAGTCGAGCTCCATGTGGTCGGCGGCGTGCGCGTGCGAGTGCGCGGGCGCGGAGGCGGGCGCGGCGGGCGTGTGGCGGCGCGCGCCGGCGCTGTACGCGCGCGTGCGGCCGAGCGGCTCGGAGCGCGGGCCGGGCCGCGAGCCCACGCTGTACGCGCGCGCCGACCGCTCCTCCGCTATGTGCGATACCGCAGGCTCCAGCTGGTATTCGCTGCAACGGGAATTTACGATGACACTACGCGTTTTTTTTTAAGTGAAACTTCTTTAGAATCGTTAGTGATTTCAAACCGGATGCAACGACAGGTAAGATAATATAACCGCTAATTTCGTCTTTGAATTTAACTTCTCCGTAGCTCTATTTTTTTTTAGTTTTATTTTTTTTTAGTTTTATTTTTATACTGTTTTTAAATACTTTCAAATGCTCTTTTAAATATTTTCAAAGAATTTATCAACAAAAAATAAGAATTTCATTCTTTCATTCTGTCGATCGACCGACCGATTATACAGACAGTAAAAATGCTAAGTTGTATTCATAGATGGCGCGAGGAATAAGATAGAAGATTCGTTTTATTGCTAGATAGATTTTTAAAATGTGCTAAGTTGTATTCATAGATGGCGTGAGGAGTAAGATAGAAGATTCGTTTTATTGCTAGATAGATTTTTAAAAAGTGCTAAGTTGTATTCATAGATGGCACTTCGATTTATTGCTTTAAGATTCGATTTATTGCTTTTTCATCTCATTATCTTGAAACCAAAATTTTGGAAAGTTTCACTTCTACCACGTGTGAATTGCACACATTTTCTTTTTTTATAGTCATTTTGATAATCCCTTCCTCCGCAGTTTTTTTTATGGAAATAGCCGGCAAACGAGCTGACGATCCACCTGATGGTAAGCGGCTATCGCCGCCCATGGACATCAGCAACACCAAAGGCATCACTGCGTTGCTGGCCAAGAAAGAAGGAAGAAAAAGAAAGTCGAAGAAGAAGTTGTTAAAGAGACTATTAAGTTGCTATGTATGTAACTCAATGAGGATCATCAATATTATTATTCATTCATTAATATTCTTACTGATATTATGATTAGCTAAACAGCATCCTGTTCCTTGACCTAGTCACCAAACGGCTTGTCGTGTTTTAGCTTGAGATCTAGTTCTTTCTTTCTTCTATTTTCCACCATGGCCAGCAACGCATCGGTGAAACACTGAGGTGTTGCTAATGTCCATTACATATTAGCTATTCATAAAATAAGCGTTACTCACCTAAACCTGGGGTCAGTGGAGGGCGTCCCACTGTACACGGAGCCGCTGGAGGAGACGAGCGCGTGCGGCTCGTGGCGCGGCGCCATCGGAACGTACCCGTGCCCCCCGTGCCCCCCGGCCCCCTCCCCCGCCTCCCCTCCCACCGGCTCCCCGTCGTCCGCGCCGAACGACGACGTGCGCGAGTTGCCCACCGAGCTACCGCGCGGCGTCATACTGGTGCGGAACATACTGATATACGTCATTAACGGTGGAGATAAAAAAATAGATACCATTGAACTATTACTACTAATCATAGACAAGTTCACTAACAACTAAACTACAAGGGTGACAATTTTTAGACTGAGTTTATGCTGCTAGTTTTAGTTAACTTGTCCTCGTAACTCATGTGAGTTTACCATTTAAGCATGCGTGCTTGTCATATTGAAGTACACACTGAAAATTACAAAAATCTCACTTACTTCATGAAGTCCTTGGACATAATATCACAGCTGTCGGGTTCCTCCGGTATCCGCGGCGTGCCGTACCACTCCACGGAGTCGATGTCGTCCCGCGACGAGTCCAGACCTGACGCACGTTACATCATTGTTTACATCACTATTGGTACTTTACTCGCGTCGTATCGGGTATTTTAAGTATGCGCCGATGGTCAAAGATACAGCGTTCAAAGTGACAGTTTCAATTAAAAGATTAACGAGTTTTTTGAAGCCATTTTATTCAATAATCGGTCAGAATATGGTTTTGTAGACGAGTCCTATTTGATAAACCACCTTAGTGTCTTTTTATAGTAATTTTTACTTTAAAAATAAGTCTGACTCAAAATGAATAGAATTTAAAACAAATAATCATTGAATTCCAAAACTATTTTTTTCTATAAATTATTATTTAAAATTAAATTAAATAAATATTTTCTTAAAATATACTGTTAAGTTTGTTTACCTATTAAACCACGTCCAAAAAACGGATACATTATAGCCTATAGGATTATGTTATAGAGTTATAAGCAACCTGTCAGTCCCGCGAGGTCGACGTGTCGTGGCGGCGCGCGCTCGCTCTCGTACGAGGAGCGCGACGGCATGCTGTCGCAGCGGTTCCGCGGTTGGCCCGCATCTGCGGACAAAGCGGCCGTCAGTGCGTGCCGTGCGTGCTAGACGACGCACAGGCGGTCTATTATGAACACTTAATTCCAGCCAAATTCCAGAATAAACGACAAATTCGTGTTATGAAAGCGGTCACGTGACACTTTTTAGGCAATCATATGTCGTTTAAAGCCCGAGAAATGAATTGCCTGGAACATTAATGGTTTTATAAAGTTCATAATAGGCCCGCAGGACGCAACTTGCACGTAAACCTTTACGCTGCGATATTGTTCAGTGGTTCTTTTTTGTGAAACTGTGTTACTGAATTAGTGTAAAATTGATTTACGAAAATTCGCGATTACTGCTACGAAGAAAGTATATTTTACTAAAGTTGTATGGGGATATCTGATTTTGTTTTGACTGTATCGAAATTCATGTAGAAACCGCATCTCCCTTCGTGATAAGAAACATGAAAATTCATGTTACAAAAGCGTACACCACCATGCATCCGAACTAGGGTTGATGGTCGGGATTCGTCTGGATTGTCCTGACATTTCACATGATGTTCAGAGTCCCGACAAAATACAAAATACCCTGAAAATTCACTCGATTAACTAATGTCCCGACAAATACCAACTTTTAGAAGTTTTGTCCAGATATATATCAGTCTTGTCATGGTAACTCTAATACCAACACCGCTTCCACAATACATTACCACGACTATAATATCCTTTGCATAATATTCTTTGCAGTTAATAAATAAATAACGCTAAATAATCAAAGCCGCTACATTTTCAAAGCCCCATAGTAGGATTCCTTGTGTCTGTATCGATGTATCATCACAGAAGACATAATAGTACATAATAATTGTACATAAGGCTTACTCTGCAAAATCATTTGAATAAATAGCGACTCTTGCTCCGGGGCAATAAAGTGTAATTCAGGTCGCACAGCGCGAATCAGAAACGTATAATGAGTTTCCTCTTTTTCTAACACTCTTATCCTCTCTGGCAAAGTTAGGGTTGTCTTTTTTGAAAGGATAACAAATTATCTAAAAGTTTAATTATAAGTTATATGCCCATGCTACTTTTATGAACAAATGACGTTTCAAATAAATATAGGCTAGGTAAGTAGGTACTTACTTGATACGTAGATCAGAAAACTATTTTATTTGACGATGTCTACATAGGTACTTTAATCTGAGAAGATGGCCGCACGGCGTTATGTTAGTATTTACTTACCTTGTCTATTAAACAAATATTATCTATTTTAGGTGTTCAGATATGTATGAGTATTAAATCTGGAATGACATACAACAAAAAACGTGAAGAACGTGAGATTCAGATCATTGTTATTGTTTAGGCAGCGGAATGCGATGCAATATGCTTTTATACGTACATTCATTTTAGTTAATATCTTATAGCGCGACGCAGCGCGTTGTATCGAACTAACGTGTGATATTTGTGATGACGTCATGTGTGATAGATTACGAACGTATGACAACCCTTATGAATTTTCAGAATTAGCCCGACACGTCGAACGCGGCATGTACTTGTAACTTCATAGCTAAAGTGCGAAGTGCGTCAGGCCTGGTACCGTGGGAAATTAGTTTTCATTCAACATTCCCATAGATTAATAGAGTTACTAGAATATGATTGTTCGCGCCAATAATGGCATTACTCTGTGGATGCATTTGCCTGCTCCCGCTGTTCCCGCCAAAATTATTATATCTTCTATGAAAGCGCGGCAATCCATTCCTTCTCTATTTAATTTCCTATCCTCCCTCTCTTTCTGGCAAGCGCACTCTTATATAGCGGATTCACTCGCACACGGCCGAGGTTCAGACAGTCGTAAAGAAGTCTCCCGCCAACATCGAATGCAACTCGCGCTCATTATCGAATATAATGAACTAATCCGCATATTATCTAAAAACCGCATCACCGCGCCCGCTAAATAACTCTCATAAAGCAAGTGATATTACTGTGAAGTGTAATAGTAAACCTAAACCATACAAATTCTGCATAATAACCAATAAGAAGTCAAGAAGAAAGAAGATTGGAGACATTGGGGCAGCCGCCTAGCCGTCGGTGCTAATACGAGTACCAATCGAGTCCTGCAACCAGGTTAGTGTGCTTGCCAACCCTCCAAATTACCCTTGACTTTCTTCCTCCCAACGCATTCTACAGTCCACTTTATAAAACGCCCGCATGAACCAGTAGCAGTCTTCAAAGTCTGCATCGCATTCACACCAAAAGTTTTGGTCACTTCGAGCCGTATAAAATTGGTCATCAACCGGATTCGTATCCTAGTATATTTCTATTACCTTTTGCAAATAAATTTATCTGTGTAGTATATTCCGCTCGCATTACATACACCGCTTACTATACATATTTATTTAATTGCATTTGCAAAACGCACCGCACCGCTTTTACTATTGTACTTCATTGTTGTGTAACTTTCTATATCTAATATCGAAAAATTATACTTAAACGCATTCCATATTCCGCATTTAGTAAAACGCCATTTTTGTACTTACGACAAATCGTATTAAGTACAACTCATTCATTGCTCGCATAATATTTTTGTATTTATACTCGCATAATTTTTACTAACGCGTAACTTAACTTTGTTCACAAAATGACTACTAAAGCCAAATATCATGACGCTAAGACGATTTCAGACGACGAAATTAGTTTAAAAATATTAATCGCTAAACGTAATTCCATATTTTCACGCATGCAATCAATCTATGATTTATCTATCAGTGCATTGGACGCTGACTCGCAGAGTTCTTTGCTTGATACCGCGGCTGACCTTGAATACTTACGCGATGAGTTCAAGGACACTTTGGAAGAATTTAATATTAAGAATTTAAGGGTAAATCCAGACGCGGAAGTAGATTTCCAACCATTAAATTCTTTTCATGATTTGTACAGCCGCGTTAAAAGTAAAGTTTCAAAATTATCCGCACCGCATTCATCTTTGAATTTAGATAACAATAATTTACCCGCTAAGTTTAAACCCTCGCTCCCGCCTATGGAATTATTAACTTTCAATGGAGACATACGACACTGGTCTATGTTCTACCAACAATTTAAAACGCTAGTCCATGAAAACCATCAGTTAACAGACGCTGAACGTGTGTACTATTTAGTCAGTAAGTTATCAGACAAAGCATTATCTGTCTGCGCAGGCCTTATGCCTACAGCTGAAAATTATTCAGTAATCTGGAACGCACTTATTCACAGATACAATGACGAGCGTGCACTTGCTACTACTTACATAAATCAGCTGTTGGAAATAAAAAATGTTAACGCAAATACGCCCGCTGGTTATCATAAATTTATGGACAAGTTCGACGCATCTATTAACGCTCTTAAACAACTTAAAATTGATGACATATCTGATTTTCTCTTTTTAAATATAGCGCTTAGAAAATTAGATACCGAAACTGTAAAAGCCTTTGAAATGTCGTGCCGCAAAGTTAATATACCAAAATATTCTGACTTAATTCAATTTTTATTCGAGTAAAATAGGGCTTTGTGCCATACACTTTCTTCACCGCATACTTCGTCTGATGATAATAATAAAAGTAATATTAAATTTATTCCCGCACCTAGTATTAGTAAAACATTTATTAATACTGATTCATCGCGTTCATGCATTCTATGCAAGTCAAAGGAGCATGATCATTTATATGTCTGTCCGCATTTCTTAAAACTCACTACTTACGATAAATATAATTTTATAAAACAAAATAAATGTTGTACTAATTGTTTAAGTAACAAACACGCATTATCGATGTGTAAATCGCAACGCAAATGTAAACATTGCTCCCGCTCGCACCATACTTTACTTCATATTTTCAGTAATAATAATACATATAAAATCGATTCATCGCTCACAAAAAATTCTACGGTACGAAATACTTCGACTCGCCCGCATTTCTTTAACAACCCTTCATGGGATACCAATAAGGTCGATTTTTCTTCGACAGACAAGCAAGAGGGACAAAACGCGTCTTCGTCTTGTAATATGTCGCGCGAATTATTAAATAAGCCTCATTGTTTTACGACATTATTAGGAACCGCGAAAGTTAAAATAGTAAATAAATATGGCCACAAACATTTTCTTCGTTGTTTAGTGGACCCAGGCTCACAAAGTGATTATATAACAAAGGATTGTTGCAAACGCTTATCTTTACCGATTTCAAATAAAACTCCCTTCAATGAGGTACACGGAATCGGTGGAATATCGCAAAGGATTTTAGGTGTCACTTCCTTACAATTTACTTCCCGCTTTGATGATAACAAGATGTATCAAATTAAACCGCTAATAGTACCCACATTAACGGGTCAATTACCCGAATCAACCATAGATATTTCTAAAATAAATTTCATAAATAAAATACGCTTAGCCGACGATTCATTTCACCAGCCTGGTGATATTGACGTCTTATTAGGAGTCAACACTTATTTACAAATTTTATTAACTGATAAAATAATTAGTTCGCAATCTCCTAGTGCCTTTGAAACCTCACTCGGTTATATAATTTTAGGAGAAGCGGAGACTGACATCCGCTCTGGCATACCGCGTTCTTTCTTAACTTCTTCTCCTAATGATAATTTAAACTTGACTGAACTTACTAATATACTAGAAAAATTTTGGAAATTAGAAGAATTGCCGCAAAAAACTTATTTAAGTCCCGCTGAACAGGAATGTGAAAACATTTATACGTCCTCAACTCGTCGCAATACGATCGGACGATATACAGTCGCCTTGCCCTTTAAGGACTCACCAAATAAATTGGGTGATTCGTTTAATAAACGCTAAAAAACGCTACGCTCTTTTAGAAAAACGCTTTATTAAAAATCCCGATCTTCGCACCCGCTATGATGAGGTTATTCATGAATATATTGATAAAGGTTATTTATCATTAATCGCTTCTAATAATTGTTCACCTTCACAACCGTGTTTCTATCTCCCTCATCACCCGGTCATACGTAATGATAAAAGCACTACTAAACTGCGTATAGTGTTGGACGCAAGTGCTAAGTCAGATAATGATATTTCATTAAATGATATTTTACACAGCGGACAAAATTTACAGTCGGATATTTTTAATATTTTATTGAACTTAAGGGTTTACCGCATCGCTTTCTTTGCCGACGTTAGGCAAATGTACTTATGTATAGAAGTACAGCAATCGCACCGTGCGTTTCAACGCATTCTTTATCGTTTTCCTGACGAGAAAGATGTACAAATGTTTAATCGAGTTACTTTCGGTTTACGCTCCTCGCCTTTTCTTGCTCTCCGCACGTTACGTCAGCTCGCGTCTGACGAAAGGGAGTCCTATCCTCTGGCTGCATCGGTGGTCGAGAGAGATATTTATATGGACGACCTCGCATCCTCCGCACCCTGCGTTGACATCGCTGTCGACGTGGCCACTCAGCTAATTCAAATGTTCCATCGTGGTGGATTTGAGTTAGTTAAGTGGACAAGTAATAGTTCAGAACTATTACAACATATTCCCGCAACGCATCGTCAACTGGAAACCGTTTCCTTTGATGACGATAATATTTTAAAAATATTAGGGCTTCGTTGGCATCAAGCTAACGATAGCTTTTGTTTTCTCGTGTCCCCGCCGCCGCTCGCATGCACTAAACGTGCAATCTTATCCGCAACCGCTCGCTTGTACGATGTTTTAGGATTAGTTGGTCCAGTTATTCTTTTCGCTAAACTTTTAATTAAAGCCTTATGGATTCTCAAACTTGATTGGGACCAGACTCCACCCGCAGATGTTGTCAAAACGTGGCAACACTATATTTCAGAGCTACCTCTGATATCGCGCTTACAGTTCTCACGTCATATGCGAATTGATAAAAACTCGCAAGTTTCGCTACTCGCGTTCGCTGATGCCAGTGAAAAGGCATACGGCTGCGTGATTTACTCGCACGTAGTTAATGGTGACGATCCACCAGTAGTTACGTTGCTCTGTTCCAAGTCCAGGGTGTCTCCCTTAAAAACGGTTACGCTGCCTAGACTCGAGTTATGCGCCTTAGTGTTACTCGCTAAATTAGTAAGTACCGTTTATGATACGCTATCCGCGAGACATCCGATTGATAAAATTTACGCGTTCTCGGATTCTGAAGTCGCACTCTGTTGGGCGTGCTCTTCACCGCACCGATTTAACACCTTCGTTGCTAACCGCATTTCGCAGATACAGTCTTCTTTATCATCTGATCAATTTTATCATATCGCAGGATCAGAAAACCCCGCTGACCATATTTCCCGCGGACTATTACCGTCCCAAATAATAAATTGTGATCTTTGGCTCAATGGTCCCGCGTGGATTACACTACCTAGTAGTGAGTGGCCAATAAAACAGTTAACTTCTCATTCTACAAATTTACCAGAACAAAAAACTGTTTCTCATACCGTTAGCAATATTCAAGAACATCCTCTTATCACGCTTAGTTTGAAATTTTCAAAATGGAGTAAGTATATCCGTTCGGTAGCTTACGTATTAAAATTTATAAATAAATTACCACGCAATAAAACGATAACCGCTTCTGACTTGGAACACTCTGAAACTATCATAATGAAAGTCGTACAAAATATCGCTTTTTCTGAAGACATAAAAAATATACAGAAGGGCTTACCTTGCTCTTCCGCATTACGTAAATTATACCCTTTTGTCGCGGACGATCTACTCCGTGTGGGTGGACGTCTACAATATTCGTCATTGTCACAATCGCACAAGCATCCAATATTGTTACCGAAGAATGGGCATATTATAGACCTTTTGATTGATCATTATCATTATAAAAACTTTCATGCTGGCCCGCAATTCTTACTCGCTGCTCTACGCGAAAAATATTGGATACTTTCCGCACGTCGCATAGTCAGATCTCGCGTTCATAAGTGCAACGTTTGCTTTCGGCACAAACCACAAGCGACGTTCCCGCTAATGTCTGCTCTGCCTGCTTGCCGTCTTGAGCAGTGCAAGGCATTCACGCATACCGGGGTAGACTACGCAGGCCCTCTACACATTACATTGACACGCAAACGTGGCGTGCGCAGCCAAAAGGCATACTTATGTCTATTTGTATGCCTCGTTACTAAGGCAGTGCATTTAGAACTAGCCTCGGATCTAAGTTCTGCTAGCTTCTTAGATGCCTTCAAGAGATTTATTGCACGTAGAGGACCTTGCAAATTTATCTATAGCGACAACGCAACTAATTTTATTGCCTCGCGTTCGTATTTAAACGAACTACATACATTTTTACAATCTGACGATTATTTTAAATTATTTAATCAGGTCCTTACTGATAACCGCATTACTTGGAAACTCAATCCGCCAAATGCGCCCCATATGGGCGGAATTTGGGAGTCCAATATAAAAATAGTTAAAACGCACTTATTTCGCGTAATAGGCAAGCAAATTCTTACATACGAGGAGCTGCTTACTGTCCTTATTCAGATCGAGTGTATCTTAAACTCACGCCCGCTCTATGTGTTAAGTAGCGATCCATCGGAGCCTACTGCACTTACACCCGCACATTTCCTTGCATTAAAACCGCTTGAACATTTACCCGCCGCGGATCTAAGTAACGAACGCACTCATCTATTATCACGCTTTTCTTTACTTGATTCTCTAATTCAGTCTTTCTGGAAACGTTTTAGATCTGAATATTTACACACCCTTCAAACGAGGGAAAAATGGAACAAACATTCCACGCCTATTTCAGTGGGAACAATCGTTCTAATTGACATGGATAACATTCCACCCCTACAGTGGCCGCTAGGTGTTGTCACTGAACTGTTTCCCGGTAGAGACGGTGTGGTGCGCGTTGCACAAGTGAAAACTAAGAGTTCTACTCTGCAACGCCCAGTCGTTAGACTGTGCCCTCTACCCACACAATAACTCGCACCTTATATATCTTCTAAATATTATTTTTGATAGTTTTAAGTATAACATTATCACGCTATTTTTAGTAAATTATTTATAACGCATCGCTTTTCCGCAATCGCATCATTCTTATTTCATGATATTGACTCCGCTATATATATTTATGTTTATATATATCTTTATTTGCCGGTTGAGGAGACCTCAAGGCCGGGGGGATGTTCGCGCCAATAATGGCATTACTCTGTGGATGCATTTGCCTGCTCCCGCTGTTCCCGCCAAAATTATTATATCTTCTATGAAAGCGCGGCAATCCATTCCTTCTCTATTTAATTTCCTATCCTCCCTCTCTTTCTGGCAAGCGCACTCTTATATAGCGGATTCACTCGCACACGGCCGAGGTTCAGACAGTCGTAAAGAAGTCTCCCGCCAACATCGAATGCAATTCGCGCTCATTATCGAATATAATGAACTAATCCGCATATTATCTAAAAACCGCATCACCGCGCCCGCTAAATAACTCTCATAAAGCAAGTGATATTACTGTGAAGTGTAATAGTAAACCTAAACCATACAAATTCTGCATAATAACCAATAAGAAGTCAAGAAGAAAGAAGATTGGAGACATTGGGGCAGCCGCCTAGCCGTCGGTGCTAATACGAGTACCAATCGAGTCCTGCAACCAGGTTAGTGTGCTTGCCAACCCTCCAAATTACCCTTGACTTTCTTCCTCCCAACGCATTCTACAGTCCACTTTATAAAACGCCCGCATGAACCAGTAGCAGTCTTCAAAGTCTGCATCGCATTCACACCAATGATATCTAGGATGTTGTAAAGCAAAGGTTTACGTGCAATATTGCACCTAAGAGCATTAACATAAGGACAAACCTTCCCACCGTATCTACCACCCCTACTTTATAGTCTGTCTCCACAGATTATTATGACTATAATTATTTTACAATAACAACAAAATTGTGGTATGGAATTATTGACCAAACAACATTCATGATATTACTCTAAGTTATTGGCTCCGTACCAACGCCTTAAAAAACTTTAGAGTTAAATTTGTATTGCATTGTTTCAGGCATACCATTGTGTTGTAAAGTTAACAGTAACATTATTTTAAATAACGTTATATTTTGAAGAGACAAGAAGAATTATTTTAAAGTAGTTCGTAGTTCGTAAAAATTACGATCAATAATATCTTTGAATACATGAATTATTTTACAAATAACAAGTGATGAATTACTACATATACGATCATGAGCAGAAATATTATATAATGAACATGAATAAGCACCACAATACATGATATTAACATTGCTTATATATAGTTAAATAATGAAGAAGTATAGCATAATAGTTACATAATTTAGTAAGCTCCTGCATGAAAAGTTAGCTTAATGTAAACATAATGACATATTATGTCATTCAATGTTATATGCAAAGACGCATAACATGGGATAATCACGCAACGTAAGCTTTATTTTGTTATAATCAAGTTATTAAGGATACAACAAATACTGAAGGAATAGTATCAAGCACTCGGTTGCTTCAATGGTTAAATTGTACCACAATGTCCAAAATAAATCTCATTATTTAATGTTAGATAGACTACGCATGCTATGTCGTTAAGATCTAACAATGAGATGAGACATGGTATGAAATGGTATAAAAATAAAAATTAAATAAAAAATGTACAAACACCCATTAATTAGTAGTTAGTAATTCTAAATTACATTTTACTTTTCTGTTTCAAAAACTTCCACAATACTTACAGGTAATTTTAAATAATATTTTGAATCTTTTTTCATGACAAGGCTTGCTTGTCTGATTCCTGTTTAATACAACAACGCTTTATACATTACTTAAATACGTTAAACGTTACTTAAATATCGAATATGTAAGCATCAACGTCACCCAAGCTGTGGCGGTACAGTCACAGAAGCCGAAAAGCACAGCTTACTGTCATTGCTTTACTATCATCACTCTGCAGCTGTTAACACTCATATTATTTGTTGGTAAATATTATACGTATGGAATGGAGTGTTCTGTGTTGTCGGGCCAAAGATCCCGAGATCCTGGGTTGTACGACACAATTGGGCTTGCCTTGTTCTGATAATATAATAAAGTTACATGCCCCGTTCATTTTTCATTAAGCTATTAGTGAGCAAGCAAAAATACAATCGCCAGTATTATATAGTTTTTAATAAATTCTTATTTGGTTACAATTAAGGTTACATGTTATAACGTCGAATAACATCTAGCATGTTTAAATAACTCAGCAACCTTCGTTGGGCGCCAATTCTTTACCAACCATATCTACCGGCATTTCGCTCAACACATCTGAAAACAAACAACCCGGCAGCCCCCAACGGACAAAACAAAACAAACAAACAAAATTAGTATGTCGTGCGATGGCGATGGCTATGGCGCATGGTTAGTGAAGCTCGGCGATACATACTCTTGGTATGCGCTGGCGAGAGCTTGGAGAGCCGCGCGCCCGTGCTCGCGCGGCGCCCCGCCCACTGCGCCTTCTTGGCCGCGAGCGCTTCGCGTGCGTCGCGTGCGTCACGCACGTCGGTCGCGTCGCGCCCGTTGACGGCCTTGCACGAGGAGTAGTGCATCGCCTTATCTACTATCGCTCTATCGACCTCGTCGCCCGTCAACGGCGCGGAGAAGGTGCGCGTGTGCACGACTCGCAGCGGCTCGCGGAACGACGGGCAGCCGGCCGGCAGCGACTCGGTCCGGTGGTGCCTAAACACCCGCCCCGTCATATCGCCCGCGTCTGACGTTAGTGTGTTATTCGCCGGATGGGTGTCGGCTGCGGAACAGACAATGACAAGCGACACGTAAAACATATGGCACCAAGCGTCACCCGGTGCGAATGGTTGGTTAAGTGAGCGGTGGATGATGGTACCTCCCGATATACATATGTGTATCATACTAGATATACGTTACGTTAAACATTATAATACATTGTGTATTGGTTCACCTGGTTCTTCCTTTTTAGAAGGTTAATCATCAAGAACTTTTCATCTGTTTTTAATAGATTTTTAATACAAATAAGTCAATATTATAGACATAGTGACTCATTTAATTCAAAACTTAAAATAAAAAAAATCAATTACACGTTGCCAATTAAGTACCATCGTCCAGTAGAGGTTACAACGATTGAATAAAAATATAACAAGGATTTGAATTCCCACAAAAAACACAACAATTTTCACTGTAAATATACATCTTCACTTAAATTTATTAAATATCTGCAAGATAATTCTTTAACTTTGTCTTTCTTAACACATGGAGTATTCCTTGCACGAGTAGTGTTGAAATTAAAATAACCACTTTTATTGGTTTATAATAAACATCCTTGTCATATTTTTGCACACGACTCATGTAGATGACACCGATCACACTTGACATGACAATAGAAATGACCATCACAAACCATCACCGCGGTCATGCACACAACAATCATTCGTATACTCGTAATCAAGTACAATAAAGCTCATGATGCCTTGAACATTTTACTTAAAACTATTAGACATGCTTAAAAGTAAGAAAATATGTTTATAATATATTCATATATTCAGTAACTCCATCTTCTCTGATCAGTCCATTAGCATTAATTTACTTGACCTGCATCACCTTCATCATGTATTTTTAAAAGTTTTGTTATAAATATGTATGCTTGTACTGATTCTATAATAGTTTCATCCCTCTCATTTTTAAACAAAGGTCAAATTTTAAAACCAAGTAGTAATGCTACCTGGTTCATAAAACCGAACCCAAAGTTTTATAAAATGTAGATATACCCACATTAATTTAAATAGTATAGGAAAATCATATACAAAAAGGTGATAACGAAGATGTTATAGCAATCATAGTATGGGGAATAACAAATATGCAGAATTACAGGATGATTAAACACTTGTTAGCAATAGTGAATTCTTTTCAATGTTAATTATGACACATCGTTAGATATATTATAATAGTACAATAACTGATTAACAAAAATAAGCTATTCACATGTTAACACAAAGACGTTTAATTCACATTCTAGGAAGAATAAGACAAATATACAATATGATTTTTAATTTTTCATACATAACTTTTTTATAATCGATACAGTCAAAAATGATACGTACAAGTTTGGTTTTAACGTGCTTATAAACGCTTTGATTTTGGACGGAGGAGAAACATGAGATTCCCTGGACAAGTGACCCGACACGAGAACAAGCGGCATATCGTCACCACGACGCCGACGTGTTGTGACGTGTTGTGACGTGTTGAAAGCAGACAGCACCGTGTTAGTACAACAACCACTCGACGACCAAGTTTGAAATGTGTAAGCCTCGATAGTGTTACGATGAGAACGGCGTGAGCGCATCCATGGGAGTTATAGACCAGTGGTAGGGGAATGGGCTGGTTGTACGTGGTTTCGGAAATCATTTTCATATACACTCAATTTGTGCAATCGTAAAATATTTTTCGTGAATAATGGATTTGCTCGGTTTGCAATTTTTTGTAAAAGTAGAATGAAGTACTCAAATTAGCCAGACAAAATAGCAGGAATTCACATTTAAGTTCAATTTTGAGAACTTTTGATGTGCGAATGATTTAATAAAACATCGCGTTTCGTCAAGTTAGAAGTAAAATATCAAATACTAATATCTCTAAGTACTGAAATAAAATCTCATCGGCTTTATTTTAATGCTCCAGAGAACGACACAACCGAACCATGTGAGTAAGACAGTACTGGCTGGACAACAGTGACAACACATCAATAATCATGGACATATTTATGAACAAATATGAACAACTACAGAGGTCATCAGCCTGTAAAAATGTACAGCAAATCAGAGCTATATGCCATGTACCTTATCCACGTACAACCTCCCAAGCGACCATACGCCCAACACTTGACATCAAGACTGTACAAGTACACATTCGCATAGTACCGTTAAGCGTCACTTGGGGCGCTGGCGTCGCCACGTAGTCAATCGAGTACGCAGCGGATGCGCACACGCACTGCCGAATGCACGACGAGCAACTGTCTGCAATAGATGCGCGCGATGTAGCTCTACACCACATACCAATAACAACTAGTTTCCTTTGATACATTTTGCATTTTTGCCATAAAGATGTAAACATTTATTTCGACTATTGCAAAAATATTATTGTGTTTGCGAATAATAGCTACCTGGTGGCTGCAACAGTAACTTTTGTATCGATTTAAAATCGATACATTACACTATTACAAATTGATCCTAAATATCATGGATAGCGTCGACGACCATTCTTCCTACTTGTGGCAATACACGCAACATAATCGTAGATTTGCTTGTCAACGAGCACTCTAAATATGTATGCATCAGTCTTTACTTTGGCATCTAAAACTTTTACAGGAAGGCCGACAACACTTCTGTATCTCTCTCATTGGAATCTCCATGACCTATGTTCTTTGTAAACATGTGCATAAACGTCATGTCCAAAAATTATGTCACAGATCGCATGAAATACGTAATAGAATAATAATGTAAATTGCAAATTTATATAAGATTGACAAATTTTACCCACAAATATATTTTCAGCTGTTCGACATGGCATTGACGAGTATTTAGATTTTAGAACATATTCATGAATGTTATTTATTAACTTACGAGGCATCTAACGCATATTAGTAGGATGGACAGTACTACGGTTACCACAATACTACGGAACTGTTCTAAATGTGGGGTTACGTCGAACGAGATGTCACTATATTTACTACCTAATAGCCCAGCGCAATCAGTTGGGCCACATTGAATTAATAACAACATGTACAGAGGGTGCAAGTTATACCGTTATCACAATGGCTAAGCCACTCAAATGAAATTATGAATCTACCAATGACATAAACATGATAATGGTATACCTGACTCATTCAAACAGACTATCAATAATTTCAAAATCATGACAGTTGACTAAAAATTTATATTATTATAAGTTGGATACAATACGAATAACAAAATAAGCACACTTCATTTCATAATGAAATCAAATAGATTGATGTATGTAATACTAAGTTGAGAAAGTTCAAGAAAAATGACAATTAATCTGCTGTACAACGATGATTAATTATCAATATGAAAAAACTAATTAAACAACATATAAAAATGAAATTTATATGACACAATATCAAGACTTATTATGTATTTTTTAAATAGGTTATTTATGAGGTACTTTTTCAATACAACATGGATAAGAGATAATCTATTATTCAAAGTCAAAGTCAAAGTCAAAGTGTTTAATACCTTATAGTTTATTTAATAAAATAAAATATATAAGCTAAGAAAAAAAAACTAGCTTGTAAATGTTTGCATCAACAATAGCTGCACATGTTAATCTATGAATCTAAAAAATATGTACTTGCAATTGCTACAACACACCAACAAAAATATTAACTACCCAAAATTTTAACCAACCATTTTAATACAGTTAACTGAATAGATAAAATGCATCTGGCAACCACTTTTCATAAAACAAACCTTTGTTGAAAATATATTATGTAACTCTATATAAAACATCATATAAAAACATATATCTGGATTAGACTGCACGGTATATTAAGGATTAAAATCAATTTATGATAATAATCAAGAAAAAACTTATACCCTCACTAGGACCTATCAATACATAATTGCCCCTCATTCTGGATATAAATTTATTACTCCTCGTTGGACATATCAGTTCTCTACTATTTCCTCCCATTACGACATAAACATCTATTATTCCCCCTGTTACAACATATTAATATAAATCAACTATTCCCTCTTATTGCGACATATAAATCTATCATTACAACATATCGATACCCCCCTACCCCCCTACGAGCACGACACTCACCGCTGTAGGGCGCGACGCGGCCGCGGTCGCCGGGCAGCGTCTGGCGGCGCGCCTGCGTGCCCACGCCCAGCCCGTGCGTCCCGAGCGTGCCCTCCAGCGAGCCCTTGTTCGGGATCACGATGTGGTCCTTCTCGTTCTCCGTCTCCTTGGCGCAGTTCCGCATCGCGCTGGAAACGATCGCGTCGACACGTTAGCGAATGGACCAGGCTTTTGGGGATTCGTAGACAAAACGTAGAAGCGCTCATAGCCCTGTGGCTCGCGTCGATTCTAAGTGATCGACAAAGTTAAGCAATAGCGGGCGCGGTCGGTAGTTGGATGGGTGACCGCTAGTGGCAAAAAATTCTTGAGCGTTTAAGTGCTTCGGAGGGCACGTAAAGCCGTCGGTCCCGATTGTTGTCATAAGATAACAGTCGTTAAGCCATGTCGGAGGCCCTCTTGCGGTTTGAAAACTTCCGACACTCGGGTTGGCCACTAACCCCTCCACCAATCCGCACTGGAGCAGCGTGGTAGAGTATGCTCTAGGTCTCTTCAAGAGAGACCCGTGCCATTAATAGGTTGAAGCCAGCCAGTCAAAACGGAACCCTTATGATTTTGTCATGTCCGTTGTCCGTCCGCAACTGTTGGTAAGTAATTAAAGGCAGCATATTAATTTAGTACTTATGCTAACTTATTAGGTCTTCACATCAATTTTGAATACTAGTCATATTATTGGGTTGAACAACATTATTTATGAATAAGGTATTCCACTGTTGGTGCTAGCGAAACACTAAACAGACGCATACCTTAAATTTAATTGAACTGATCTTAAAATTAATAATTAACAAATGTTATAATTCTTGACAAAAAATAACCGACTTCAAAATTGGGGATAACTCAAAAACTGATGAGTACATCAGATCTCGCTCAAATTTAAGTAGGACCACATGACAAGCACCAGCTTTCGATTAAAAAAAGAATCATCAAAATCGATTCACCCAGTCGAAAATTCTGAGGTAACAAACAAAAAAATACAGCCGAATTGAATAACTCTTCCTTTTCCGAAGTCGGTTAAAAATTAATTAAAGTAGTCATTCTCTATTGATACATAAATCAACAATATTGTCGGTAATATCGCACATATTGCAGGTTTGTTTTTTCGCGCCGATAACTGTAATCATGTAGTCCACTCGGCAGTGACAAAAATATTAACTCTTAATATAATATTATCTTGCCTCCTTCGTAGAAATGTCTTGCATGCTTTTATTTTATGTAGAAACAGTCATCAGTTTTTTTTGAGAAAAATAATAAATAATATAAATAAAGTATAGTTCATACTGCGTGTGTGGGTACTATTGAGGCGAATATGTGGTTGTCCCATAACACTCGTAGAGTATAATCTATAACTCTGTAATTAACAAGTCTATCTACGACGAAAACAAATTGTTTTTGTTTGTGAGGTATTTATCCAGACATGACACATAAAATGCGTCATAGACTAATCAATCAGAAGTGTGACTGTATGTACAATATTCAACTCATCTATACTAATATTATGAAGAGGAAAGATTTGATTGTTTGTTTGCATTGAATAGGCTCCGAAAATTAACTACCAAACCGATTTGAAAAATTCTTTCACTGCTGGGAAGCTACACTATCCCCGGGTGAGATTATTTTTCCCGAAGCGAAGCGAGGGCGATTTTCTAATACATAGATTAATAAAATCAGTATAATGTAACACAATTATGGCATATCTTAGTGGATCAAAAACTGAACCTCGTTATATGAACACAACTATCTATAGTAAAATATCTTTGTATACAAAGACTCACTGCAGTATGGTGGAGTGCATGCTCTGGGCGATGTTGGAGTCTTCCGAGTGCATCCACAGCTCGCCCGAGCCCGTGGCCGTCTGCCGCCCCACCTCCATGTAGAAGAAACACTCCGAGTCGCCACATCTGAAAATAATACCGCATTGGATGGATGGGTATAGCAAAAGTAACCATTAAAGCATATAAGGTTAATGTAACGGTCCATATGCTACCCGAAGACCTATCTTACATTGATAATATAAAAAATCACTTATTGGACATGGTCTAGCGCTAACCGGTCGAAGATAGGAGTTTGGAAGCGCCAAATTTTTTTATATCCAATATTTCTTATAGCATTTTTCCACTAAAGTAAAACTTAACCACCCAGCCAAAGCGCGCCCGTTATGGACGTTACTTAAATTGTATAAATGCCAAGAAAAGTAAAAAAAAAAATAACAGTAGATAAACAATTTTCCTGTAACAACAACTTTATTTCTATAATTTACTTAGGTACTGGGAGTTTTTTAATAATGTGAAGATGTGACGTATAAAAACCTAACGAATGAAATTCTGGAAGTGAAGCGATTATGAATTACTACAAAAATAGGCATTCTTATGTTACGAAAGTTTAAAAAAAATTAGGCACGCAAATATTCTTAAACGATCGACCTAGAAAGAGTAGTAAAAGTTGATTCATTGCTACACACTCAGATAAAATATTCGCACGCCAAAACCTGTGTGGGAGGCAGGATTTGAAGCATTATCACTACCTTATCTATGAATAGTACAAATCTAGGTCTAATCTTCCGCGACAGAACCTCGTCGGTTACATAAAAAATCACCCGAACCGACACGGACGGCCAATTTTCGCAGATATCAGCGGCGCCGTTTCGTTAGATAACGCATTTATCGGCCAACGGTAGAAATAAAGGGCGCAGTTAAAAACAAACAAGTGAGTCATAAAACTGTGCCGGTGATCAGTTAGCTAATGTTATGAAACACCGCGCGCCGCGTCCACTTTGTTTTTATAAACAATCTGTCAGGTCTAACAGGAAAATGCATTTAGGTAAACTATTGCAAATCTGTTAAGATTGTTTATTTCTTGATTATGTATACTCTTAACATAATCTTATGTTGCGTAAACTTCAATTATTCAACTAAACAATATTTTATTTCAATTTACTGTTCGAGAAATATGTTAAAATTGTTAAGGTTACTTTGAGTGGTTTCAAAAATGCAATAGTGCAATAGTACTAAAGCACACAGGACTCACAGACAGACAGGTGTTTTGCCCCCATTTTGGTCTTCACGGCTCACGACAACTGGGCCTGATAACTGATTAGTGTTTGTCTACTTAGTGTTGATCTTGCCTGAGATGGTTGTTCCCTTTACGTCGAGTCTCTTTTCGTCGAGTCTCTTTACGTCGAGTCTGAGCCTATTGTAGTTCCATATTTTGTTTCATATATATAGTTTCATATTTTGAAGTACAGTCAGGTTCAAATGATCTATCGCCCGAACGCTCCAAAATTGCTTACCTCCATAATTTACAACTGTCCCAAATCTTCGGCACCCGATTGGCAACTTGTTAATTGATATAAATATTATTTATGTTATTCGCAGGCTTAGCAATTATTGGATATTATCTCTTAGAAAACACAAATCCGAACGACAAATATCTGCAATCAAATCAAAATAAACTATCATGCTTTTTAGACTACAATAACAATAGACGATGGTAGAAGCGTATCGTCACAAACTCCGATTAAAAATTTCGTCATCAATACCCTTAAAACATGGTGACATTGCTTCGATCTTTCGATCTAACTCACAAATAAGATCGAGAAAATTATCACTCAATCGTTACAGCTTACTGCAGCCTTCGCGTAGTATAACAAATTTTCCATGCTAGAAATGACTAACCCTCCAAGTTCAAGACGCTTGAAAGTTCTTGAGTGAGCACGGAAAATCCCATGCTATATTGGGTCAGTACTGATACCTAACCGACTGACATCTTCAACTCACTAATGGACAGTCAAGTCTAACAAACATGGGCACTATTCCGCGAAACGATGATTCAATATTTTTTCTGTAAAATCAAGCAGGTGCAAGAGAAAAACGGATTTTTAAATCGATGTGAATGGTCATTACCACCACCTTAGTCATTCGGACAGATGGATGGATACGCTGCTGCCGAACCAAGAAACCGATAATACCTTTCACAGCTATCTACCTTCCGTCGAGACTTGTTATTGTTTTATATCTTTTAACTTTCCGAGTAAATTATCTTTAGATATCTATACGTTTTGCACAAACATGACGCAATCAAAACATTTATTAAAATATCTGTAATCCGGACATCATAGAATGAATTCTCATTTCAAGTCCTGTTTCAATTCTCATTTCATAATTATTTATTCACAATCCTCAAGGAGTTGTAAGTAAAAAAATTGATAGCTAAGAACGAAGCAATCACAGCCCGACGGCTGGTGTCGATCCTACGCGATCGACGGAGTTAACAACAGCATGCGCAGTCATTAGATGGATGGGTGCTTCGTAAAGCCATCAATCCCGATTCTCATAGTTAAGATTGCAGTCATTAAACCATGTCGGAGGCTTTAGAGCAGCATGAAAACTTCCGACACGTGGGTTCGCCACTAAACCCTCCATCAATCCGCTTTGGAACAGGGTGGTGGGCAGCCGTTCTACTCTATCCCCATAGTATAGTCTCCCCATAACTCAGTTATGAGAAGTAGTGGGAAGGCCATTAATGAGTTCAAGTACAATGCATTAATTGATTGAAGTGGAACACATCAAATGCCTTCCCACTACTTCAGTAACTGTATCTCTCCATAACCAGATAACTGGATATCACCCCACCACGCACACACAGATTATAATGTGAGCGTCATCAAGAAAAGAGTGAATAGTTCATTAGTAAGTTAGGGTTACTAGGTACTACTGAAAAGCTGATACTAAGTAAAACAGAATACACACCTCCGAATATTCTTGAGCGCGTACTCAACCCTCTCTGGGATGCCGAGGTCGCTGATGATGTTGTTGTGGCTCTTGATCTTCACCAGCGTGAGGGTCTTATCCGTGAGGCACAGGTTGTACAGCCCCTGGATGTTCTTCGACGCACCCAGACCCTTCTTCTGGACGTTCACTTGCCAGACGTGCTCTGGAATTAGGTATTGGGTTTGAATAAGCTTTCACCGTTTTCAACTAACACCAAGATTAACAAGTACTGAACAGTGGTGGACTCAAACTACTGAACGTCGATTTTCCGTACGTACATTTCCACTTCAATGTTGTGTTAAATAAATATAAATAAATAGCTCCACTTACAGGTTGTAATAATAACACTTACGGCCCAACTCAGAGTCACTAACGGTTACTTAAACGCTCCTTAGTACAGAATTTGTATAGTGATTCTTTACTAAGGAGCGATTAAAGTAAATTAAAGTAATCGTTAGTGACTCGAGTCGGGGCATTAATGAGGGAACGTTCATTTCTAAGTAGACGATCTTTAACAAGCAGTAAAAAATGACGACATTGCAGAATTAGGTACAGAATAGATAAGTGATGATGGACAGGTAAGTATTTGTATCACAGGATTCCCTACTTCAGGAGAGTGTTTTGGGGATTGTGTAACCTATTTCGCTGTCAATCAGTAAAGTTCCAAACAAATAGTTGCTATACAATTTCATAATGAAAGAATCAAACGACAAAATGAACACGACGCCCTTCATCGAACAAAATACTTTAATTGCGCAAAAGGGTTTCCCCATAGGTGGAGAAATACCTGCTAAACATACCAAAACTCGTCCGCTTGCATCGCGTCTCTTCGCAATTCGAGCCTAGCGAAGTCCTAAAGCTTTTCGTAGTTGGCTCAGGAGATTGCAATTCCGAACAATAAATATAGGGAGACTATAATATTTATTTATTTAAAACTTTATGCCCTGGATGACCAGCATAAGACGACCCGTGGGAGTTGACTGGACTAAATAATTATGTGTATATAGCAAACTATTGACAATACCGTAGCGGTAAACGTAAACAAGTAATGTGCGTGTAAACAAAACCAAATTGAAATGGTGACAAATCAATGCATTAATTAATTGTACGAGCTGTTGGCTCAATTGGATGACATATTCTCGTGGGCTTGTTGATACCACAGTTTACTAACAAAATATGCAGGACGTAGTAAGCAACCAAGAACATCAGCCATAACTTTTACAAAAACTTCAATTACGAATTATAATATTAGACCAGTGTCGATAATTTTTGAAACCAAAAAAAATATGTAATAGTAGGATGAAACCCATTGCATAAGAGAATATAACAAAAATGAAAGGAAAAATAATTTACGGACGATCTGAGGTTCGGGAAGTGAGGGGTTTTTTATACTTAAACCCCCCCTGAGTTTAAGTATAAAAAGCGGTTTATCTCAATTTTTGGCAAAACTACAAGTCCTATGGAAAAAAGTTAGTTAATGAAAAAACAAAAAGTTACAAATTTTTTTTTTCACGAAATTTGGTGAAAACTTTCCTTTGTATATCCCAAACATATTGTATATGTATCTTTACTTTCTGATAGTATTAAAAAATATATAAATTACTATGGTAAATTTTCCCAGAAAATGGCGACAGCGATGCTCATTTGCATAAAACTAGCTATCCAGAAAGCCATACAGTATACACCGTTAAATTTACTGGATGCCGCATCAAGTCAGACTGCAAACTTGACCAAGGGTCATGTATAATGGCCAGCTTAAAACCCACACTGAAAGTTATGACAATATGAAACACCGCCATGGAAAACTAGACAGGAGTTGTCGAGTTGATAAACAAATCACACGAATAATCTAGCTATACGAATCTTTGCTGGGGGACTGGTATAAATAAAAAAAATTCGTACATTTTATTAACCGACGAATGAACAGAAGAGTGATCCGATGGTAGGGACCACTAGCGTTCACCGCCTCACAACTACAAAGCATCACCGACATCTAAAACTACAAGGAGGAAGCGGTGAAACAGCTCAGCCGAGACTGCAACTGAAGAACGTAAAAATAATTTCATGGATGATTTTAGAAGGATAGGAGCTACTATGTATCATAGAAAACTCTGTATACCAGTCAGCACCATTCGACTGTTACAGAGCCCAGCGACGTCCAAGGATGTGGCGCTGCAACCTTGTCGTTCAGCAGAGAACACCACCAACAGGTTGACTTGGATTGAAAAACAAATGGACCTCCTTACATATCAAGACCTTATGATGGAATTGTGAATACTTCCAGTTCTAAAGGCTCTTTTTTAGTATAAACTAAAAAGAGTAAAAAGGGTCTGAAACTGACGAAACTTATAGACGCAATTAGCAATAAGCCAATTCAATATAATGTCTCTTCTGTCGCATCAACAGAATAACTATTGATATTTATACTAAACTTCTGGTTATCTTTCCAAACAATTTATTTATTTATTTAAAATATTTCTATGGTTTTATAAGGCTAATGAGACAGGTATTAATCTTACGACGATGCACGATGGTAGCTATCGCGCGGTCGCAGAGATTAAACTAAGTCTTCCAACAATCGTACATCTTTACCTCAACAGGCGAAATCGATATAGGTAGGCTCTCAAGATTTGATGGAGCCCAGCTTATTCTCTAAAATTAATAAATATCTATGGTATAAAAAAGCTTTTAACAGTATTCCAAGTGGTCGACTTGTATTATAAATCAATTCCTCGCGCATATACATATACAAACTCATTTTATGATTCAAAGCTTCCGTACAGTACGTACAAACAGTACATTATTCGTAGCATTGTAACATATTAAATTGTAGTAAGTATGATCGACAGCCCTAAAGTACTTTTTTATTAATCTCCTTTATTTGGTGTGTTACGTATTACGTACATACCACATGACTATTAAGGGCTTGTTCAAACTAACGCGTTTTAGGCGACAGTGTCTTAGCCGTCGAAGGCACCCCAATGTAAATAGAGTTATAACATGATGATTTTTAATTGGGTACATCTTGGGTTTTCTAAGTAAATTCTTTGCCAATTTCATCAATTTATTACCTATATATATAGCATTCATTACAATTTTATATTATAATATTCTAATTTAACAAAAAAATATTACTCTAACAATGAAACTAAAACTAAAAACCTTAAAAAAATATAATATAAGAACTAAAATATATTATTAAAAGGAGTCCCTTTAGGCAAGGTTCCGAAGATACTGGCAGCGTTCCCCCTTTGAATCGCTAGACTAATTCTTTGTCCAAGGTAGCTGCCAGCTCTTCGGTCTCCTGTGATGTCGACTAACCTTTTTGCTATTTCCTTAAAAAGACTTATAGCGCTAGGACCCCACGGACCAAGGGTCTCGACACCGAATGGGACAAAATCATACTCGGAGCCTAGACCCCTGTATTTGTTGAATTTAGCTTTTTCAGCCGCTTCACAAGCCGCACCAGCTCTGATGTTGGTTCCATGTAGATGGGAAGGGGCCAGCGTGTCTGAACAGGTAGCATCCCATACCAGCACCCGGCCCATCTTCCATGGAATCAAACTCATTCAACATATTAAATTCATCAGGGCTAACGTTTCATTATGAATTTATCACTCATTACATTTTCCTTTTTCCGTTTATTTATTATTTTAGTAATATAATTTTTCAGTAAAATTCTCAGTAAGTTGATTATCCCGGGTCCTTTTCTTGTTATTATTTTATTTAGTTCTTCATGCCAACTTTCCATTCAGTTAGTAATTCTGTGCCTCTGTCCAAAAACAGATCAAGTTTGCTTAAAATTAGACTTCTCCAGCCACTGCTTTTAAAAATATCTAAAATAAAATAAATTCCAGATTCAGCCAAAATACAAAAATGTATCTGAAATTATATATTGCCAACCTTCGTCTATTTTATTTATTTGTTTAGGTGACTTCCCTCCTGGCTTCTAGCTTCATGTAACCCACTATGCCCAGGACGAAAAAACTGGAATACAGGAGCAGATAGCCTGGATATACTCCGTAGTCCGTACAGCCTCATAAAGAGGAATCGAGTGATTTTGTTTGGATAAGTTCTAGCATTTGTTCCGGAAAGTGCAATTATGCGTTTCGTAGTTTTTGATTTAGTCAATTTTAATTTTTTTGATTGCTTCCACGTGCTATGGGAAAAATGAAAATAGCAACCTTTTATTTTTGCACTAGGGTATACTTTTTTAACTCATTTAAAGGAGCAATGTCAAAATCCAGGGTAAATTGCTTTGGCTCTATAAACGGCAGTTGTGATCGTAGCATGCTAAAAAGATTGATGTAGATTTGTTCCGATTTATGGGAGACATCAATGCATAAATTAATGGTATAAGATTAGTGGAGTCAATGCTGCTTCCAATATCACCATGGATGATATTGACTATATAACTGAAAATGATGTAAAGGCCGCGCTCTTAAATGTTCCGTTACAAAAAAATCCGCCAAAATGAAATCTCCAAATTCTTCATGTATTTCAACATCAATAGGATTGTCGTGAAATAATTTGGTAACTTTAGAAGCTGTATTTCTTACTACGGTACGGTTCTTATTACGGTACACCGTACTATGAAGATAAGAGTAAGGTGTATCGGAATCTTTTAATTTTGTGACACACTCTTTATAAATTTTTGGGACTGGTTGAAACTCTTTGCTAGTAAAACTGCTAATAAAAATTGCTAATCTCGTAATATGAGTTTGTCAATTAAGTGATCAAGGTGTGAGCAAGGATCTTAAACGTACTACGAACTAAATAACAAAAGTAAATAGAATTAGTGCTCATTCACAATGCGTGTTGTATCGTGTTTTTTGACCTAACTTGAATCGTCACAGATCTTTTAAACTGACTGCAAAGTCAAATTTCGTTTCCGTTTGTGTGCGTTTTTTGTGATACTGATACCCATTATGTAACAAGACAACCCCACCCTTTCTATTTATAAAATTAAGATCCATTTATTATTGTTTATTTATATTAGTAAAATAGTAAGGTAACGTGTAAATAATGTGATTGACATTTTATGACAAACAGGAAAATTTTGTTATACCTAATGCTGGCCATACAAGTTCAAGTATACTTGTGATTTCAATCAGTTTCAATCAACTCATAATGTCACAAACCTAGAAATATAAATTATAATTATGATGTCTTCTTATTTTCGTATTCAACAGTCAATTCGTACTAACGCCCCAACTCAGAGTCACTAACGGTTATTTAAATCGCTCGTTAGTACAGAATTTGTATGGTGATTCTGTACTAAGGAACGATTTAAGTACCCGTTAGTGACTTTTTGGGGCGTAAATTACGAGCTGATCTGAATTCTGAACGCCGGGAAAAAAATTCCCGTTGGCCAGACTAGTCTTACCTTCAATCTGGCCACTGAGAAAATGTGACTGAATGAACCTCCGGGGTAGGAATCCACAGACTCCGTAGCAAAAGCGAAAACTTGGCGAATTATGTAAATGTTGTTTTTTACATTTTTGAGACAACCCCAATCATGTTATTGCAAATCACCAAATAAAAGCAGTTGATACGAATATTGATCTGAGGATACGAACAGCAACACCGAATCAAGACATACTTAGATATTGTAACTTGTATTTCACATTCCACATTGATCTTATAAAGAAGTTAACACAATATAGTTACTTAACATGAAAACGAGATAGCTGCAAGATTTCCGCTAGAGGCGCTAATCGTACTGAGTTGAACAGCCCCTTATTATGATCGACTAAGGAACTTTATTTACTCGATATCAATAGGGATCTTGGGTCAACGGCATTATCGGAATTATCGCCTTGAAATCTCTACACTTGGAGTATTCGAGCGTTTTTTTCTTGAGGGCTACAATAATGGGCATGCTACTATACAAGCAAATGAACCGTAACAGTTTAACAATAGAATAAAATGGTGTTTTCCCATTATTAGAATTTATGTACCAAATTCAAAGTAGCAAAACATATAATACAATCTATAATCTATAAAAATTCTCAATAATTTAACAGAAGCACATGATGAAAATAATAACAATCGGTAGCTTCTACCCAAATAGTTGACGTCTATAGATTTTCCGTGTGCGTACATCCTACGTAATTCACCATGTTTCTCCAGTTAAGGACTACACTGGAAGAAATATGTTGAAGAGGTCAACGGCTACTCTGATTGTCCCTATTCCCGGCTGGTCTACGACAGGGCTTTACAACTATGACATCAATGACTATCAAAGATTGACAAATCCCACAGGTTCTCAGTTATCAAGCTCCCGACAGTCCCGACCATGTTCTTCTTTGCGTATCTCGGCCTATCACTCGTTTCAAAAACTATAGGTGGGCCTATGAGTGATTCCAATAAATAAATAATCTTTAATTTTGAAGCCATCAAAAATGACGTGTTTAACATGTGATGACATCATCACCATCTCATCATCATCATCTATTGACGAGCCTAGTTTTTACTAAGCTGAACTAGTGTAATAAGAGAATCGAAAATGTATAGAAATTACATCATAAAAAATATATTTACTTGCATTTGGTAAATGGATTGTGACTTTGTGGGGATGACAATTTTCCAAGAGCAAAGTCAAGTTTGTTACTAAATTCTGTTTATTTTATGAGGAATGGTTGGTTCTACTAGTTAGTAAGGAACCCTCAGTGCACGAGTCCAGCTCTCACTTGGCCAGTAATTTTTTTATCATAAAAAACAATTTTTTTTGTTATTAGTATCAAAAGTTCACTTCACGGTCTCAACATAGGTGACTTAATAGATGAAAACACCAATTACTCCTAGAGTGGATCTTTTTAAAAGCTACAATTATAGTTTCCACTAAAAAAGATATTAAATAACATGAAGTAAAATCATGAATAAAATAACATAACCATAAATAACATAATAATAACATAATAACATACATGAAGGATTTGGATATCATTCAAATTTATCTTTCTAAATCCTTGTTATTTTTTACTAGTGAATCATAAAAGTTACTTTTAAATTCATATAAAACATTTCTTAGAATCTCAGCAATGTAAAATCTTTATCTTACATAGCTATACCAAGAAAATATTGGTGCAATGCAGTAGGCTAGCAAATTACAGCCATGCAAACGCTCCTAAAATTGCAAATTGGTCAATGTAATATATGTGGTTGCATGGCTTGCATGGCTTGCAGCTTGAAACGTGTTTCTGGAAACATATTCTTTATAAAGTTTCCTAAAACCTTTAAAGGAGGTTTCACAACCACAGTTTTGGTAAAAAATAATTTAACAATTAATATAAACGCTAACTTCAACAACAGGAAACTGAGGACAAATTCAAAATGATAATCAAGAATGTTTTAAATTAATTGTGTTATAATTAGAGCATCGAGCCCGGGTTTACCCGGACCGAAAAACCCGGGTTTTCCCGGTTCTGAGAATTACAAAAAAACCCGGGTTTTAAAAATCAAACCCGGGTTTTTCGGGTTTTTTTTAAATACTTTTGTTTTTGTTATTTATTAAGTTTAAGCCACAAGAGAGAAGAATGTAGGTCCCTTCGGAATTGGACGACGGAACCACCGAGGACACTTGTTGGCTAACTTTTTGGAGAAGGAAGATCTCTTTATGATGAACTCCTTCTTCATAAAGAAGCCTCAACGCAGGTGGACTTAGATAAGTCCTGATGGTTCCACAAAAAGCGAGATAAACTTCATTCTGGCAGACAAACAGCACATATTTAATGATGTCTCTGTGATCAGCAGGTTCAAAACCGGAAGTGATCACCGTCTTGTGCCTCTTACACATTAAATATTGACGTGAAGCTGGAACGGTCATGCCTGATGAAGTCTATGCTTCGTCCAACACCTGTCCAAATCCAGGGATCCGAAAACTTTCAACTTGAGCTGCAAAATAGTTTTGCGTACCTAGAATCATGCACGTCGGTGGAGGAGTTTAACACCAGGAATCAGGATGGTAGCGACTGTCCACGAGGTAAGGTTGAAGTATTTCAAGACCCACCCCAGTGGTAGATCTCAAGTTCTCTCAGAACAAAGTCTCGGTCTTATGAGAGATCGACGAGAACTATGTGTGCAGTCTCCAACCTCTATGGCGGAATACCGACGGCTCAATGAACAGATCTCCAAGTGTAGGCGACGCAATTTGCGCAAACACAACGCAAATCCTGTAAAAAATACAATAGAGCGAAACCAGGGCTCCAAAGTGTTCGCCAGAGACCTGTCTATTGGGCAAAGTCAGCTTACAAGGTTGAAGACCGAGTTCGGCACCATAGATACGTCGAAACCCGAAGTTCTAAGAGAAACTGAGAGATACTACGGACTATTGTATACCTCCTCTCAAGCTCCACCTCCCAGTAAGGAGAGCGACAAGAGAGCTAAATTAACCCGACACTACACAGAGGATATCCCGGACGTCAGCCTGTATGAGATTAGAAAGGTTCTCAAACAGCTTAAAAACAACAAGGCACCGGGAGATGACGCGGTATCACCGCCGAGCTGCTAAGAGCTGGGGGGAAACCCCTCCTAGTGGCGCTCCAAAAACTGTTTATTACCGTCATCCATACTGGAACTACCGCGGGAACGTGGAGCAGAAGTGTGGTGACTCTGTTTTTCAAAAAGGGCGATAAAGCCCTTTTGAAGAACTACAGGCCAATCGCACTTCTGAGCCACGTTTATAAGTTGTTTTCGAGGGTGCTCACAAATAGCATTGCACGCAGGCTTGACGACTTCCAGCCTCCCGAACAAGCAGGATTCCGGAAAGGCTACAGCACCATAGACCACATACACACCGAGGAGTATAATCTGCCGTTATTTGTCGTTATTTGTCGCCTATGTGGACTATGAGAAAGCCTTTGATTCTCTCGAGACCTGGGCAGTACTAAATTCTCTTCAGCGGTGCCGTATCGACTACCGGTATATCGCGGTGTTGAAGTATTTGTACTCATCAGCCACCATGTCCGTCAAAGTACACGACATAGCCACAAACCCCATCCAATTGTAGAGAGGTGTCAGGCAAGGGGACGTTATATCCCCAAAGCTGTTCACCGCTGCGTTGGAAGATGTGTTGAAGCTGATGGAGTTGAAACGACGTGGCATTAACATCAATGGCGAATACATCACACACCTGCAATATGCCGATGATATAGTCATCCTGGCAGGATCCCTGGAGGACCTAGGTACAATGCTCGGGGACTTGAACAGCGCCTCACAACGGGTGGGTCTTAAGATGAATGTCCATGTTACACCCGTACCGGTTGTTGTTGACGGCGCTGCTCTCGAAGTTGTAGACGAATACAATTACCTGGGACAAGTGATCCAGATGGGTAAGTCCAACTTCGAGAAAGAAGTCACTCGTAGAATCCAACTCGGATGGGCTGCGTTCGGGAAACTGCGTCATATCTTGTCGTCCAAAACACTACCTCAGTGCCTGAAGTCGAAGGTGTTCAAGCAGTGTGTGTTGCCAGTGATGACATACGGATCCGAGACGTGGTGCTTCACTATTGGCCTAATACAAGCTCAGAGTAGCGCAGCGGGCTATGGAGAGGGCTATGCTTGCTATTTCTCTAAGTGATCGCATCAGAAACGAGGAGATCCGTAGACGAACAAGAGTAACCGACATAGCTCAAAGAAATAGCCGGCTGAAGTGACAATGGGCTGGCTACATAGTGCGAAGGACCGATAACCGTTGGGGAAGAAAGGTCCTCGAATGGCGCCCGCGTCTCGGAAAACGGAGTACAGGACGCCCCCCGACAAGATGGACCGACGACCTGAAGAAGACAGCGGGCATCCGCTGGATTCAGAAGGCTCAGGACCGGTCAGAGTGGCGCAAGTTAGGGGAGGCCTATGTCCAGCAGTGGACCTCCAAGGGCTGATGGATGGATGAATGGATGGATGGAGATTACTTACTAAGTTTTAAGATATTCTGAAGAAAAAATAAATCTTTATCACTTTTTTAAACATTTTAAACTGTTTTTGTAATTTGTAAAGTACTATTTCATTTATTTAAATTCTTCCTCATCCTTTATAATTTGTACTCATTGCAGAAAATCGATATATAAACACAGATTAGTGTATTTTAAAAAAATACAATAAAAGGCTCGAAAGGCTCGAAAAAACCGGTCTACCCGGGTTTTGATATTCTTAAACCCGAAAACCCGGGTTTTCAAAATTGAACCGAGCTTCGATGCTCTAGTTATAATCCATATTTCAACCTTTGTTTTGCATGCCCTCAATGAAGAATTATTGGAAAATCTGACTATATATAAACAATTACCGCGTTACATTTTATTCAAATATTAATTAGTTTTAAAAAATCATCTAATGGTAATGAAAATTTCTTTTGCCATTACTTAAATGATCTTTCTTTAAATTCTTTTCATTTTCTGTCAGTCTTATTTTTTAATAACAAATTACAATAGACACTGTAAGATTATTTACCAAATAGGATTAGTCTATAAAAACAGACTATTGAGACTTCATTGTCTTAGCTAAGAACCTTACATGCACATAGGCACTGATCCGCAGTAGCTGTGTAGCATAGTCAAGGTTTCCCACACTTCTGAATACAGGGTAGCAAAAGGAATTTGTGTAAGCTCAAATTTCTATCACACCATAGTTTTTAAACGGTTTTATTTAGTTTCCCCTAATTATTTAGGGGAAACTAACCCTTATTATTTGTTTGTTTGGGTCAAATCTTTCACGCCTAATTAGACCTAGTTCCACTTATCCTAATAAATTGAAATTTTACTCATTGCTTTAGTTCTGATGACGATGCATTTCTGTGACAAGCTTGACCTGATACTACACCCAGGTTTGGCTCCAGCCGAGGGAACTCCTTAATGATAAACAGCACAGTCCCAATTTTTTTCTTCACTATCTACATTGACAATATAAAACTGTGGTATTTAGTTTTTTAAACTATTCCTTGTTTGTGTCACAGTTGGCAAAGTAAATCACAATCATGAACGTTGGTTCATGTGCTAATGTGTTGATACTAGCTGAGAATCAACCCTGGGACTCTCGGCTTCCCAAATCAGGTAAATACCAAATAATTTGAACAGGTAATTTCCAAATAGTCACATTTCCAGGACAACAGCTATAATTAATATAAGTAAATAAATGTCATGAATAAATTATGATGAAAACAGTAGTACCTGTGGTTGTATCTCCACAAACAAACATCATATTTATAGCTGTTATCTAGTATGGTAATGACTGTCTGTGCAAGTTTTCAAGTTAAATTCCCAGCCCCAGGAAACATTAATATGCTAGATAAATATTTGTTACAAACTTAAAATTTTATTGTTAGTATTAATCAATATTATCTATTAATTCATGTTTTCTACTAATATTATAAAGAGGAAAGATTTGATTGTTTGTTTTTTTTTTGCATTGAATAGGATCCAAAACTACTGAACCGATTTGAAAAATTATTTCACTGTTGGGAAGCTGCACTATCCCTGGGTGACATAGGCTATACTATATTTTTTTGCTATTATTCCCGAAGCGAAGCGAGGGCGATTTCCTAGTATAAAATAAATATATTTTCGTTTTGAATTGCCTTTCCACATTCTTAGTAATTATTTTATCATATTCACCAATAAATGTAACTAGTTATTTGTTAATATCAGAGATATTACTAATTAAAGAGTAACATGTTTAATAAGTAATGTGGAATGCAATGAATCCTTGATCCTGGTGATAACAATGATAACATCCATGCAATGCTATAACGATAATACTCTTTCACAAAACAAACTTGTTCAAGTTTATATTCATGAAAGTTACATTTAACTTGGGAATGAGATAATAAGTAAAATTTCACAGAGAAAGTTTTCAAGTGATCTTATTATGTATGCGAATAATTGTGAATGTCCTCATTTGATACAATTAGAAATTACTTTTAGCCATGTGTTTTGGGACATAAAATAAAATTGAACATTTTGTACTGTTCTGATTTATGGTATCCATTTTGATAGTGAATGTTTGATAATTATTATAAAAAATGTTATAGTAAAATAACATTACATGATAAGCAAAAGCTAGTTTAATTTTCTTGTTTATTGCATTATTTTAAAGCATTACAAACTCAGTAAATAAAAGATGAGCATGTAGATTGATAGTCATAAGCCGGCCTGAAACACACAGGGTCTCTGGTTCCATTAAGACAAAAATATAACTGACAAATAAATGTTTGCTCCCAGATTGTGGGTCATGTTTAACAACTGCAAGAGACTTGTACATCAATGCAAACACATGGAATCCTAACACCGAAGTGTTAAGTGTTTATAAAAAAATCTTTGTGGCAATGTCCTTTATTTATAGACTTTGAAACCATCCTACCGATATGTCCCAAAATGGTTTCACTTGAAAGGCAATAATGCAAAAATGGTTTGAGACCACTAAAACAATGCATTAGGCACATTCAGTCCATTCATGAAGTCGATTTTCTATTTTTCCCATACAATAATTTTTCCCCATTCCTTTTTTTAGCATTGTAGCACATGTATCCACTAGTAACATTAGTTTATTAAAACAGAAAAGTATATTCTAAATGTAACAATTTAATTTATTACAATTAATGAATTTTGAACTGAACTAAAACAAGTTATAATGTCTATTGTCCAAATAGAGCCAGCCACTGAGGTTTTCCTCCGCAATCACACTTCAAGCTTGAAATTAAGCCAATCCAATTGGAATTAAGTAAAAACTAGGCGAATATTCAATATGAAGCGGATGAGTTGGATAGTTGTTACTTTAATACATGTATCAATAGTATAAAAGTGGAGTATGAATTTGACTTACGAATAGGATGCAGCAACTCCTGGCTGGCGTCGTCGGAGCGGTGCTCCTTGAGGATGGCGGTGAGCCAGGCGTGCAGGTCCTGCTCGTTCTCCGCCACGATGCACAGCTGCTCCTCGCGCGTGAACAGCGCGATCACGTGCTTCTGCTTCAGGTCCAGCCGCCGGGTGATATTGTAGCAGTTCTTCAGCAGCAGCATCCGCCGCGGCGCCGCCCCCGACCGGAACTTCTTCTCCGACTCGTAGTACTCCAGCCGGGCCGACGCGTCGCCGCACTCCGCGCGCAGCACGAAGTACTTCTTCCGCATCGTCTTCAGCTTGCGCAGGTGGCCCTGCCGCACTATCGCCCCGCTTCCCGCCATCGCTGCCATGTCAGCCCCTCACCATCCCAACCCTCCCGGCCCCCGACGACCGACGCGTAACCTTCGACGTGTTTACGAACCGTGATGAAAGTCGACCGCCCGCTCCTCGCCGCTCCGCGACTAAAAATACGTCCTATCTCTTTTTAATAGCGCGTAAATAGTAAATCGCCCGACGATAAATCGAACACCGTAACTGATTCGCACTCGTCGTATACCGACGAGCGCCATATGACTTATTTTCTTCGCCGTACCGCTACGATGCGACGGAGAGATAACTCCGCGACCCGCGCGATGTTGACTTGAAAATATCAAAATACATCAACAACAAACAATTTTCAATCCATAATTCGGTACGCTCGCCGTTACACTCAGTCATTCACAGATACTCGAGTTTAGAAAGAGATAAAATCATTCATAGTAAACGTAATCCGCACGCCCTTCCGTAAAACGCAGGGCATGGAAGTCACGCCGTGGTCATGCCTGCTTGCGATCAAAACAATCAATTTTGCACGTTTATCCAACACTGTCACAAAACACTCCGGTTTTAGAAACCGCAAGAATCAGATTACACGGTGTCAATTGTATGTTATGCACTTGATTTATAAAAACTCGTGTATTTGCGCGTCGTTTTTTATTGGTTCCTTGCTATTGCGTGTCATTTTATTCGAACGACGATTACGAGAAAATAGTACTCTGGCGTTTGGATACACGACGCGTACAATAGCGTACAACTGCGTTGTTGATCTGTCAGTCAGTCAAGAAAAGTCAAATTATAGAATAGATATTTCACTCTATGTATGATATGTACTCTATGGTCTGCAAATATTTTTATGAGCTTTGAACTAATTGGAACGAAGTTCCTTATCGTATCGGCATCGCGCGTTGCGAAAGGGGGCTATATATTATATGTATGTATATATATTAATATATATACGTGTATATATATATGTATGTTTATATGTATAATTGTGTGTATTTAACCCTGGGAGCGACCAAGCGGAGCGTTGCCATCGGTCGCGATACTCGATCACATAATGGTCTGACCACTAGTAATGGGAATATTGGGAATGATTGCTACTTTTATTTTACTATCACGTCGTGAAATTATTTATTTTTGTCACTGTTATATCACACGTGATAAATCACGACCGACGATTATTTTCACAGTGGATGCATTTTATTCCGTCTGTTAAATGAAGTGAAATCTCACCGTATCACGACTATCACGAGTCACGACGTGATTATAAACAATTTCAAGTACCTACATAGTTCTATAAAAACCTTACCCTCTTAAATTAAATAATGAAACATTAAATATAGAGGAATCCACGGTTTTTTTTAGGGGTGACCTTGGACAGTAAACTGCAATGGGGCCCGCACATAGCATCTCTCACAACTAAACTTGCTAGGGCTGCTTATGCTGTTAGAAAAATAAGGCAGCTCACTGACGTCGACACTGCTCGGCTTGTTTATTTTGCATATTTCCATAGTGTTATGTCTTATGGCATTTTACTGTGGGGCAAAGCAGCCGGTATAGAACAAATTTTTGTATTACAGAAAAGAGCCATTAGAGCTATTTATAAAATAAAATCAAGGGAGTCCTTGCGTGTCAAATTTAAACAAATAGGTATACTTACAGTAGCTTCCCAATATATTTATAATAATTTAGTGTTTATACGGAATAACATAACTGCATATAAACAAAATTGTGATTTTTCAAATCGTCAAACAAGAAGGATGCATCAATTGGCTACCTCTTCGTACCGTCTTTCTAAAGTGCAACGTTCTTTTATGGGACTAGGTATAAAATTTTATAATAAAGTCCCAAAACAAATACATGACTTACCGGTGCAATCTTTTAAGAAACGTGTAAAGGCTCAGCTCTTAGGCAAGGGCTACTATAGCATAAATGAATATTTAAATGACAAGGATGCTTGGAAATGACTAGCTAGGCAACCAGTTCTGCACAGGTTAAAGAATACCTATTTTTGTAATAGATATAAGTTTTATTTTTAAAAGATGTGCTGAGGAGTTTCTTTACGGCTTTTCTTCTCCTCCATGACAAAGCACCTTTCCGAAAACCTAGTAGATTAAAAAAAATGACGTGCATAAGAGTATCAGTGATACCTACATGAATAAAAGATTATTTCATTTCATTTCATTTCATAAAATGAGACTAATTTTCATTTGAAGGTTTTTTATCGTAGCGTTATTTACCTGAGCAAGTTAAAAAAATCAGACAAACTAAAGTTTTATGTTGAAAAATATGTTATTATGTTCTTTATTTCACTCGAGCAAATTTTCTCTTCAAGCTGGTGGCACTGTGTCGCTCAAAATATCACAAATATTGCTTTCTCTCTTTCCCTCGATGGAATTCTGTGAATTACTATGTAGCTTGGCCGGTGGCCCACGTGACATGAAGCCGTGAAATTAAATCACGCTTGCGTTACATGTAACAGTCAGTTCTGTTTCGATGCATGTAACTGGTGTGATACGTGAATTATTTTATAACGAATGACATAACCAGTGATGCGTGAAATGTGCCATACCTATGATCACAGAGTCGGGCGGCGCGAACGAGGCGAGGCGGGCGGGGTGACAATTCTCGCGGCACAGTCTGACGGCCACGGGACGGACGTTTGCCTCCGCGACCAGATAGGACAAAAGCGAAATGTCTTTATCAAAGTTATCTCGAAATTGCTTAGAAAATATTTTTGGAACGAAGTTCCTTATCGCGCGTTGTGAAAGAGGGCTAGACAGAAAATTTCGACACTTTTTGATTTTAAGAATGACCACACCTCTTTTTGAAGTGATTCAGACAGTTTTACAGAGATGGCTGAATAAACTCGAACCGAACCGAATTTTATGTCATTAGGTCGATTACTTATATGTTTTACAAAGAATCTCAACAGCGTGATTTAGAGTACATTTTTGTAGCGACATCTATTATTGTTTGTTAAAATTATATATTATGTTCTATTTACAAAGTATTCTTTATTATTTGAATTCAAATCATATTTGACATTCCAAGTTTCTACAATGGCGCTGTACAACAAAACAATACTTAAATCGAAAGGAACTTCGTTCCATCCGGGTATCCTTTGACAACTCTCATTTTTTATTTTTTAGTAAAGACAATATTTGCAAGATATCGTGGAGAATATGATATGAAAATGAAAGTATTATCCTTTCACACCTTCCCTTTGAGTAGAATTATTTTTAAAGTCATTATTTAATTTCACGGTCGAACAAATGAGAAAAAAATCTCATTGTTTCGAAGATTTGACTATTATTATCGAATTGAACTAGTGAGAAAAGTGATTTGAATAAAAAATATTTTCATTTCGTTCCACAATTTCTTCACTGTATGTTTATATTTATGCTGTAGGTGGCCAGAATTCCAAATAGCTAGCCAAGCAAGTATTTCGGAAATAAAAGTTTCAGTGTAAATTTTTCGTGGTGAAAACAATTAAACCCGTTTGGTTTCTGCACTATTCGCCGCGTTTGCTGCTCGACTCCGTGGCTTGCCCTTACTCGTTCATGCTTTTGTTTTAGTCGCCCGCCGCACCGCAAGTCACCCGCGTGATTTGTTCGGTACATTTCGCCGGTTGCTCCACCATTCACCGCTGCACGTGGCATGATCAGTACCTACATTTCTATAGGTACATTTGTTTTTATCACTAGACACTCCACCGTTCGCATCGTGCGAATTTTGGCTATGGCGAATGTCCCGTGGCCAGGCGGTAACAACTTCAAGTCAAACTCAAATAACAGTGGTATTCGTTGTTACCGGAGATCGTGAGGTCTAAATGCGACGTTTGTTCATCGAAACGCTCTCTCGTGAAACCGTCGGATTTCAGCAACAGCCGTATTTACTTAATATGATTCGTTTTAAACTAATTTATTTAACTGATTAGTTCAATGTAACGTACTAGGTACGTTTATAATATTATAAATGTGAAATTTTGTTTGGATGTTTGTTACTCTTCCACACAAAAACTTTTTTGAAATTAAGCACACAGCTGGACCATGATCTGGAATAAGATGCAGCTAGTATTTAATATCCCGGTAAATGAAAGCGCTAGTTAGATAATTTGTTAATTAAATTTACTTATAAAAAAACACGTGTCTTTACTGAACACTTATTTATTATAACTATTTATTTCATTCACAACGAATTTATTAATCTACGGAGGGCACGTAAAGCTGTCGGTTTGGTTTTAATTGTTTAGTAGTATAACTTCCGACATTACGATTGACACGTTATTCTATAGTCAAATATCGATACTGAAATACATCGAGTATCGACACACATTACAACTTATTTTTTATTTTTGTTAATGCATGGCAATACTTTTTTGTCAATTTTAGTCTGTCGAAATAATTTGACACACTAAATTGACAAAAATGACAAATAGAGTGTTGCTATGTGCTGAAGAAATATAATAGTACTGACGACGACGCTTGTAGTAGTAGTATCCACAGAAAAAAGTAGTAGTAGTGAAAAAATATTTTGGTTTAACAGCATCATGAATAAAATTGACAAATTTTGGTTCATTTCAATATGGAATTTGGTGAGAATAGTAATTTTCTGGTTTATTCTTGATTCATGATTAAATTTTTTGTAAAATGTGATTGTCCCAAACATGTGATTGTCAAAATCATCCCAGATTTTATAAATATGTTTAGTCCGAGTATCCATACGTGAATTATTTTTCTTATATGGCAATATGAATTTAAAATGTCCGTCCTCTTTTGTGTCCGTCATTCATTCACTCATTTCATTTGGTTGCTAAAAACTTGAAGAAACGGGAAATGTTGGCAAATTTCATATGTTAAATACGTGGTAAACGTTTAATATCTCAATTTAATTGTCGCTTCGCGGGCTCGTGTCGCTTTCGGATGGAAAACAACATTAATTGGTAACAATCGAAGTGTTTACATTGTGAAATTGGTACAATTTTATGATACGTGAAACCTATACCCGTAGCGAAAGGAGAGTTTTTGTTAAGTTTTCGGTGTTTTTAATGTCCGGTGATGGTGATTAAGAACTGTGTCGGTGTAAGTTATGTTAAACCGGTGGCGTGAAATGGATTTAAGATGAAAATTCAATGTGTATGCGTTTTAGTCCCTTGTAAATAGTTAAAAATTGCAACATTACAAGAACACTTGCGGTTTCGTAGTTTTGCAACCATCATTAGAGCGTGAAAACCGTGTCAGCCTCGCTACCCTATGTTTTGGTTTCGTTATTGTCAAGTTGGGAGGATTTCATTCTAATTAGATATTTTTCATTATAGGTGTCAATAGGTGAAGAGACAATGGACTACAGATCATAATTTAGAAGGTAACAGTGTTGGATATTTTATTCTTGGTGAGATGCTCTCTAGATAGGGATTTTGCATTCATGGCTACTTTAAGCCTAATTGCTAACAGCAATCTCTTGGGAAGTCTGAGTATTATTGAATGAGTATACATTAAATTCATTTGCAGCAATATATGCTATCATTTACCCTTTAGATGTTAAGTTTGTTTTACAATAGTTTAAAACAACTTTTACCAGAAGGAACTTTTATAATTACACATACTAAAAATGTTACCATGTAGATATTTCAAGATTTAATGTGGATATGGTTATTTTACTTATATTCGGTGCTCCCTTCAAGAATACAGATACATTATACTAAAATATAGTGCAGTAGTTATCATTCTTGGGTGGTACAAAACATGACCTGGTAGCAAAATTAATCATCACTGTTTATAATGTTTTAACATCATTATAAAATAGTGCAATATTGTTAAGTTAATGATATTTAGAAAGAAAGAAAAGATTTATTTCTGGCACACACAACATAATTAAGCTAACATAATTATGAATTATACATGTTGTTACACAATGTTTATATTGCAGATCCACTTGGGTCATGTTACTGAGTTGTTTAACTGTTAATGAACTGATTTTCACCATAAAGTTAGCCAATTATGTGGTGTCGATGTGCCAGTATACGGCCTTTTAATGGAGTTGTGCACTTTGGGCGAGTGAAAATACATATCATTTTTCTACACGCAAAATACTCAATCTATGTTTATTTGGATCCCCAACAGAGACAAGATGTGAAATAAAAAATAAACCATTTTAATAACCAAATATGCAATGTTTTTAGGGTTCCGTGTGATTATTATAGATCATTAATTCAGGGGTCTGTCTGTTCATCTTTAACTGTTGTGTCTGTGCACACAACGGGCTCATTGTGAGGGTCTTTAATTATAAGAATAATAGTTTTAAAGTTGAGTATAAAAAAGATAAAAATTAACCTTTCTCCTCATTCCCTTAATCTCCAAAACTACCAAGCCAAATGATCGAAAAAAAACTAAACAAAAAATTACTTTAAAGAGACAAGGAAAATTAAAGAAAAACTGGAATAAAAAGGTATACTTATTATTTAAACATATCGCACCTTCAGTGCAACAAAGTCACAAATAGCCAAAACTGTAACATTGAGTTAGTATGCCAAATTGTCTATAAAACAAACATTTTACGTGAAACTGTAGCAAAAACTATAAACAATTATTAGTATGTATATTTTTAACCTACTACAGATAGTAATCCAGTAATATGGAAATAAATGCAAATGCGAAAAAATCTTAAAGTCCTCTCCTGTAAAATTACAAAATAAGCTGGTGTGCCTTTGTTGCACCGAAGGTGCGATATATATTATTTGTCATACGGAACCCTTTCTTGACCAGTTTTGTTTTTAATGAAACGCACTGTTAATTTTAATTCAAGTACATACTAAATGTTTTAATCTCGCAAAATAACAACAAATCGCTAACTGTATTAGTTAGCGGATATCTATTTAGCACCCGTTTATTTGTGATTAAACCAGAAATTTTATAAAGAAAACATGTGGTCGAATACTGGCATATGGCGTCTTTACACTTACACATAGTCCGTCAGGTCCAGATACTAGCACATGGTCAGCTACCAGCGCACTGGATGGATGGATATAGGTTATAATTAATCAAATTATAATTAAATGCACTTTAATGTGATGTCAAAATATTTTTTGTAATATTGAGTCATAGGGCCTAACTTTTTTTTTTGTTGTATGCATAATATCTCTCATATCTCAAAAGTTCTCAACATTTGTCTTGTTTGTATCTCATTTATTTTTCTGAACTAATCTTACAAAAAGGACTTGTTATCTTATTTCAGATAAATGATGGCGTCTGCTACGTCATCTTTGGAGAGCAATGGCAGCAATGGTGCGTATTATTTGGCAGTTTGTTTCTATGACATGAAGATTTTAAAAGCAACAATTTTCTTATTGATTTGACTCGAAACTTTGTCTAGGCCTAGCATTCAAATGCCTTTCACCATAGAATTGTTATTGACATTGAGTGTTAACAATTTAAGGATCATTGATATTAGACATTAAAAAGCTAAATATTAGACACTATTTAGTATGCTTTATAGAATGTAGAGATATCATTCAGCTTTTATTAATGTAATGAATTGTCCAGTTTAGTAGTGACATCTACTGGTCCTTGAAACACAGTTACGACTACCTCAAGGACTAGAGGATTCATAAATATCATGTACCTACATATGTATGTTTAATCAATAAAGAAAGAAATTATCTGTTATTTCGCTCTCGGGCAACTACACAGTTCCTTTGCAATAGCTGAGATCTGAAGCTTAAACTGCCATGCACTACCATTGTTAAACGGAGGCTTATCTTGTATCTGTTGAAACAATTGGCACTTGTAATGTTATCATAAGGGTGGAAATTCACATAACACATCATTTCAAAGTGAATAACTCAAAAATACCTTCAGTTTCAGTTGTATATTAGGCTGTTATTGAGACTGTATAAGAAAGTAAGATTTAAAAAACTAACCAATTATAACTTAATATTGCTAGATGTCTGCTATCCAGTCTTATCTGTATATGTAAAAGGTAAAAGTGATTGACTGATGTATCAACACACAGGCCAAACCTTTAGGACTTGAAACTTAAAATTTCGCACACGTATTCCTCTTATGAAGTAGGCATCCACTAAGGAAGGATTTTTTAAAATTCGACTCCCAAGGGGTGAAATAGGGGATAAAGGTTTATATGAAGTGATACGAAGTTCGCCGGGCCAGCTAGTAAATAAACGATTACAATCTAATTGTTTAATAGTGCTTAGAGTTATCTGATTAGTATTTTGTTTGGTTTTGAATACTTTGAATGTGCAGTGTAGGTTTTTGATTACCTTGACATGATAAACATATAGTGGAGGATGTATGTAATTGCATTTGTGTATTTAATAAATTTCTATATGTAGTACCATGAATAACAATTTTGTAATTATTGTTTGGGTATTAACTCCTTTAGGCTTAACACGCTTTACGATTTTTCACCGCGCGATTTTTTTTTGACGATTTTTAAATCGCGTACTGAATCATAAATTAACACGATTTTTTTTTCGCAAGTGCGTGTAGCTCCATATCTCACAGAATTTTGCGGAAAAAATCGCGCGGTGAAAAATCGTAATGCGTGCCATATACTACAACATTTTAAAATCATTTAATTTTTTTTTGCATTTTAATTCTTGCGAGCTAAGCTGCCATTTATTTCTAGGTGATCTGAATAACTTCCCTATTGGCAATCCTTCATGCCATCATGTATTATAACATTGATTGACAAAAACGTCTTTTTTGTGCTACAACTATGCATTGCCAGCTTTACCAAGTATGTAATTATTTTCTTACCATGTAACCTCCAACACAATTGTTCCAGAATCAATATCCCACAGCTACGTGGGCAACGAGCGGCACAACCCGCCGCAGATCCCGCAGATCCCCTCCATGCCGATAGAGTACGAGGTGCTGAGCCCCACCCAGTGCTACGACAAGACCAACTATGGCGTGAGCCACGCGCACGCCATGAGCGCGCCCTACGAGCTGGGCCAGTACGATGTGATCAACAAGCAGGCCAACGAGAACCAGAAGCAGCAGTACGAGAAGGCGCTGCACGACCTACGACGGCAGCACACGGAGACGTCACGACGCTGCGAACATGTCATGAAGGTAGCGGACATGGTTTATCACATACTAATCAGCAGGGTGATTATGGACAATAACCTTTGCAGACAGACAATAACTCCCAGCCTAAGCCATTACACTTAGAAACGTGAATCATTGTACAAAGATTCCCTATAGTTATATATTATTATTATTAGTTAGATTGAGCACTAAGAATTTTTATTAAAATTTCCCCTTGAGCCGTAAGCTTCACCGACAAACAAAATCTTGTATGGGTATAGAAATTAGTTTCTTAACTTGATTAATAACAAAATGCACATTTACTTGCGGGCTTTTATCTCCCAACAACTTCCAACCAACCAACTTACATGTACACGATTGGTTCACAATACCATTATATTATCTCTTTCTGGACGATTTATTGGAGCATTGACCCAACAAGCCTACTACAAGTGAGGTACACGTGTGACTGCCGTCCTCAGGAGCTGGAGTACTTCCGCGGGCAGCACCGCGCGGCCATGACGCAGCTGGAGGTGTCAGCGCAGGAGGCCAGCAGCCTGCGCGGCAAGTACGGGGACCTGCTCAACGATAACCAGCGGTGGGTTTACATAGTGTCGGTTAACTTTGCTAACGAGTAAGGAAAGAAGGAAGAAGGATAAAACAGCAATCTTCTAAAATACCTTACAGCTATACGGCTAGAAATATGTTACGTATAATAAAATTCACGGCCATTAGTGGCGACTAATCAATAGTAAATCCATTATGTTCGCAGTCTGGAGCGCGAGGTGCAGCACCTGCAGCAGGGCGCTGGCGCCGAGAGCTCGGACGCGCTGGTGCATACGCTCAGGAAATACGATGCTCTCAAGGAAGAGTTCGACTGTTTCCAGAAGAGGTCAGTACCACACTCCATATGGTAGCTAGCTAGCATGGTACCTTGTAACGTTCAGAGTTCACCATTCAAATAATGATGATTTTGGGTAACCCCCCCCCCCCTTTTCACCTTAAGTATATTTAAGTATTATATTGTTCACTTGTTTATTTATATTGTTTATAAGGTGAAATAAACATTTCTTTCTTTCTTTCTTTCTTTCTTCTTTAACGGCTGAAAGAGGCGAGGCAGTTTTAATGCCACTATACATTAAGCGATAACTCTGGTGGCGGTTTCTTCGCCACATCACATAATTTTAATTATGTTGGCTACATCTATGGCCTAACGCCCTAAGTAAAGTGTACGAACTACCATATCGTACACAGATCGATAGGTCGCTGGTTCATATCTGGCTCGAAGGACCAAAAAATGTAGCGTGTACTACATTTTTAGAAGAAGGGTAAGGCAGGGCGAAATAACCAAACCCAACGAGTGCAGTTTGAACACTAATTTATTGAAAATGTTATTTGTATTATATGAGGTTAACATGAACGATGTAGCAGGTGCATTAGATAGACGATGGAAGCGATCATTATTTGAACATGTGATTGTAACAGTATTAGCGTATGTTGTACAGATACGACGACCTGATCGAGAGCCACAACGGCACGCTGGAGAAGCTGCGGCAGGTGCAGGAGGAGAACAGCCGCCTCAAGAGCCAGTGCCACGACCTCACGCAGGAGAGGAACGCCGTCGTCAGTAACACACTTTAATATCACCAACTACTAACTTACGATCGGCCATACATTCTTGATACCTTTGGTGGTAGATGTCTATGAACGACATCTTTGTATTATTTGATCCTATCACTACCACTAACCACGGTAAAAACATGTGTCACAGAACAGTCAGATCGGCCCACAAAACACATTGTGTGACTGTGAGGTTGTAGATTTCGAGACAAGTTAAGTTCTCAGGGCAGGGTGTTATTTCAGACGATGCGACAAACTTGTTTTATTTAAAATTTTGAATTTTGAAGAAAAATTCATATGCCAGCCAAGTGATATTAAATTATCATGTGAAGATGAGGCGCTTAATGAAAACAACTACCTCGCTCGACGATACCTTTATTAATCCCCCATAATCCACAATTCATTACAATATAACTGTAGAAACTAAGGTAAATCACATACACACTACAGAATGATGACACCTTGTTACAACTGTTTGGTACAGATCAGAGAGCGCGTGGCGCTCGAGGCGCAGGTGGCGGGCGTGTTGCGGCAGTGGGAAGGTGGCGCGCGCGACCGCTCCGACCTCAAGCGGCTCACGGACGAGCGGAACGCCGCGCTCGCCGAGTACACGCTCATCATGAGCGAGCGGTACGTACGCACGCACGCACGCACACACGCATACACATACAGACACACACACACAAGCGATATCTGGTACACATAATAGTTTTACTCTCATTCTGTGTTTTGGTTTTGATATGATGCATTATAATATATTATAACTTTGGATATCTAGCAGGAACATTTTTTAACTGGCATGAAATGTGAGAAAATATTCAAAACTGATGAGTCAAAATGATAATCATGGACAATTCTGCAAAAAAGACTTTCAACCCGAACAGCTGATATCACAGCTCGACACTGCAAAACGTGCGTACTGACTGTGAAATATGCCGGAGAGTAACAATAATGGAAAGCAGTCCAACAAGCCGATAACAGCCGCCATGTTGTATTCCAGCGACACAGTGCACAAGGAGATGGAGAAGCTGTCGGACGACCTGCAGGCGGCGCTGAAGCGCGTGGCGGCGCTGGAGGCCGCGCTGCAAGCCTCGCGCGACGAGCAGCGCGCCACGGCGCTGCAGGTATTGCGACTACCCTCGTTTTGTATTGCTATTGTCATAGATACAGATGCAAGATACTATATATATTTTTTAGTTTAATCTATTTTCTTACGATACCATTTGGTAATGTTGTTGCTATAGAGAAGTGGCATAGTAATTTTTAAAACATCTTTTTTTAATAATATTACGCAGTAGTTCGTTCTTGAAATATTGTACCGTCAGCAAAAGAGTAAAGTGCAGTGATATGATGATACAAAAACGATCCGTAATGTTTTGATATTTTAGAATTTTAGGGCTCCCACACAAAACCGCGAATTCGCATCGCATCGCAAATATCTGCGAATTCGCACGAACGCACCGCAAGAATTTCCGATCAGCTTCGCATCGCACATTCCTGCGATATTACGTCATCCTTGGTGACGCCATTTTAGTCCGCTCTGAGACAGCTTTAGAGAAACACGCGCGGCGCCTTTCAAAAGCTCTTGAAATGAAGATATGCTCATTCTAAAATAATCAAAAAATTTATCTTCTTCAGTTCTCAACGCATAGTACTTTTGAGTAAAATAGTTCCCATCAGAGTTCATAATCGTAATAAATGGATGAACCCAGAACTACTTTTTCTTTTATATCTATTTAACAATAACAGCAGTGCAATAATCTTTTTGCGATCCATCTTACGCTTCCTAAAAACACGTCCAGTACGGCTTACTACACTTGAAGGAATGGTCGCCCTACCAAACGGTTTGCCGCACTAAATCGTATCGCAGAAATTCGCATCGCAAGTTCCTGCGATGCGAATTCGCATCGCATCGCATCGCAGTTTTGTGTGGGAGCCCTTAGTGTTATTTTATCAATTCTAAATATAAACGTATGGTAATAATGATGATAATGACCCCTCGTGTTCCGGCTGGGGGCTTGAGAGCCATTTAGCAGTTCTTTCTTTCTTTTTTTCTCTTTCTTGGCCAGTAACGCAATAATGATGCCTCTGGTGCCTAGTGAATCATCAGCTCGTTAGGCTATTTCAATATAAAAATTGTGTTATATAAAAAAAACTTTATTACCCGACTGCCAGAAAGGGTTGTTTTTCGCGCGTATTTTGTATGTTATGTATGTATGCATGTAATATTAAAGATCTTGCAAACCACTGAACGGATTTATATAATTAAGATATCGTTAGATTCGTCTTTATAACCCTAGTGTTCTTAGATAAGTGATGAATATGGTGGCTGTGGGATGCCATTGTTTGAAGTATCAAAAAAATAAAAAGAAATGGAATAATGCAACAAGGGTATTAAATTAAAGAGCTCACTATAAAAATTTCAAAAGGGTGTACTATGATTGCTTATTTGATAGCAGGCTAGTTGAATGATGCCCTACTTACCTAACTCCCTCCCCCCCTCCCCCACCCGGCAGGCGGAGAGCTTGCGGCGCGAGATAGAGTGCGCGCTGGCGGAGCGCGACCGCGCCATCAAGGAATGCACCGACCTCAAGGCGCCGCAGAACATCTCCACGCTCGCCAAGTCCAGGTATGGTGGGGTCGGGGGACTCGGGGCTTCCGTCTGGGTGTACTCTGTTGGATAAATGTAAAGAAGCCGTATTGGGGCGGCTTAGAATACTAACCCCAATCTCACGTCGGATAGGTGTAGTAAGAGGCGACTAAATTCGGCACGCTGGTGGTAGTTCCCCTCGGGGGATTATATTGGTAGTATTGATTTTAATTGTTAATTAATACCATTATTATTTCTCCGTGGGATTCGCCTGGATAGCCTACCATCATTGAGCATGAGTCAGCCGCCAAACGACTCGTCGTGTTCCGGCTGGGGGCTTGAGAGCCAGTTCTTTCTTTTTTTCTTTTTCTGCTGATTCTTGGCCGGCAACGCATCAGTGATACCTTTGGTGTTGTTATGTCCATAGGCGACGATAGCCACATACCATCAGGTGGATCTTCAGCTCGTTTACCGGCTATTTCCATTAAAAAAGAGGTCAAATTTTAATAAGATAGGGCAAAACTCTTATCTGTAATAGGGTAAGATGGGGCGCAATATGACATAATGTTATGGATTAGTTTATTGGTAATGTTAACTTCCAGGCAAGATAACTCCGCATACCACCATTTGGGTCTGTCCAGCGGCGGCACGGACGGGTTCCTAAACGGCCAGCACTCTAACGACCCTTCAATAGACAAGATATCGGGTATGTAAAACTTCGTTGAATCATGACGAACAGACTCGGCTATTTAGTTAGTATTTACGTAAGTCAAATGCACAGTGGTAGGTTGTGGAAGTGTTATTTGAAGAATTATAAATGCAGCTTCAAATAAAGAGGACGTGAACGCAGCTATATATATGACGTGTCTGTATATCTGTATGTCTGTCTGTGGCATCATAGCTTCCAAACGGATGAAACTATTTTGATATAGGTTTTTTGTCTGAAAGGTGACTTATCGAGTGTTCTTAGCTATGATTAGTGTACATAAAACTGTCGGAGGTTTTTTAAATTTACATTTGACATTATTTAACTTCTATTACTGTCTTATAAGATTTAATACATGGTTCGTATAATTCAAGCACCAGTTATCATTTAGCTGTTATTCCCAGTTACAGTACGTGCGAGGTATCTTGGCGCGTTTGAACTTGGTGCAGAAGGCTGCGTAGTAACATAATTCGGTAATGCTCGGTACGCGTCGTATTATGTCTCAGTCACACGTTAGTATGTTCGTGTCGCTATCTCTGTCTTACATGCGCTAAAGTTCCCAGAGCCTATGTTCAGGCGCGCCAAGATACGTTAGCCGTACTGTATATTAATTTAATGGTGTGGTGGCAGGGTGCGGTGGTGAGGGCGCGGCGGCGCGCGTTGAGACGCTGGAGCAGGCCAACGCCGAGCTGCAGCGGGTGCGTACGCGCGCCTCGCGCCTGCACCAGGAGCTCAGGGACGCCTTGCAGGAGGCCGAGGTTTGTTGTTGTTGCTTGATGGGCCATACTTGCTTGAATAGCTTCAGCCCATTAACGGCACACTACGAGCACGGATCTCTCCACTTGAGGAGCCCTAGAGCATACTCCCATACGCTGCTCCAGTGCGGTGCGGTAGAGGGATTAGTGGTCAACATACTTGGTTGTATAATGCTTAATTATCTCTGAATTTTTATTTAGTGCTAAGGCTGCGATCGCAGAAATATTGTTCCGACCGATCTTACTTTTGGGCGATGAATAAAAAAATACGGTTTTTCGATTTCAATCAAGAAGAGTGCCTAAATTCCAAGTTTCAAGTTAATCTTATAAAATTAGTTTTCATACTCATATAAACATTTAGATTTCACTTCTGTATTTGTTTTATTATTTATAGATGTAGCTATCGTCATTTTATAAATATTTCTAGGTGTCCAAACGAAGAAGAGACTGGGCTTTTGCCGAAAGAGATAAGCTGCTACAAGAAAGAGAGAGTGTTAAAGCACTTTGCAACAGGTTACGGAAGGTACGTGAAAAGTATATTTGAATTAAGTTCTCTGTTCTATTATACTTATACAGATTTAATATTATAGATACACAATTTGTCTCTCGCAGAATTAACAGTAAAATTCGTCAAGCTTATACTCCAGTTTTTTAGACAAGACTTATTTGGTAAACAATATTTTTTTGTGTCGGGTATATTTTTAAATTACAAATTAAGATAAAAAGTCACTGTGAAATTCTTTTCCACTCTTTAGGACTCGTCTAAAACACCTTTGTTTTATCGTATATGTCGAGTCAATGTAATAAAGCCTCTTATTTGTGTTTAACAATCCAGGAGCGAGATCAGATGGTGGGCGAGCTGGCGGACGCGCGGCGGCACGGCGGCAAGAAGCCGGGGGAGGGCAAGGACGGCAAAAGTCTCCGAGCCAAGTCTCACGAGGATAAGTGCCGGCTGTCCGCCGCCAGGGACTCCGCTGTCGATGCTGACGTTCAGGTAAACAACTGACCGTATACTAAACACTCTTTGGTCTTAGTAGTGTCACACAGTAAACACGTCGGCCACGCAGTTCCTGCACTCACGTTATATTGAATGTATGACATACATCGAAATTTCATTTTGGTCCTTCGAGCCGGATACCAGTCTCGACAAATATTTCCTGTAAGATAGTAAAATAGTAGATCTTTATAGACACCTGATTATAAACCATGTATTGCTTACCTCTTCTCCTTCTCATCTCCCCAGGATTTCGAATGGGAGATCATCGAGGTGGAGTTGTCGGCGCTGGCGACGGACGGCTCGCTGGGGCTGGAGCTGGTGGGCGGCTCCTCCGAGCCCTACTACCCCAATGATTGTAGTGTCTACGTCACTGCTGTGAGGAAAGGCTCGCTCGCTGATGGGAAGATCAAGTGAGTTATACGGGTATATGTCTTTAAAAAAGAGTAAATAGGTAGTAAAAACCTATTACACGAAATAATTTTTTGGATTTGATTATCGGCAATTAACTGTGTATTCTTCCTTGCCAAGTTCTTTATTTTAAATATTATGTAAGTTGGCATAGTGGCTTTCCGTTTTTTCTTTTGTAGTTTTTGGTAAAGTTGGAGTAAGTAAAAATAATTTTAAAAACTTGACTGCGAAAATAAACAAAAAAAAAATCAAGCCCAGGAGTTAAGAATGTCGTTAAAAGTAAATCTGAACAACTACACTATAGAAGGATCAACTTATTTCGTTGATATTTTTTTTATTTTGACATTAATTAATGGTCACTGTGATGAATTTTGATTATAATCATGTTTTTAGTGACACTCGCAAGTTAAGACGAATCGATTGACGTAAGAATCATCAAAATCAGTGAACACGCTTGATCTCTACAACGCCACATAGGAACAAACATACATACATAGATTGATAAATACATTAGTCTCCTTTGCGTCCCGGAGTCGGGTAATAACGCCATAACTATGAAAATTTATTGATTACTACTGTTTTCCTATGACCAATCTTGTTCTTGTTTAGAGCTTTTGCTTGTGATTTTAGCTATATTATAGAATTTAAGTATAATATAATATAGTGGCAAGAACTGCACTACAAAACTGGTTCGCACAGAATATCAGTGCTGTGGTTCTTCATAGCAATTACTGATTGCGATCCATTTCCTTAGTGCTTACAGCAGAGAGCTTAACTGTAGTCTTATGTTTTAGTTTTTATTATACCCATACCTGTTATCTGTAGTAAGTAACTGTTGGAATAAAGTATTTCTTTCTTTCTTTCAATGTTAATAAATCTAAATAGTTCAATAAAAACGTGATATTTCAAGTGTTACAATGTTGTCCTTAGGGTGTTGGACCGCATCGCGGAGGCGTGCGGCGTGTCGCAGTGGGCGCGCGGCGCGGCGTGCGCGGCCGCCATCCGCGCGGCGCTGGCTCGCGGGCCCGTGCCGCTGCGGCTGCAGCGCGCGCGCGCCGCAAGGAGACTGCTGCGCCTGGCCGCCGCCGCCGCGTGCGGCGTCACGCTGCAGCACGGTGCGTGCAGTGCCAGATTTATATTTTTTATCACTGATGGCCAATTTATTTCCGCCGCCCCATGTACCTTTTTAAAATAATAATTTTACATTCATAGTAAGGAATGCACTGAATTGGTCACTAAGAAAGTGCGTAAAAAACAAGAACTACAAGTTTTTACGGCACTTTTTAAAGCAAAATCATCTATATTATCATCTTTTGAAATCTGCCGCCCCTAGGACACTGCCGCCCCCAGGCCGCGGCCTATATGGCCTATTGACAAATCCGGGAGTGGGTGCGTGTGGTTTAATGTTCATTAATAATAATAAATAAAATAATCGCTACGCAGTCATAGGCCCCACACTAGGATTCTCTGAGGCGGATGCCATAGACAACACACAAAGACAGGAACTTAAAGTCATTGTTCAAACACCCTCACTAAGAATCCAGGACCCTTTGAACTTTACGTTGGTGATCATTTAAAATGAATATCTCTTTCTGGTCTTTAATTGAATCTTTTTCATGTTGGATTCAATTGTTAATTTATTTTTAACAGGTATTTTCATAAGCAAAATAGCGTGTGGCAGCGCTGCGGCCAAGGAGGGCAACATATACGTCGGCGATCGCGTCGTCAGCGTAAGACATTATTTTTTATGTTATCTGTCTATTGTTTGTCATATTACGTATGTAGAACAGTAACAAGAAGATTATTTAGTTTTCCACATATATAAAATAATTAATTATTCGTTTTCTTATATATTTTCATGTAGTTCATTTTATATCATTGAGACATTCTATTTTAGTCCTCTGGAGTTTTCATACAGTCACAACTCTTCTGCTCTAGTCTTAACACATACTAACGTAACTTATGACCAATATAATCAATTAAATGTGTAAGTAATGTGTGTGTGGACGTATACAGGCTTTCCAGCATGTTGGTTGCTGTAACTCCGAACGCAATTAAAAATTGTTGTATAATATAAATTGTAATAAATATTCATTAATTTTTAAACATTGTTGCAATGTCTATGTTGGAATAAATGTTTAATTGTTTCTTTCCTACAGATAAACAACCGGTCGCTCGAGGGCGTGACGAGCGTGGCGGAGGCGACGGCCATGCTGAACGACTGCCAGTACGACTCGGTGCTGCTCACCGTGCTGCGCCCGCTGTATCCCTGCTGCGACCCCCGGAACAGGTAAACATACTAAATACAATAAGTAAATTGTATGTCAGCTCCATGAGATTGATTATGACGCTTGTAACTGGGTCCAAATATACATTCAAAATACACATACTGCGGCACTTGTCCACGATTATACAACTTTAAAATCATGCAATACCCTGCACTAAAACTAAAATTTTTCATTTACATGCACATTGAATAGTTAGGCTAAGCGGCAGATATAAATCTTTCATGTCATTTTGTTTGTAATTTATGACGTACACCATGATATAAGTGTAATCAAGTAATGGGTCTAAATGTAAAATGGAGTCTGCTCTGTGATGTTTAACATTCAAAAGATCATTTTGTTTATTGTTTGTGATATGAATACTTATCTCTCAATTGTTCCCTTTGTAGTGAAATGTTGTTTACCAATAAATGCCGCTGGTTGCATTCGATTGCGTAAAAAATGTTGCACAGATCATTTTCATAATGTTATGTTGTGAGGGTGTTGATGCATTGAGTTGAGAGGTAAAATAAAGTGCGACAGTATCGAATGTCGAGGTCTTGCCTTTACTTTCGTCATAAGAATAGTGGGGTTCATTGTATACCTAGGGTGTATGTATGTGCTTATTTAATAGATTATATATTTTGTGTTACCTTGTTCACAGCCTTGTGATATACAGGTTGAATATTTCAAGTGGGCGTGGATGACCAAATTCTAGACTATGAGAAATAGTGAAAAATGGTAAAAGGAGTCTCGGGATTGATTTTGATGAAAACTTAAACTGCATCATTACATTTTCGAAAAATTAATATTCCTGGCCAGGAATCGAACCCGTTGATTTTGAAAAAAAAAAATCATCCTATATTATTACACCATTCGATAGTTGTTAGCAAGGATGAAATTCTGGAAAGTCATTACCTGATGTAGTTTTAGTTTTCATCAAAATCGGCCCCGAGAATTCTTTGAGCATTTTTCGTTATTCCGTATTCGTTTCGGATTTGGTCATCCATGCACACTTGAAAATTCACCCTGTATACGTTGTTGGATAGATACAGGACATGTGTATACAAGTGTAATGTGTGTTGTATATGTGTGTGTTTGTGTGCAGGCTGCCCGTGTACAGCGCGTCGGAGGGCAAGGTGAACATCTGCTCGCAGACCGACGAGAGCTGGCCGCACTTCCTGCCGCCGCCGCAGGACAATAAGGTAACGTACACTTCATTATCATCACATAGCTTCCATTAGCCACCATTCGCACAACTCACGTCACATATACGTATATGAAGCAGAAGGGGTTATTCAATAATATTCCTTTTATTTTGCACTATGATATATTTCCAGTTTTCCTTACGTTCACATCAATAATAGTGCAGTCATTGAAGCGAAAAATACGGTGTTACCTCCGAATTTTTTTACTGTGAACCGATTTGCATGAAATTTTGGAATTAGGCTTATCTAACCCTTAACTTCAAAAGTGAAAATAATCTGAACTCCGCAAATTATTTTTAAGGGGTGTAAACAACCCCTTAATGGAAAAATCAATATTGAGCCATTTTATCGCTAGAAAACATGTGTAATAGTAAGTTTTGAAATTGTAAAGTGTTTTCTAACACAATTACCTCATATTAAAATCATTTTCAACCCCTTGAAATTCTTACAACCCTTGCTAACAACCCCTAAATTAAAAAAATCACAAAAAATTACTTTGGTATGACATAAAAAGATGTAAGTATAGAGTAAGTATTATTTTGTTCTCTATAATAATAGTCAAATTTTTAACCCCCTTTCAACCCTTAAAAACAACCCCTTGATAAAAAATTGTTAAAAATTTTTTTTTTGATTAAATGAAAAGGATTTAAATATTATTCTACACTCTCGAAAGTGATTATCATAATCTTCAACTTTGCTACCCTTAAAACTACCCCTAAATTAAAACAGTAAATATGATTACATATTTAAAAATAATTTAATTATAGAGTAAAAAATTGCCATTTATTGAATAAAATATTTACAAATTACATAAAATACTACATAAAATACATCGTACCAGATTATTAAAATATATGGTTACAGGTTATGGTTATAGAACGTATGTATTCATGCCTACGTTTCCAAAATATATGAGCCATATTATGTATATATATACACGTTACAATAGTTTTGGGTCTCTATTATTCTTCGAGCTTCGTTCTCGATATTAGCATGGCAACACTAGTAGTATCACTTTACGGGCTCGCCATTTCGCACTGTAGTTTGGAGGTAGATAAAAAATAAAACATAAAATTATCAATTTTTGTAGGGTAGATTTATAAAACCTCACTTGGCTGGGGCGCGCTCTTCTCCGGTTCGTCATTCACGTTTCAGTGCTTCGCCGTTTCGCACGGGCGCAAAATTATAGTTAAAGTGAAATTCCTAAAAGAAAGTTTAATAGTCATGAGAAAATCAATTGTGTAAAAGATTAAAAAAATTAGAACGAAAAATTAACCAAAGCAAAAGTGATATTTTTATTGAGTGATATGCAGTGTGTTTCGTTGGATTTCGTGGGATTCGTACAGGAAATGTTGGATTGGATTGGATAGTGATTCATCAACGTTTATAATCATCAGGTAGGAGAATTCCAGTATTAAAATTTAAAGAATACAGCAAGTAACTAAATAACCCTACTTTAGTCGGTTAAATATTGCTTGCAATGTAATTTGCAAGGAAATTACACGCAATTACGAAACAAAAACATATTATCTGTTATAATATCAGTGAATATATCAATTTAAATATGAATACCCTTAGGTATTCCTCTTTTTTTTCCTTCATTATCAGCACGTGTTTTCCGTATGAAAATTATATTGCAATATGATTTAAATACCATACATAATTGGATTGTCCTTTGGGAGCCTTCCAAATAAGTACTTGCTAACCGGAATTACCTGTGGAGTCCTTCCATTGCTAGTAATTGTATTTCATAAAGAATTTATCAATTTATATTGAAAATAAATACAAATATAATCATATTGTCCTTTGAGTTGTTCCAAATAAAAAAGTACCTGCTAATTGCTGTACATTCTATAAGGGATGTATATTGCAGTAGTGTACAAATACAAAACCTAATCGGATTTTCTTCTGAAGGCCTTTTAAATAAAAAAGATACCTGCTAATAAGAATAACTTATTGGGTTCTTCCATCATTAGTATGCACTAGTACCTACTAGTAATCCGTAATGAATTTATATCGAAGTAGGATATAAATACAAAACATAATCGAATTGCCCTTTGGGGGCTTTTCAAATAAAAGAGAAACTGCTAACATTAATTTCCTGTGGGTTTCATTACTCTTATTACATTAGAATTACACTGCAATCGAGGCGAACATTACACATTTACGTGCGGAGTCTATAGCAAACTATATGTTACATTACAGAAAACGTATCAATTACCGCTGATGACGATTATACTCTAAGATACGATGATATATTTATCAATAATATTTGATAGTACTAATCCTTTCACTTTTTATACTAGGATTCTCATACAATGAAGGTGGTCTTATAAAAATACGTTGCAGCTACGTAATGAAATTAGACTTCATTTATTTATTTATTTAGTTATAAATTATTAAAAACCAGTTCTGCGTTCAATCAACAACTGCAACAAAAAGTACTCGCTAATCGGATCTACCTGTGGGGTATTTCCACTGCATTGTACGTGTATTTCACAAAGAGCCCTAACCATGTTATGCAGACGACTGCAACAAAAAGTACTCGCTAATCGGATCTACCTGTGGAGTATCTCCACTGCATTGTACGTGTATTTCATAAAGAGCCCTAACCATGTTACGCAGACAACTGCAACAAAAAGTACTCGCTAATCGGATCTACCTGTGGGGTATTTCCACTGCATTGTACATGTGTTCCAGAAAGAATCTTCACCGCATTATAAAGCCGACTAGCGTTTATTCCATATGGAATTAATACTGCACGCCATTCGTTGAACTATACAAAGTACTTGATAACCGGATCTACATGTGGGGTAATCGATTACTCAAACAGAAATTGTATTTCTAAAGGAACTCGCGTCACGCCGCACACCATACGGTGAACTGAAGCAAGTACTTATTTTTCGCATGAAATTGCGAAGGATTTCTATTCAAGGAACAATGGCAGTAGGTATATATTCAATTAGCAGCAATAGAGTCATAGGGCCACATGATCATTAGGGCCAGATGCCATTATGTCATATACACAGCACTATAATAGTCCACCGAGACTATATGTTGCTCAAGGAGTCACATTTTCCGTCCGCAGTTACCGTGACTTGTTAATTAAGTTCCTCTTCAATCATAAAGTCTATAACTCAATAAACAGCTTAGCCTGTCATCAGGCCTTTAAGCTACAGTTCCTTTTATATGATTCTCTGGAAACTGCTGCAATGGGCGTAAAAATTGTACAAACCATAATTATGTGACTATGACACAAAGGCAACCAAGGCGGACACAAAGCCAGCCTAAAAACTGCCTAAAACTGTAAGCCCTAGACGTAAGTTCTAAAACATTCTCACAATATAGACATAAATTTTATTATGGTATGCTTATGAAACATGTCAGGAATAAACATTCCTCCAAAGCTTACATAGTCAAAAAATAAGACTCAGTGAATCAACAAGGGAATTTTATTTATTCTGGAACATACAGTTCTTATGTTACCATGGAACAATTCGCATAAATATACTTATTTATGCAATAATATCGAACATATTCCAATAAAAAACGCAATAATAATGAGACATTGAAGTATTAATGTACTACTTACGATTACGATTTGATTATACTGAAAGTAAAGTAATCATTGTATGTATGTGTAAAAATGGATACAATATATGCCATTATATGATTGGCATATAAAATTATGAATATTGATTCCGAATTTCAAATATAATTAATATTTGAATAGTTGAGGACAACTTAATTCAAGCTCTTTTATACTCTTATAAACTGATGGGATACGTTTTTTTAAAAAAGAAAGCCCTTTTTGGTTCAATTTCATCCGGATTGAAGAAAATACTTATGCTACATCCTGTTTATACATCATAGGTACATATCGTTTGGCTTAGTATAGCAAATATTTTTAAAGGGTTTTAAACTTACGAAGGCGTATGGAATACTTGTCTATTTCTACTTAATTAATAATAATAATAATAAACAAATAACCTTCATTGGGTGATTTATTTTCTCGTTGGCCAGTCAATGATAATGACAAATAGGAGGTATACTGCTGTATACCCCTATTATATATACGATAAACAATATCATTGCATAATGTATTAGTTAATTTTCAAAATTTATTGCTCTGTTAAAAGTAATATTTTTTAATACTTGGCATTTTTTAATATTTCCGTTCTGGCGGACGATTGATTCATCTTTGCCTACCAGGCTAGAGATACAAATATTCTCTATACATGCAAAAAATGCATGTATTCCACAGATGGTATATAACATTTATACTTCATATGAGCATGCCTCAACAACGGGGTCCCGCCTCCATAGTAACCAGAATCCAGACATGATCACTAAGACAGCCTCATAAAGGTACAACAAAATTTGTTGTATGAACGATTTTTGCCACTGAGTGGATGTTGAAAAATAAGACAATCAATAATGTATTTTTAATGTTGCAGAATTCGAATCTAGGACTTAGCAAATTTACAATCATACATCGAATGACAAATCGAATTAAAGTTATCTCTGGTCTAATAGAACAAATCTTAAAGTAAGAACTTTCTTCATGCGAGGAAAATCTGAGGCGAATGCAAGCAATATGTACACTTATGGTACTATGGTTTGATAATATATTCAAGTTTTACGTCTTTGGTCCACCCATATATATGTCATCCTATAAACATAACAATAATAGTGACAAAGTGACTAGTGGTTGTCCCTTTATGGCCTCCACAAATAATTTTTTAAACATTGAGTAATTATATTATAGCTATAATATAATATTATATAATACTTGCTTACACTGAAAAATCACACTATAGTTACCGTATAGAAGTCCGGATATTGTTTCCCCTATAAAAACATCCCAACTGTTTACGCTTTGCACTGCTTGAGTTGGGTTAGGAGTGGTTTGCGTATTGTCACGAAAACAATTGTAATTTTACAATACTTTGTAATGCAAGGTTCCTTATTATTTCACATAGGTTTTAATCCTAGAGATCATAAGCAGTTCACCCATGTCCTTGCTAATTGTTCAAGGCAGTCGAGACAAATAAGGATTATATTTTATATATTTTTCTATAGAAAGTATTTTCATTGCGGCCTACTTAAATACTAGTTAACTTGGAACATAATTATATCCAATGTTATTCAATTTAGTACTTTTTTTACTGTCACATACTTATAATAATAATAATGATAATCCTTTATTTCAGACTGATCCATATTAGGTTAGTAGGTATATCTTACAAACTAGTGTTGGTAGATACAAAACCAGTAAAATATTAAATAATCATAATAATCAAAATTTATTACAATATGCTTTTGGTCGAAAAACCAAAAGAAGCCGATACATTTACTTTGTTTTATACAGAACTACGCAAAAAAAAAAAAAAAAATCTTATGACAATGATAGATCAGTGTTCTATGTTGTCAGTCTGTTCAAATTGTTGTATGGAAAAGTGGAAAATTGACTCTATCAATGGACTGAATGTGCCTGATGCTTTGTTTTAGTGGTTCAAACCACTTTCAGATTATTGCCTTTCAAATTAAACTATTTAAAGGCATATCGGTTGGATGATCTCAGTCTATGGAGTACATCTGTACAGGCATTTTTATGTTTTTACATATATAGATAGATAATGTTTTAAACAAACAGTGTTTTTATATAGATATTTTTTTACAGGTTTAAGAATTATTTGTGGTTGATGACATAGTTGCTGCTATCGTTGCTACACACGCTGTAGTAGTGTGATCTAATTTAGCTACAAAAAATTGGATCCTTCGGAAAAAAAAATAATTTCAGTGAATACAATTATCATCAAATTACTTACTCTCTTAGTACTGGCAAGGGTTACATAGAAAAACACCATATATAATATATTATGAATAATATTACGAAATTTATATTTACCTCATTTATGTCATTAACAATTTTTTAAAAGGATTTGGATATTTTATATAAAACTTGCGGAATTCAGTAGATATTCCACTATATTTAGTTAACGTATCACTCATGTTCATATTATCAAATAAAGTTTACTACCTATCAGTAACATATACCGAGTGTGCTATATATTATGGTTATTAGATGTACATATACTGTGTCACCAATATATTGATTAATAGATTGAAATTAAAGAGTAAAATATTGCTATCATATTACAATTAAAAATTGAAAAGCTAAAAATATCATTAGTTTCACGACTACCTTCTCTAAACATCTACTAGTGTTGCCATGCTAATATCGAGAACGAAGCTCGAAGAATAATTGATGATTAAACGAACTTACCTGTACGTGAAGTTCAATCTCAATTATTCGAGAGCTTCGTTCGAAGATATTAGCATGCCCTCCCTCCCTAGTGTACATGTCATATACACTACACCCCTAGTCGTGAAACATGAAACAGCTCAGCAAATCTCTGAACTAAATGACGAACCGGAGAAGAGCGCGCCCCAGCCAAGTGAGGTTTTATAAATCTACCCTACAAAAATTGATAATTTTATGTTTTATTTTTTATCTACCTCCAAACTACAGTGCGAAATGGCGAGCCCGTAAAGTGATACTACTAGTGTTGCCATGCTAATATCTTCGAACGAAGCTCTCGAATAATTGAGATTGAACTTCACGTACAGGTAAGTTCGTTTAATCATCAATTATACTGCGTACTTTCACATTGCTCCAAATATTCACACTCCGAAATTTTCAGTTACTAAGTAGAAAAAAATATGATAAGTTTTTGGACCATAACTCCTTCAATTTTCATGCTATCACAATTTATAACAAACCATTTTAAAGGTAATTAACAGAGCTACAACATCCTTCATTGCAATATATAGTAAAAAACCTTTTTTTAAAACGGTGAAGGGTTAAAGGGCATAAGAGAGACTGTGATTGCGCTGCCGCGCGCTCTTTAAACAATCATATCTCCGTCAATTTTTGTTTGACAGAAATAAAAAAAAAAAACAAATTGTTCGTCAGAAAAATACGTAAATTTTTCATCCCTACACTTTTTTACGTATCTGTCATTTTTGAGATATTATGAAAAAAGGTGTTTTTTTTGTAAATTTGAATTTTTTTTTTATCTTGTTTTTTCTTTTTTAAATATGTGTCCTGAAGCAGCCAAACTGATACAATCTATCAAACTCTTCATAATAAAGTTATTTCTAGGCGGAATACGATTAATTTTCATTTTGGCGGAAATGGCACTTATGAAACCCATTGATTTAAAAGAAAAAATATTAAATGGTCTTCTTATTTTCAATACAGCTCACTTATTTTACGTGCAAAAGACCTTTAACAGTGCTCATTTTAAAGCTTATTTCAAGCACTACAAAAACTTTCCTTATGGCAGAATGCATAAAATGCATCTGTTCGCCGCTAGATGGCATTGAACACATAGATTAAATTTCAGACAAAATAAAAAACGGCTTTGATCTTCAATATCTAGCTTAATATTGCACTTAAAACGATTTAAAAAAAACTGAATTGTTCGTTTTTTTATCTGCTACAATTTTGGTTCTTATAAAATTTTCGATAAAACATATATTTTTGGAGATATTTGCAAAAGACCGATGAAAAACGTGAAAAAATTGCGATTTTTCAATTGCCAATAACTTGAAAAGTATTGGATTTTTCGAAAAACTTTATAGATGATTTTTTGCTTAAAATTAGCCCTTCTATCGATATCCGAGGTTATTTTGAAAAAAAAAGTCCACCTCCGAGAAGGGGTGGCAACCACCCCCAGGGTGAGTGCGGAGTTTAAATCATTTTCACTTTTGAAGTTAAGGGTAAGATGAACCTAATTCCAAAATTTCACGCAAATCGGTTCACAGTAAAAAAATTCGGAGCAATAATGCTTCAATGACTGCACTATAACAATCTCTACTACGTGATCAATAATAGAATCCCTAGAATGTCCTACGTATGTACCAAGTAGATTGACATATTCCTTATTCTGAATATTCAGTTTTTCTTCATGACTCTTCTTGAATGATAGCATCTGCATCGGCTGATCGTTGTAGAACCAAAGAGGTCGCTCGCTGGCATATGCAAGTAACACAGGGCGGATTCGATCATCATTTTATATTGTAATCACATCTCGAATACTTGATAAATAAAATATCATACCTGTTTAGTAAATTTTTAGTTTGGAAAGTCACGGTAACGACCGTTGACATTATTACAATTATGCGTAGAATGGAGTCGAAATGATATATGATTGTATGATATGATATTGTTTTATGTATCAGGTGCACATAGACCACGGCGTGGCGGACTTCGACCGTCGGTATGTGTACCACGTGGCGGCCGGCAGCCACGGCAAGATACACCAGGAGAGAGGTGAGCACTCGCGGAAACACGCGCATTGTTTACGTCACGTGATGACGGATGGATGATATTTATTTATTTAAACTTTATTGCATTCATACACTGAATTACAATGGGCGGACTTAATGTCAAGTGGCATTTTCTACTAGTCAACCCTGGTGATGATAAAAAATTGTGGTAGGTGCAACAAATCAAATTTAAACACGTTGCTATTAATAAGCACTGTGCAGAGATCCTACACATTACACTGTCAAAAAAACATATATTAATACATACATACATACAATCATACATACATAGATATATACATATAAATATAAATATAAAAAAAAACATACAATACATAATATCACCTACTATGAAGAAAGAATACACTGCATTACGTTAAAGATACGTTGCCTTGAGGAAATGCTCACGAACTCGTAATTTAAACGATTGCAGACTCGGAGCTTATGCAGCTCGGATATTATGTTTATTACTCCTACAGAAACTTCATCTCGTCACACTCATCGTCACAATCTATAGAAAATACCGCCATTACCATTTACCATTATTTCCACCTAGTATAATTCATTGTATATTTGTCCAGTTTGCATTGCATCTTGTGTTTGTAGATAGTAATGTTTTTAATCCCAATAAACCATTAGCAGTGAACGGGTCTCTTTATTATTAAAAACAGTTCTCGAACGACAGTCATAACATACAGTCCATTACAACTCCATTGCAAGCACATGTTGGTCCTTTGAGCCGGATGATACGCGACTTAGCGGCGGCCTGGTAACGGGTTCGCGTACGAAGTAAATATTTTTTTTCATAGGATATACAAACGAACATTCAGGAGCCACTTGAACTTTCTGAAAACTAGCGAATCCAGACTCTCTGGCCTTGGAGGCTCCAGTCCACTCCCGCCGAAATTATCCACGACTCACCCGTGACATTTAAATGAATGTAAATTTTAAAATTAAAAAATCCCCCGACCTTGAAATGCCTTTACAGATCTTTATAATTTGTATCTAAGAATCATCTTGATCACGTTAATTTTAATCAAAATCGACCCTCTGTTTCGGTTGGGGATTAATGAGATTCATTTAATTTCGTCAACTGGTGCATGCCCCCTCCGCCTAAAAAATCCTGGAAGGGTCACTCGTAGCAATTTCAGTTACCATTTTCAATGACATGTAAAAAAATTCTAAATGATAAAGAACAGTTATTTGATGCTCACTACATACTCAATTTTATGTTTTTTAAGCAACATTACAAACAAAAAAAATATTTTACCGAACAGGAAAAAGAACTTGTTTTGTCAAAATAAAAGATTTGACTTCAGTGACGTGCTTTGTGGCTTCAAAATGATCGCAGATATCTTTATTAGTTTCCGATATCATGATAGATAAGTTGGACGTGCAGTGGTGCTCGAGTGGCGCGCCTATACGTCGGACAGTTGCAGTAGTAAACAATAACCATGGACCATAGTACCAAATAGACATGACAAATAATAAAAAACAAATTGGTTTATTGGTGGCGCTGGTCGCGCCTTAACACGCGTTCAAGGGTATTTGTGCGTACACATTCCCCGCGTGGAGTCATGCAACTTAGATTTACATACATTTATTTGTATTTACTACATTACTTTTAAAGTCCTCCGTAATTGTTTACGGATTCAGATGAAGACATGCTTTGAAGTCACTTTATCTTTTAATAATATAGAGGACCACCTTACTGTTTTTTTTTTAATTAAAATCCTCATTTTATAAAAAATCCAGTTTCAACGCTATTTATATAAGTTAACGGCAGAAAACGTAATCTTGACATGTCTATTTCATGCGTACGCCGCGGTCGTAGTAAACAAAAGGCGACAGGCGCTATCAAAACAACAATCGACGGGACGCTATCAGCCATCGAACAGATTAGATAACGATACATCGATTATTGAAAAATACCCACCGGTGGCATCCATGGTGCCGTGAGATTCGTTTTGTACTCAGAAATAAAGAAAATTGTGTGCTGAAAAGCGTATGACATGACCTCGTGACCATCCTGAGACGTGAAGTGATACTATTATACAGTATGTGTTATTAAAACAGAAGGTGATCGAGCAGTTTGTTGTTGTTGTTGACGTTGACGTTGTTGTTGTTTTTGTTGATGATGATGATGACGTTGTTGTCGGCAGGCACGTGGGACATGATCCGCGGCAAGATCGAGGCGGTGACGGGCCGCTCCAAGTCCAAAGACAAGCAGAATAAGGTTAGCTATGTACTATTTCATATTTTTACTGACCTTCTTATTACGATAAACAAGCGTTTATTTGAGTTCATTTCAATGGAGGGATTTAATTATTTTTAACGTATCGGTTTGAAATTTATTGAACTACGTTTTTAGTAATGATCAGTAGTAAAAAGTTAGGATGTATTTTCCACCTGGCAGCATTTTGAGTGTATCGTCGAATAAATCCATTACTCAATTCAAATATTACAACCCGCAGGTACCTGAATCTGACGCTATCGCCGAGCTGGACTCGGTTATCGACAGCTATCATGGGAAAACAAGTAAGACTTTTAAATATTTATCCGACATTTTATGTAACCGATCAATAGCCAAATATGCGAATAAATAAACAACACTGTTCTCTTTCAGTCAAAGAAACCAGCAGCGTAATAAAACGATCTCGAAGAAAAAACAAGGATTCGCAGAGCGACGCCAAAAACGGCGGCACGTGGCCCAAGGCGCGCGCCAACCTGATCCTGGAGGAGAACTCCACCGGCACCATCGTGCAGGGCCGCGCGCGCCGGGAGCGCCCGCCCCTCTCCATCCTGCTCTCCCCGCCCACCAAGTTGCCTCCCGAGCCGCAGCGCTCCGCCAACCGCAACTCCAACCCCATCCCCCTCGGACACCCGCCCCTCGCCCAGGCCACCGCCCCCGCCCGCCACTCCGTCTACAAGTCCATCGAGTCCTCGCCCGCCATCGAGCACTTCCCCAAGCCGGCCCCCCTCGCCATCCACAACCCGTTCGCCTCGCCCACCAACATCGCGCGCGCCATCGACAAGGACAAGATCTCCCTCGGCGACTACGACCACGACGTGACGCCTAACCGGCTCAGCCTGGCGCTCGACCCCTCGGACGACTCGCTCGACTACCAGCCGGCGGTGCGCTCGCGGACCAAGAGCCCCCACTCGCTCGACTTCGGCGTCGACAAGGGCCCCAGCTCGCTCGACTTCACCAGGAAGTCCCCCAACTCGCTCGACCGCTCCATCAAGGCGCACCCGGGGAAGGACATTCTGGAGCAGTACTACTCGAGCAAGAAGTCGTCGCCGAAGATCGCGAACAAGTATCCGTCGGACAGTGATAGCTTCGGGCCGGACAGCCTGACGAGCGCCGGCACATACCCGCTGAGCGGCACGCTGCCGTCGCAGTCGCGGCTGCAGGCGCAGTACTACCGCGGGCCTTTCGTCAACTCCAACCCGCACTCGGGCGGTGGCGGCGGTGGGGGGAGCGGGGGCGGCGGGCGGTACGCGGCGCACCCCCCCGCCGACATGCCGCAGAGCCGCTCCGGCGAGAGCATCGGCGCCGGCTACGAGCTGCCCTCGTTCACTTCGCACGCGCACAACATGTCCGACCTGCAACCCGTGCCGCGCGCCGCGCGAGATTACCACCACCACCACACGTACGAGGGCGGCACCTTCCCGCGGAAGAAGGAGAACCAGCGGTTCCGGATCCCCTCCAACCCCAGCGTCACGTCCAAGAACTCCGCCGGCAAGCTGAGCACCGGCTCCATCGAGCGCAGCTCCGAGCGGAACTCGCCGATGCCGACGTTCCACGTGGAGGTGCTGAGCCCGGGGCGCGGCGCCAAGCAGCTGACGCACAAGGGCACCAGGAACTCGATGCCGGAGTACTGCGGGCTCGGCTGGAACAAGCCGCTGCCGGGCGAGCTGCGGCGCGTACACATCGACAAGAGCCAGCAGCCGCTCGGCATCCAGATCTACTGCCCGCCCAGCAGCGGCGGCGTGTTCGTCTCCACGGTCAACGACCACTCGCTGGCCAGCCAGGTGGGACTGCAGGTGGGCGACCAGCTGCTGGAGGTGTGCGGCATCAACATGCGCTCGGCCACCTACACGCTGGCCGCCAGCGTGCTGCGCCAGATCGGCAACTCGATCACCATGCTGGTGCAGTACAGCCCGGAGAAGTACAAGGACGAGATGGAGGTCCCAGGCAGCTCGTCCTCGGGGGAGAGCTCGAACGACGAGGAGGTCTCTCTGTCCGGCTCGCCGACCCCTAGGAACTCGCCCGGCCCACAGCAGTCCCTACGAATGGACGTGCCGTCGACGGACGTGTCAACTCTACGTCAATCCGGCACGAAGGACCTGCCGCGGTTCCTGCTGATCGAGATGCGCAACTGCTCGGACCTGGGCATCAGCCTGGTGGGCGGGAACGCGGTGGGCATCTTCGTGCACAGCGTGCAGCTGGACTCGCCGGCGTACATCGCGGGGCTGCGCACGGGCGACCAGATCCTCGAGTACAACAACGTGGACTTGAGACGAGCCACCGCCGAGCAGGCTGCCTTGGAGCTGGCCAAGCCTGCCGATAAGGTATGTATGGACGATGCACTACTCAGAAATAACTCTGTAGCTATATTATGTCGAGGCATTTAATTTTCATTCAATGAATAATTTCTACACATCTCACAATTATCCATAGTTTGACTTAGTTTGTCTTGATACATATTTTGCTTTGCATGTAAACAAAGATTTATTCCACACAAATACATTTTATCTTCCTTATTCATTAGAACATTGAAAAAACAATACTCTTTATTGTTTTGTCTTCCGTGAACTATCCAGAGTACACGGTCTATGATTACCAGCTAGTTTCGTATTCTCTATACCGAACCAATGCGAATAAACGTGTTAGAAAAAATTGTTATTGTTTGTTAAAATTCTTGAAACATCTATATCTGACACGTGACTCATGTATTCTAAAAAGCATACAGCATATATATGTGTCGTTAGGTTTTCACAGGAACATGTAATTAATGTCGGCAGGTGAGCGTGCTGGTCCGCCACGACCTGCAGCAGTACCACGAGATGAAGGACAAGCCGGGCGACGCGTTTTACGTGCGCGCCGGCTTCGACCGCTGCGCCAAGATCACGTCCGCCGGCATGGACGCCGTGGACGAGTACTCGCTGTGGTTCCGCAAGGACGAGGTGCTGTTCGTGGATAACACGCTGTTCAACGGGGCTCCGGGGCTGTGGCGCGCCTGGCAGCTCGACTGCAAGGGCGTCAAGCGGCACTGGGGGACTATACCCAGCAAGTTCAAGTGAGTTGGTCAATCTGTTTCACTCGAAGTAATTTGTTATTATAATTTCTTTAAACACGTGGCGGACTTAAATCTTAATACAATAGGAGTCGCAGTATCTCCCTGCAACTTAGAACTTAGGTCTAAGTGCGAGTAAGTGCGCATTATGTACGACGACTATAAAAGTATTTTCTATCAGTCAATCTTTAGTCCAGGGATGACAAAAGATTTTTGTTAGAGAGTCAATATTTACAAATATAATCTATAGTAGGCCGGGTTTTTACATTTACACTACGTTCGTTAGGCGACCTATTATCTGAACATTTAATCACGGACCAGTGAAATAGCGATGACCCTCTATAAATGTCGTCATAGTAAACTTCACGTCATACTATGTCCTGCTATGCACAGTAAATACAAATTGTCCGTATACTATCCAGAGTGGAAGAAATCCTCCGTCGGTCCCCCGGCACGAACGGCCCGGGCGCGGAGCTGGAGGCGCGACGCGCGGGCTCCACGGCGCGGCGCTCCTTCTTCCGCCGCAAGAAGCACCGCGACAGCAAGGAGCTGGCCTCCTTCTCCAACACCGAGCTGGGCTGCTGGAGCGACTCCGGCACCCTCGCGGATGACGCGCCGCCGCTCTCGTACCAGCGGGTGGAGAGGTTGCACTGTACGTAGCTTACAATAGCGCTCGCTATGCCCGCGTTTTCCGTCATAATAATTTCCCCATATTTTTCCAAGGTCATGGTTTGCCTGTGTGCTAAGCTTCATGGAAAATCCATTCAGTTTTGTGTGATTATCAAACATCTATGCAAACTTTAACATTTATATTAAACGCTTACGCTTACACGCTTATAATATAAGGATCATATTAATAGGACTAGCAAAGAGAGATCACTCGCCAGGCGAGACGATATGCACGGGGAGCAGCCGATCTCCAACCGACGTAGTCGATACATAAAACTTCGATAGCGTGATTCAAGTTATAGTAAGGTCACTATGTGATGTTTAGTGCGATGTCTCCTATTGGCTATGAATTTTTTTTGTTTTTTGGAATTTAACTCCTTTAGAATCGATTTTCATATAAGCCCGGGGTGTGAAAATTTATGGAGAGTAAAATCAAACTTTCAGCTTTACGTTAGGTTATGCGTTATTTTTGTAATTCGTAACTCAGAAATCAGTAACAACGCCATGGAATGATATTGTTACTGATTTGACAATCGCAAACTAGATGGCGTTGTAATCTTGTTACTGATTTAACAATCGCAAACTAGATGGCGTTGTAATAATCTTGTTTCTGATTTGACGATTGCAAACTAGATGGCGTTAAACTCCATTCGTGCGCAGGAGCAGACACACACATATTGTTGTGTCTGTTGCGTGTTATTAGTAGTGTGTGTGAAGTATGTGTGTGATGAGTGTGTGTGTGGTGTGTTGCAGACGGCAGCCGGCGGCCGGTGTCGGTGCTGGGCCCGCTGCGCGAGTGCGTGGCCGGCAAGCTGGTGTCGGACTGGCCGCACGTGTTCGCGCGCGCCAAGCCCGACCCGCGCGTGCTCAGGGACCTCGCCGACAAGGTACTGATACTGTCCTACTCGCGTACCCCGTGTGTTACCCGCACTTCTCCCATTATTTATTGATTACCATTTATACTCGTACAGCTCAATGATTACCGCCAGATGAACAGATTTGGTGTTTTTATTATCATTTATCTCATTTGTTTGTTTGTCGTTTTTTTGACCTGGTGTCATTGACTCGTCCGTTGTTTAACTTAAAGCTGAGTAACCAACAAATATTTGTGAAGTAGGAGAAAACATATTAAGTAGATTACGGTGTAATGCGATGTTATGAATATGAAGTTTTTCTAGCGCACCATCTAGCTACTTTGCTCTTCTCTAGTACTCAAAAAGTGCGGATTTGAAGCGTCAAGCCCCATGATTGTTATTTGGATGTCCACCGCAGGGCATCCACTGCATCCTGGACGTGAGCGTGGCGACGATCGAGAAGCTGCACAAGCACCAGATCTACCCCATCGTGCTGCTCATCAAGTTCAAGTCCTTCAAGCAGATCAAGGAGGTGAAGGACGCGCGCTACCCCGCCGACAAGGTCTCCGCCAAGGCCGCCAAGGAGATGTACGAGCACGGCCTCAAGATCGAGAACGAGTACAGGAATTACATATCTGGTCAGTATCCGTTACTCGCTTTGTTTTCTTACTCGGCCGATGCTCGTTGCATTAACTTACTTGTGTCCTGCGCTAAATGTTTTCAGCCGAGATCCCGGCGGGCGTGAACATCGCGTACATGTGCACGCAAATCAAGGAGGCGGTGGAGGAGGAGCAGAACAAGACGCTGTGGGTGCCGTCCGCGCAGGCCTGACCCCTGCCCCCGCCGCCCGCGCCGCCGCCCCGCGCGCCCCGCACGCCCCGAGCGCCCCGCACGCCGCACAAGTCCGTCACGTTCTGCACGCGCTGCGAGCGCAAGCCCTCCCCCGCGCAGCCGCCCTTCGACCCCGACGTGCGCTACTACTCGGACCCCGGCCACCCCGCGCCGCCGGAGCGCCCCGAGCCCCAGGCGCGCCGCAAGAAGCCCGCGCTCGAGCCCATCGACTGCGAGCAGCGCTACTACTCGGAGCCGGACGTCAAGTACTTCGAGATCGACTACGAGTTCCTCAAGGAGCTGCGGCGGATCGCGCGCAACAACTGTCCCAAGTGCAAGCGGCGGGCGCGCGGCGGGCGGCGGGCACGGGGCGAGCGGGGCGCGCGCGGGGAGCGGGGGGAGAGGTACGTGACGTGCGGCGGGCGGGCGCACAGCAGCGAGCAGCACTGCCCGCGTTGCTGCCGCGTGTGCGCGCGCTCCACCGACACGCTGGACTCGAACGAGGACGAGGGCCGGCCGCCGCCCGCGCGCCGCAAGTCCGTGTCGTTCCTCGCCTCCAGCGCCGACTCCGTGAAGGAACCCGACGAGCCCTCGGAGCCCAACTACACGGCCAAGAGCTTCACCAACGACCTGAAGCGGTTCCTGCTGAAGCCGACGCCGCGCCGCAGCCTGCGCGACAAGTTCGTCCAGAGCTTCAAGCAGGAGCTGGAGGCCACGCGCCGCTCGCCCAAGCTGAAGGCCATCAAGGGGCTGTGGAAGTCCTACTGAATCTTAGATCCTCGTATACGTGTCTGGGTACGCAGTACCTGTTGAAGTACATGATGCAATGTAATGGTTGCAGGGCACCTGTTGCGAGCGACGTTGTGTGCTATAAATACGAAATGAAATATTAAAATTTGTATGTCACTTTGCTTGGGTTGTGTAGCTCAACGAACGCTCGGTGATTTTCTATGTTTTTACTATATTTATTGTTTTCTATTTATATATTTTGTATTATGCTACATTAATGGAGGTGCCGCCGAGCTGTAGGTTTTCTGCATGTTGATATAAATGTTTTTCAATACTTTTGTATAAAACCTTCACTTTATTTGACCACTTTTTATAACTTTTTCGACTTGTTTTTCTATTTGAAGTTTATATTAATCATTGTACAGAGCTCATCGGTACCTTCATTATAGTTTTTTAAATTGATATATGTTTTGGTGTTTCATCTTTCGGACACCAATACGTTTTATTGTGATTGTGCAGTCAGAAGTAGACGCTTAGTTGCATGAAGCGATGATAGAAATGGTGCGTCTGAATATTTGATTTATAGTCGCACTGGTAAACACCGTATAAAAACGTAAATCTCACTCACTCACAGGGAGTAAAGTCAGCCAAGCTAACAGTCAAGTTACAATGCCATATAATCTGCTGCTGTTTCAATTAGTTTTTTGGAAATAAGTGACTTCGGATTTTAAAATATGGGAATATTTTTACATTGAAACTAGCGATACTAATTTGATATCCGCCTTCCCTACTGTGTGTACTACACACAAAATACACTGAGAGTAGTCCATTACTACTTCGGTCATTATTATTGTAACTGTGACTGTAGTTGCGTGGCGCTTATTCCATGAGCATGGAGTATAGAGCTAAGGAGAGCCATCTCAAATGGGGGAAAGTTGAAGATGTGTCCAGCTGTATACTGAAAATAGAGGTTCCAGTACCTACTACAATAGCGCTAGCGTCGATATGAACATAGCTGTTGAAGACGGAGTGAAGTTTGCTAAGTTCAAATTGTAAAAAATTTCATGACATGTAAATATAACCAAAATACTGCTGTGAGAAAATCTTTCTAATGGGACCGAAGAAGAGCCATCTAGCGGCAGTGAAAAGGAAAGCTTCAGTCCCAAACTATTCTAGGCTATCTCAGCGCCACCCTTATCTGACGCGTTTTTACGGACACTTTCATAACAGAGATGGCTCTCCTTACCTGTATACTCCATGTCCGCGAGGTAGTTTGAAGCTGTTGTATAGAGTGAAGTGTATACGGTGTTCGGTGCTCACCGGAACGCAAGTGTTCACAGGTGGTCTAAACTTGTATTAACATAGGTGCTAGTGTAGCGGTCCAGCGGTGCATCTTCTACAGGGATGGATCGGCTAATCAAATCCTATTGCAGTCTTTGACTCTCAACTCTGATCAAATATAATTATAATGTAAAAGTATTACTGTTTCGTTTCTCTGACTAAAGCATAAAACATTAAATTGTGAAGTAGAGAAACTAGTTTATTGTATATATGTATAAAAGTTTCACAATATACTCGTTCAAAGCATATGCTTTGAACACATATGTCCCAGTAAGACTGCTCGGACCGGTGTAGTTTTAGACTTGTGCAATAATTGAGAGGAATTTTAAGACAGTTTTGAACAGTGTATTTAGAAAGTTTAATGGAAAATATTAATATTACCTAGAGTCCTAGATGGAGTGGTATCAGTGCTGCAATACTTACACATACTCCATACAAGTATTTAGTGGGCAAAGCAATGGTACGAGATTATTTTATGGTGTGGATAGATGATAGATGCAGTCGTTTTAGACTTTCAGACAATTACGATCGCTGATATACTTATACTCCCATTTTATTACAATATATACATACATAAGTGACAAAGAAAATTTATGCGTTATGCGACGCAGTCGGATTTACTATGTTACACAGTAGGAAGCAATTGTAGGCGAAAATAGATGATGTGCTCTTCAAGTTAAATTAATGTCATGGTATTTATTACTATAGTAGTAGATCGTAATATGAAATAACAGCAGCGTAGACTTGTAAGCTCTTACGGCGATGTAGTTTAGGGATCAAGGGAGGCGTAGAATATTTTGCGGGTAGCGCGAGGGATGTGCGTAGTGAATCGAGTTTCCGGGCCGTCTAATGAGTTCTATATGACGGATACTCACGCCTTTCTAATTTTAAGTCGAAATTTTCCACGAAAAAGTTAGGAAGAATTATTCGGTGCCGGGGAATCGATTTAAACTCGATCTATTATGCAAGTACACTTGCCTTTAGAACTGTGTACGATTTTTGCGAGTATTTTATACACGTAAATCTAAAATGATTTTTAAGGATTCACTCGCGGTTATGTATGTTGACGTACACCTGCCGGACGCCCGAACGGTGACGCTCGCACTGAGCGCACAGAACTTGTATTATTCTCTGTGATCCCAGTTTATGTGAAGAAAATCGATTATTAACTCGAGTAAATCTATAAAAATGATTTCACGTGGTGTATTCTAGTGAATAATAATATACAAGTAGTGAATTTTATATAGCGAATTTACAATATCATGATAGGAGTAGAGGTGATTTGTGACTATGTATTCAAACTTTTTAGTATTGCGATAAATGTAATTGAATCATCGATAAACAGTTCAAATTTGTAATTTTTCGGATTAAATGGCCAACTATTGGTGATCTTTATTCCTTCATTGATTATTCTACATATTTTGATTCAGGGTCAAAGGTTTTTATTTTCTTATACGCGACACGCTTGAAAGATGTATGCCCAGTGCCGCGCGTTTGATACAAATTTTATTCACTTTCTACCTATCTAGGTGACTTCGTGTATAGTATTCTCTGTAAAACCTTAATTTGTAATAGATATGCATTATGTAAATCAAATATTAATTTGATAGAAAGTAATGCACGCTGTCTAAGAACTCGGTTGCAGTCTTAATTCGTATCTTGTTTGGCGCCGGTAGAGCCGATACTTTCGCCGCATATGACTACTAAGTTTGTTGTCGCGACAGCTCGAGGTTAGTGGCAACACTGTAAGATTATTTTATACTATAATATTTTAAAATTATCTTTGTCAAAGTGTCTATTTTTAAATTGCAGTTTTAAAATCCTTCGTCCAACTGTTTATGTAGATATTATCTATATTACGATATTATAATTTATTTTCACTAGCTCCACGGTTGTATGAAGGTACTAGGAATCATTAAATTCTAATTATTAATATATTTAACGAAATTCCTAAATATGTGGTTATTTAAAATAATATGAATTTGACAGAGACCAATTAGGAAGGTTTTTAGTGTCACATATTTTAGTACTTTTACTGGTTCCGTAGTATTACTGAAAACTATGAAAGGTTGTATTATTGTATATTGCTTTATTTTTTATCGATGTAATGCATTTTTCTCTTCTTGGAGTACTTTAGGGTTACTGTTACTGCTATCCTATTTATTTATCGAATTTTTATGACGTTGCAATTAATTTTATTCTATAATGCGATACCTTCTACTGTTTATACAATATTTCGATATAAATTATTTAATGCCTAAGTATTACGATGAAATTTATAACTTTATAGTTTTAAAATATATATTTCTTACGACTGCTACTTTAGACTTAGGTTGTCTGGTTGCCTTAACCGCAACTGTCAATTTTGTCAATGTTAATATGTAAATGTCAAATTAAAATGGTTGTTATTTTTATGCTATAATTTGTTTTGTATAGTTTTATGAAATGATGAAATGTATGACGTCGTATTATTTACTGCAGCGCTTGCAGATACCGCGTTTAGCATCAAAAGCTACATATATTATGAGCTACTAAGGTATTTAACAGAACATTTGCACGAATTTTCAGTCTGTTTTTTTACGCTCGACTTCTTATTCTTGTTACAGTATCTTTGTAAATTATGAGCTTTTTTATTTGAGAAATTATGTAACGGTGACGAGGGTAATGTTCTTGAAATAACCTATGTTCAGTGGAATAATACATGAGGTCCTCGCCGCTGGAGGTCGCTGCCTCGCTATGTATATTTATGTGAATGTTATAACGTCCGTCGTATATTGAACAGTGCTATATGCAGTCGATTCGCGATCTCATTGATATTAACATGTGATGAGGCTTTATAAATATTGAGTTTTTTATTATTATTATTTTCAGCACATTTTAGTAGTTAAGTTTATTTCTTTAATGTACAGAGAGTCGATATTATGTTACGTTTTAGTGCGTCCGCGCAGCCCGCTGCCCGCTCAGAGCTGCGGTTAACATATTGTTATTGTTTTATTTCGATAGATGGCGCTGTTAATTATTATTATTATTTTAAGGTATATGACAACAGTTACAATTTATTAAACAAATGATACCCAGTTGAATGAAAATCCTTTTTGTAATTTAAAATTTAATTAAAAGATATGTATGTAATGCTTGGTAATTGGTAGTGTCCGACCGAAGCTTCGGCTTCGGCCACCTTCGGCCAAAAAAGCACCTTCGGCCAAATCTTCGGCTTCGGCCAAAAATTTGCCGAAGGTTTGGCCGAAGCCGAAGGTTTGCTAGTTGTCAAATATTGAAATTTACTGAACGATGCTAGAGCGAGACGGAGAGTGTGCAGAGCAGCAGAGTTTCGCCGCGCCTTTTATTTTTGACAATATTTTATTACCTACTTGTATATGTTGGTCACTCGGCTCGTTATTGGGCTAAATCTCTAAAGCTCTCACAATATGTATCTAGTATATTCTGAGATCAAAGTAACTATCGTATTTCTCAAGGTCAATGACACCTTCGGCTTCGGCTTCGGCCGAAGTTTTTGGTGAATACCGATTAATCGGCTTCGGCTTCGGCTTCGGCCAGAATTGCACCTTCGGTCGGACACTAGTAATTGGTGATCATATATATACATACACGTACAGTTGAGACTTGTAATCTGGAAATAAAAATTCTAAAGAGGGTTTTCAAGTAAAAAGGATTTTTATATGACTGACGATCGTGAACACCAGGTTAAAACTATAATATAGTTACCATATTATAATGTTGTACACAGACTGCACAAGAATGGACAGTTCAACTTATGTAGTAGTTATCGGTTATCATGTATAGCTGACGAGAGACGTTTGCTTTAAGGATAAATTAATTTGATCTGATATTAACGGTAAGTTTCACAATTATTGTCGGTCGCTAACATTGTTTCTGTATGCTGTAAATTTATAAATTAATTTTATATATTTAGACGTTACTGAAAAATGTATTTTAAAATTGACAATAATGAGTATTTAATTATACATATACAAGGTATTGTAGTTGGACGTGTTATTTTGGATTTATATTTATCTGTTCATGTTTGACTATTAATATTATGTTATCTGTATTTTGTAACGGTATTATTTTATCTAGACTCGTTCTACTGGGAGGTGCCGCGCACGGCGCATACGGCGTATAGTGTAGCCGTATCGTAACGTTTATCAATGATGTTTCAACGAATGTTTACATCGTAGAAAGTCAAATAAATCAATATTCAAAAACTAATACCGGTGTTTTGTTGTTAACCAATAAAAAGCTGTATATAATATTACAATGCATCGTTTATTAAACAACATACAAACAGACTTGAGCAATCATTCAAGGGGCATCAACAACCTCCCACAATAACATTAAACATACATTCATCATATACACCCCAATTCAATGATATTTTAAAATTGTAAAATTACAATACAATACAAATTACTACAATATAATTATTACATTCCCTTTACACACACCATGCTGACGAGGTACGACTATATTTGTTTATTAGCAGCAGTGATGTTCACTTTAACTTTAGTTTTTATAACAAAAATTAAAATATTTAAAGCCTGACTAAAATATACCTACTCCATTTAAACGTTTTTACTCAGCTGAACCTACACATTATACTACATATTGGTGAGAAACAGACGTGACAACGGTCTCTTTTAACTTATATTTTTTTTTGCCATAAATTAGCAAACTTTACGCCAATTTAGTGTGTGTAAATGTAGTCTAATTCTATTGATATCCTGTTACTTTTCAAAAATTAAATAAAGACCTACATATTTTTTCGGTAGTATAATAATACTGAGGTTAGTTTGAAATATTTGAATAATGAATATGATATTTATGTGGAATAATCTCTATATTAAGTATTATATAATAAAAATCATTTAATGAATATTGGTATGAATTATGATACAGAAATAATTTGTTAGTTTTTAGAGACCCAGACTATTGTAAGAGCTTAACTGTTTTATACTCTATGTTAACAAAATACGTTTTCCCAACGATGTATAAAAGATATTAGTCAAGTTCAAAAGAAATGTGCGTTTGCATCACACCGCGTCCTAAACTTGAACAATTGGTTCCGATTATCATATCCCGTATTTGACAATACCTGCACATTAGGCAGATTTAGGAAAAAAACAAATTAGATTTCTGTATTTATATTTTACAGAAACGATTCCTTTACTAATTAAACGTAAGTACGTCATCTATCAACGACGACATTGATCTACATAATAAAAAAATAAATGCCATAATCTATCACTGTACAGATTTATTGAAGGTATTTTGATTGGTTGCAACTCACCAGCAAGTCTCACATTTGAGGCCCGGAGTAAACTCCAGCAATTTGCCTCGTTGTAAATAGAAGGGGTTATGATCAAGTTAAACTCTTTCAACTTCTAAACGTATAGATTGAGGAGTATGGCATCAGAATCTACGTGATATGCAATTTAAAGCCTGCTAGTGGGAGACGGATTAACTATGGCAATAAAAACTTAAAATAAACGCCTATTCTACTTGGGTGGCGACCGTCCGTTGACGATCGTGGGGCAGTCCTTGTACGACCTGCCTTTCGGCTTGATGGTTGTCGTCTTTTTGGACAGCACCCGCTTGACCGTGACCACCTTGTCCGTCAGCAGCCGCCGCTTCTTCTTCACTTTCTTATCCTCGATCGTGAAGGAATCCTCGAAGATGTCTCCGCTGGAGTTCGCCGAGCTGTCCTTGGAGGGCTTGAACGGCTTCTTCTCTCCGATAATTTCGGAGATGGGGCTGTCAAAGGAGACCTGCCGGGGGCTGCGCCGCGGCTTCTCCAGTGACGTCTGCGTGGCGATATGGGTGTGGTTCTTCTTTGCTGGCGGAGTGGCTCTGGGTGCCAGTTTCGTCTTCTTAACGTTGACGAGCACCGCCGGCTCGGCGGATTTCCGTTTCTTGTTTTTATTTGGCACCATTTCCATGCTGTAGTCGGGATCCTCGTTCTCACATTCCTCGTCATCCAGCTCGAGGCTGGCCTGCTTGGGAGCCTTACCCTTTTTAGTCTTCCCAACTTCTTTCGTTTTCTTCCCAGAACGTTTGTCAGCTTCCCCGCTGCTCTCATCTTCATCTTCGATGCTGTTGGCAGCTTTGGTAGCTTTTTGTTTTTTACTAGCAGTGAATTCCAGTTTGCTTGTTTTCGTCTTGCCTACCGATTTGAGGTATGTTTCGAATATCTGGCGACACTTCGTATGGTCGACCGTCTCTTTCGGTTTTAGTGTATTAATGTACTCAAAAAACCTGATGAGAGCATCTGAAATCATACAAAAAATTTATTGTTGATCACACTATCTGCAATTGTAATACATTCATAAGTTCTGTAGGACAAGGAGTACAAACCAGGTACATTTTTGAACTTTTTGATTTCGGTCCTGACATTTTTCATGAAGGCCTCCTTCATGGCCTGCACGGTCTTGGGCTGCTTGAGCGCCTTCTCCCAGGGCAGCTCCCCCACCAGCCACTGCAGCATGTTGTAGCCCAGGATCTCCAGGTCTCCCCGCATGGTTGCCACTGAAAACATTTCCAGATTAGATGGTCTACCCTGGCCAGATATAAGGGATTATTAAGGAAAATTCTAGACTACAATGGAGTAGACTAAGCTAAGACGAAAATTATCCGTCTGCAGAAGTTCCATGTTCCATCATTTGAACATTGTGACCAGTTATCCTACAGTCCTACATTCATTAATTATGTAAGGGCCCCGAGGGGAGGGAGGGTTAAAAACATTGTTACGTAATATTTTATGAGTAGAATTAATTGCGATTTCTTACCGAGTGATGGATATTTTATTGCCTAAAAACTAATTACATATTTCAAAAGAAACTTTATACATAATAGCACACTATGTATCAAATTGTGAATTTTAATGCAGTTATTTCCTTTCTAAAATTAAATAAAAGGAGAATGCCCATAGCCAGTACTCTCAAAAAAATTATTGTGTCACAATGACCTTTGGACAAAAAATTAAATTAAAATATTTCAAGCATATACCCTATTTCCTAAAAAAATCCTCTTTGGGAATAATTTTCTGAAATTCATAAGTAACTTAACTTCCGTTTTACAAAAGAAAACCATTGGGTCATTTATGTTTGGATAAGGGCCAATCAGAAATCTTTTAAGATCCTTCAGGCCAATAGATTGCATTGATTCTATTATGATTACATGACAAACTAGATGAAGTAAGGGGACTGTCAAATGAATTAGAAAATTATTATAATCAGCCAGGAGTGTTCTGTGTCCAATAGTGTTCTGTGATTATAATACATTACAAACTACATGGCGTTTTGGGACTGTCAAATGAATTTGAAACTTAAAAGATCGACATTATATACGCAATCGACTTTAATACGGCGGCATAGAGTCCATGTTACTGTGAGTTTACTATAACCTAAATTCAAAGTAATTTTGTTGAAAATCTCGTATTTCCTACTATTAACATTGACTAAAGATAGTATGTGTAATTTATTAAGATAACATAATCAAATAAAGATATTTTTATCAGGACACAAAAATGTTAAAGTCAGTACATTTCTCCATACTAAATGGGCATTCTCTTTTAAATTAATAAAATTAAAAGGGGGAGGGAGGTCCGAGATCTTACGTGTCCTCACATGTTGGGTTCAAAAATAGGCAAAGTCTTCCTTACGTTATTAATGAATGGCCCCCTACACCATCAGCATAATGGTTGAAAATATAATTAAGAGTAGAATAAAGAAATAAAATTTATGTAAATAGTTTCAATGAGAGGAGTGCACAATTCCTCACCTCCTAAATGGGCATCCCTGCTGGTGTATTCAATTGTTCCATTGTGTGCACTTTTTGGGTCAGGTTTAAATTCTTTGTCATCGATTCTGGAGGCAAGTCCGAAGTCTACAAGGTAAGCCTGGTTCTCCGTGCCTTTTTTCAGGCCAAGGAGTATATTGGCACCCTTGATATCAGCATGAACATAGCCTCTGCTGTGTATGTATTCTAAAACATCTAACTGGAAGAATAGATTTTATAGACATTATTATATTAATGAACGAACAAAACAAATGTTAGCTTTTCATTATGATTGATTCCATTCTCACCATTTGCAAACCAATCTGGAATACGGTAGGAGCTGGGAAGGACCTGCCCGCCTCTGTAAACAAGCTCCAGAGGTCCTTGCCATATCTCTCCAGCACCAGGTACCTATATTTCTCACCCTTGTAGTCATGAGAACCATTACCGAAGGTCAGGGGCATCCCAAAAGTAGTTAATTTCTTGGTCTTCATAAATTTTGCAACTGAAAATGAAATTTATGCTGTTCTTGTATACTTTATGTGACACAGGATTACTGGATGTGACTTTTAATATTGCATACAAAATTGCTTCAAGGAACTACTTATTTTTCAAGGTCATTGGAAGGAGTCACATATCTATTTTTAATTTAACTAATCCGATGCGGGCAAAGAAATATGTTGACAACTGAATATTTCTATAATGTTGATGATGGTGTTAATAATAATGTTATGAACATATTTTTTTAAGCTCAACAGGAAATATCTTAAAATGGCAATACAGGTATACTGGTTGCTCATATCTTATTACTAGACATCGAATTATATGCATTTGCTTTTATGCAATTGTATAAAAAGTAATTTTTTTAACATTATTGCATATTTCAGTACTTTTTCAGTGATAGTGCTTATTCAGTGACTGTTAAATATGGTATATATAAGGTGACTATACGTCCTGCTTTCAGGGTGTCTGTCCCACTGTCCCCCGTGAGAACAAAGAAATCCTGCATTGTATATATTTACTTACATCAAATTCCTTTAAACCATTTTGAGGCATATTGGTTGGATGGTTTCAGTCTACAAAGGACATCCATACAAACATTTTTTGTATTTTATCTATACATATATAAAACACATAATTATTAAGACTAAAAATCTTTGTTTATGTCAAATTATGAGCTTCAGTGAAATTGATCTTTTTCTAAAACCAGATGAAATCTTACGTAAGAAGGGGGAGAGGGAGTCCACAAAATCATACATGCCCTTACAAGGGGGTGGGGGGGTAAAAAATGGCTAAATTGTCCTTACATAATTGATGAATGGCCCCTAATATAATACAGAAAATAAATGTAAATTCTGATAACATTAATTAGAATTTTGACCAGGGGCGGATGTACTTTAAGTGCGCTCGTGCACCGAACTACCAGACTTTAACAGGCTTTAAAAAACTTGATTAATAATATCTGATTAACGATCTATTCAATATAAACAAAATTATGACGAACTAATTTGAAGCTCTTTGTTAAAATATTTTTACAACAAAAATCGCTGTAAAAATATTCCCAGTGCGCTAGACCAAAGCACATGCGGAGTCCTCATACAACTTCTATGAGAAGCGAGCGGAAATGCCTGGCGCGTGAGACAGAACTAGTTCAATAGTAAATGTATGGCAAAATAAGACCGTTTTCGTGCGCTGCACGAGTGAACCGAAGAAGTACGAAACTTGCTGTTGCCGACACGACTCCAGCTCGGTTACATTGTTTTAGTATTTTTTACATTGGACAAGAATTTTAATAATTATTGTTTTAATTTATTTAATCAGTACCAGATTTTAATAAACAAGTGATTGATTATTTCGCTGCGGAAAATAATCGTCGTATTGATTTAATTCATAAAAATATCTACGCTGGTAAAGTACACCACCACTTCTATGATCCACCAGCCGCCACTGATTTTGACTGCATATTTCATCCTTTCTTAGTGCATATTGACATGTATATTTTGCCAGTTTGATAGTGCATATAATTCGATGTCTACTTATTACCATTACCTAAGCTCATGTTAGTCATTCAAATCAAACTATCTGATAAAGAGTTTAACAAAGGGATTTCATAGTAAGTAATTAGCAGGCAATTAAAGACACAATGTTATTCTACAACATCACCAACCACTCCAAAGATTATCGGAATGATAAATTATAAACATCTACTCCATTGATATATTTTATCTTTAATAAAAACACAGAAAACAAATGACCTCTTCAAAACATGTCAAGTGTTTAAACACTAAGTATTATTATACTTACTGTCATCTTTATTTGCATTTCGTATATAGAAATGTTTTTCAACAAATAATGGGCCATTTTCGTGCGGTTCCTGCAAGAAACAAACGTATCTCGAGTTATGATTAAATCAAGTGTTTTCCATATTGATACAGCTATGTGCTAGATAATAGTCACAGGAAACATGACATACTTACAATTTTAATAACATAAGGATAATTGGAGCCTTTTTTAGGGGAGTTCTCATGATCACAAGCCGAATATATTTCGCCGAAACCTCCCACCCCTATGGAGGGGCCTATCCTAAACTTTTTTTTGATAATGGTATTGTTTATCACTTCTCCTACAGCTATCGGCGCAGGCATTTTATATCCATTTGCTTTTTTTCTTGGCGCCGCAGCCTTTTTGGCTTTCCCATTCATTTTCAAAAAATAACTAAAACAACACAAGATAAATATTTCGACGCCAGATAGAAACGTTGACAGTTGACAATAACTGAAACGAAATGATCAATTGGCAGATGTCAAAGATATTGACTTTCATGAGCTTGGAAGAATGATAAATGTCATGTAAGGAAGAAAAAAAAGAATGATAAAATGATAAACACATAGATATAGTACTCAACCGAAAAACGTCTTTATCGCTCTCGCGTCAAAACTACATCGCTATCTCTTTCTTCACCTGAATAAGAGTTCCCAATTGGGAACTTTTTGAGTTACACAACGCGCGCGCTTATGACATATCTGCCTCTTTTTAATATATAATATCATTGCTCTAACTGGATAAGTAATTTTGTAGAGGTACCTGAGGAAGGATGACGTCATAGCCTAAGGACCATTTTTCTATTGTGTTCATATTATTTATAGTTCCAGGATATATCATTCGATTATGATTTTTCATAATGATATAAATCTTCTAAGATAAGTATTAAAGAAGAATATTATAAGTACCGTAATTAGACCGTCTAGAAAATGGTCATTTCGTTAGGACCCTCTTCGAAGTCTATGATCCAGGTAGAGTTATATATCCATGGTCTCTCCTTACGAAGATTCGGAAGATTGAATCCAGTTAGACTATTATATCCATGGTCTACTCTGACGTTTATTATTTTAAGTTGTTTTGTTGTTGTAAGCCATAGATATATGAATTACATAGATTTCGTGTATGTCATATACATATTTAGTTATGGAATAGTTTAAAAGACGAAATAATAAACATAATGTCGTAACGTATGAAATATAACTAACGTATGAAATAAAAACAATCCAACTCTATACGCAACAGTTTCGCCATATGTACTGTCAAATTTTTCATGACGTCAGACGTGAGCTGTGTTCGCCATTTTGTTTTATCTCTTTACTACAATGTAAATTGTGACTTAATATCAAGGTAGGTACTATGGTACTAATTACTAAAACCCACTTTGACAAGGGAATGTCAAAGTCACGTCAAATTGGACATTAGTAGGAACAAAACCGCCATGTTTTGCTGCGTAGGTATGCACGTTTTTTTCGTAGGGCGGCTCCTTGTACCTCCATGTTGTACAATAAACATGCCATCATTACGTCCATGGGTGACAGTGACATTGCCAATCAGTGTCACATGAGTCATGGATATATTACTCTAACTGGATAAGTAACTTTGTAGAGGTGCCTGAAGATCGATGACATCATATTAGAATGACCATTTTCGTATTGTGTCCATGTTATGTATAGTCCCAAGATATATCATTCGATTGTGATTTTTATAGTGATATAAAATCATCTAAGATTAATAACATATATTATTATAATATAGATGTGCCGTAATTGTGTACCTTAATTTTCAATTTACTTTTAATTCAATAAATTAGGTAATTTTGAAGAAATTATAATAAAATGTATTTTTTCAATATTATAATTCTTACCACCACAAAAATTGCCAATAGCAATACCAATACCAAAAAACACAATTTTTCTAAGTAAGTGTGGACACCCTGTACAATTGTGAAGGACAACCTCAATCCGGTCTGTGATTGGTCGAATAGTCCTTCGTATATGACGTCATCGATCTTTTAGGTACCTCTACAAAGTCAGTGGTCCAGATAGAGTATATATCCATGGTAGGAGTGGTATGCCGTATGACAGGAGTTGGAAATTGGTGGAGTTGACACTTGACAGAATATGTCAAGTTTTAAGTTCAACGTCTGTTTGTTTTTCACAAATTTCACAATTTTATCTCAAATCTCAATTTTAATTAATTATTAAAACATCAAGCTTTTTTGTACAAAATTAATGTATCGCACCAATAAGCGACTTTAATAAAGAAATTTTGTTATACTGTACTCGAAAACTAATAATGGTTGAAGACTCCAGCTTGAATTCTAACAAATCAAAGGTATGGAAACAAAATACGTGTTTTGGTGGATTCTTTTGTTATTAATTTTGTCTGTCTATCTGCAGGACGGGTCCAATTACTTGCAATTTAATTATTACATCCCATACATTCGTGCTTACAGACTAAAACGACTCGTCCAAAAGCTGTGTACTTGTGGACGGAGGCAGATGTGCAGAAGTGGTTGCGGCGGCACTGCAGCGACTACTATAACTTATATTGGGAGAGGTTCCATGAGGTATTGACTGTTGGCGTTGTGGTTTCACACCGTACCAAGTATTTCCAACTTCTTATTGGTTGAAGGTATTGGGTGCCAAATGCCAATACATTAAATATTTAAAGGAGTCATTGACTCGTTTCGAATTTAGTGACTCATCGAGATGTGTGTTTAGGTTATATTGTATGTCGCTATGCCAGTATATATTCTTTTGCAGCGACTATACACAGTAAATGCTCATAAATTGTTCTTATCATGTAAGTAGTTCATACATATTCAATGCAGTGATGTTTGCCACTAGCATTGTATTGGACATACTGATCTTATTAATAACCACTGTCCATTTGATCCTGGAAGCTTGGTTCCTATAGGATCGGTTTTAATTGTTATACAATTGTGCTCTTACTGAATTTTGAAGGACTTCTACCGACTTGACTTTCATGTCTCTGTGGTGGTATCTGGTATTATTAAATAGATTACGTTCTCTGCATTTGTGAAGACTATTATAAATATGAGTATCACAACTGAAACAACATATTAAAAAATATTTCAGCACGACATCACTGGCAGGGCACTTGTTCGAATAAATGACAACACACTCTTAAGAATGGGCATCACAAATAAGGAGCATCGGGAAGCCATATGGAGGGAAATTCTCAAGCTCCGGCTCAAGACAGATATTGTAGAGATACGAGACCTGCAGCGAAGACACAATTACTTCAACTGTGACTTGTGACACGAGGACACCTGCTTGCTCTCATGTGTGAAGCCCCAGGTGCTGTTCCACTTGATGGGGTCCACCATGACCCCTATAACTGGTGTAAAGCAGCAGTATTTGTGCTGTTGTGTACCAGTAGATAAATAAAAATCTGTGCTAATGATTTAAAATCTTTACAAATGGATTTTCTGGTTCTGTGATTTAGTGGCTTAAGTCTATACTGCCTATAGATAGATAAATTAAAATTTTAGATTAACTAGTAATTCAGATAAAATATCTTGTGCCAATAGTCATTCCATAGTCGTAATAAAATGTTAATCTCAATAATAAACTTGTAATGTTACTAAGCTATTGTACTTCATTACATTTCTCTGAATTTAGAGACTTTATTTGACTAATTATACATTGCTATATTACTAAAAATAAGCTTAAATGTTTTTTCTGGTTTCTAAGCAATGAATAGTGATTAGAGGAAAATGTAATAATCAGTTCATGAATCACTTTAAAGATTGTATCTTTTACTGAAGCGTCTGCCATTGATGCATTATAATCAATTTGTTTGTAGTTATTATTAGTATAGTCCAACCTTAAACTATTTGTTATATGCTTCACAGTAAGTCATAAGCAGTGAGCACAATTTATGTAGTCTAGGAAATATTTATAATTACGACCAAAATAAAATATTTTTTGATATTTTATTTTTTCATTAATTGATGACCATGTCAACATCATCCACATGTAGTTATTTGCTAAAACTGCGTGCCTTTAAAGACTAATAATAATATATCGTTTTTTATGCATTTTTCATTATTAATTACTAGGGTACCGTCGGTGCTGTCATGAAGGCGAGCGACCTTACCTTTTCTAAAAACATTTTGTTGTATTTTATAACTTAAATACGTCACTTCTGTTTTTTGGCGGCATAATAAATGAAGATACAACACATACATACATCGGTTGAATCAGTAATACAGGAACTGAGGAACATCAGCTTAGTCGAATCATTTTGAGATGTCAATGGACGCTCAGAACCAGCAGGCAGCAAGATCTTTAACACTCATCTCGCTACATTCAAAGCAGCGAAACCGCTTGAAACTATGACCAACTCATGGCATCATCTTTACAGGCTATCTGTGGTATGTGGTAACATTTGTTACCCTGGTATCTACTCTTTGTTCTTTATTATTATAACAAAACGACTTTGCAGGCGGAACAAACGGCTCAAACATCAGTTACAAACTGACGTCGCCTGCATAACAGATCGTAAAGATCTCTCTCTCTACCTACCTCATCCAGCGAGACTATTGAATCTACAATTGGCAGTGCGCTTTCAGTTTGTCTTTTTTTGGATTTTCGGTTTCCCCCTCGTACATCACCGTCATCACCGTAGTATCCATCCAATTTAGCAGTTACTTTATTGGATCCTGTCCTGGTTTCTCTTACAGGATTATTCATATGTAGTGAATTAAACTCTTAATCATAAAACGCTTATATACTCATACCCCCGCATTGGTTATTATCTGTGTCGCAGGTGGCATGGACGACACATATAACACACACAATAACACCCTGCACCAGAGTACAAATATTTATCTCTCACATAAATATCTGTCCCGGCCGGGAATCGAACCTGGGACCCCTTGCTTCGCAGACAGGGATGTTTAGAGATAAAGTTTTACAGGTTTTTCTATGTTGGGTTTTCTATTATTTTTTGTCATGGTATCAAAGTTGACAAATATATGTATAATTGTCCGAAATGGTAGCAAAATTATTAAACGGAGGACTGAGGACTGTCCAACTCCAACGGCTTAGCCAGCAGGGGGTGGACACTTGATTCTAACCAAAATTACCTAGTATTTTAAAGCCAAATATTTCGCAAATTCCCCCTAATTCCAAAAATGGTCCTCTAAGACCCATAATATTTTTTGGAGGTTCTTTTCAATGATACCCCACACTATAGGGTACGCGACGAATAGAAAATTTATCCTCACGTTACCTGTAGGGGAGGTACCCTAAAAAAATGTTTTTTTAATATTTTATTCTACGATTCTGGAGTTTTAATAAATATGTAAATATCTATGCCAAATTTCAGCTTCCTACCACATGTGTTGCCCATTGCGGTGGTAAAATGGCCTGCGCCTTTTTGATGTGTTTCGCATATTCCTAAGATGGTCAGTTTGTGATGCTTCATTTCCTTTTCTACTATGCTTAGTTTTCCAGCCTGGAGTATACCTCGCACGTTCTATGTGCCAATGCGGTGTTCTCTTGTTATGGACTTCTTAGTATTATGTCCACTAACTATTAATAGTTGCGGAACCCTAAATTGCACGTGGCCTAACACGCACTTGACCAGGGTTTTTTGTACCTAAATGAAAGAATGAAGAATTAGGAAAGTTTTCAACGATTATCTTGGTCCATAGTAACTAGCCGTAGCGTGCCAATATTTGATGGCATAGACACTGATCGTGTGTATACTGTATATGACATATGCCCGCTGATACACATACATATACCTTACATTATATATAGATCTCATTGTCGTGCCAGAAAACTCTTGAGTCTTGGTTGAAGTCAACAGCGAATGAACGATTAGGTAGCTGTCAGTAGTAAAGTGAGAAAATATTGAATGTTCCATACATACGATGGAGATTCAGACATGGAACCTTTGAATTGACGAAGTTCTTAAATACGTTTTGTTTTTAGAACCTAAAACCTTCGAAAGTGTTGTATACCTACGCAATGTGGGTATCTCAGACTACAGTTCTTTTTGGCTAGACATATTATTATACTTATTATATTACCCTATGTGGATTCACCACGCATCTAGTTTCGTCATGTGCACAGTGCACACACCATAGCCGACGGCAGACTATCTGATGGTGAGAGGTCACCGCCACCTATGGACGCCACCGATACCCAAAAGGTATCACCAACGTGTTGCTAGCGAAGAAAGTGGGAGACCTGCTTATCCCTGGCTCCAACAACATTGGAACCGAAACAATTAAAGTAATTCATGGTCGTTTGACGTTTCTGGAGAATGGTATCCTGCTAGGCAGGCAAAAATACCCAACTACCATGAATGAGCAACATCGGGATGGAGTTAGAGATCCAGCAACCCCCTCATGATAACCTCGTTGGTTGTTCAGAAAGCTGAATCGCGAGCAGAGAAGGTTGGTTTAGATTCAAGGATTAATAGAGCCCCTCCCCTAGCCTCTACATCTCATATCTACCTACTTTACCATAAAGATGGACTGAAGCTAGATTCTCGCAAGTTAGGAGTACTGTACATACTTATATCCACAGATTCCAGGGCCGAAGGTTGGAAATGTGACATACATTGAGAGTAGGTGCCTAGTAATTAATTAAATATCTTTATTAAATAAAATACCTATTAATATTAAATATAATAATGCTATTTACTAATTTGAAAAAGAACAGAATGTTATAATTGTCCGCTTCTGACTTGCGCCCACGTCGCTTCACCCGAGCGGTATCTAGTTAGTCGCGGCAGACGCTCAGAAATAGCCATTTTAATGACCGTCCTTTGTTTATTATTCTTCCTGCACCGTTCGTCCGATAGACATAGGTCTGACAGGTCCCCAGTATAAATAATCTGGTATATTGTTGCTAGCGCCTCGTGGGCTAGTCGCTAAACGAATTAATTGATCATGTTTTTCTTCAGCCTGGCGTTCATTGTAAAGCACATTGCGAAAGGATGTTTGAATCTTAAATTTTGCCCCTTTGTTATCTTATTGCCTTGTATTTATTAAACCGTATTGGGGCGGCTTAGAATACCTACTAATCTCAATCCCACGCCGGATGGGTGTCGTAAGAGGCGATTAAATCCGGCCCGTTGGTGGTAGGGCCCCTCGAGGGATTGTATTGGTAATATTGATTTTAATTGTTAATTAATACCATTGTTACTATTATTATTTCTTCATGGGGTTCACCTGGATAGCTACCACCCTACATGAGTCAGCCGCCAAACGACTCGTCGTGTTCCGGCTGGGGGCTTGAGAGCCAGTTCTTTCTTTCTTTTTCTTCTCTCTTTCTTGGTCGACAACGCATCAGTGACGCCTTTGGTGTTGCTGATGTCCATAGGCGACGATAGTCACTTACCATCAGGTGGATCGTCAGCTTTTTTTGCCAGCTATTACCATAAAAAAAAACTTTTTATTCGTTCAGTAAACAGACAACAACATATATTATTAGGCAGGTGCATATTACTAATCATAATCCGTCATTTATATTGTATTATCCGGTTGATTTATTTCCGCGTAGATCCGTAATGAAAAATATTTTTCGGAAGCGATGCTGATACCGTAGTAGCAATGTCAAATTAATAACAGTCAGACTCGACGTCAACTTATTAATATTTTAATGAATCTGTTAATTCCATTTGAATGTTTATTTCAAATAAGGTGGGTGGACCATGGAAGGCCATGCTCCTTGTAAGGCCAATTATTTAAAAGTCGTATTTATTGCCATCCAATGACAATTTCCTTCCACTTACACTAACATCCATCGAATTCAAGTACACAGACGTGGCGGCGAGTCCCTCGCACCGCTATTTTATCAATGCGGGCCCTCTCATTGTTGACTTCGGTCATCGATGTTAAAATTGTAATATTTGCTCTTAGTAAAATGTAAGTTTTCAAGTAAATAAACTATTGTTTTCTTTATTTTTTTTACTCTAAATTGATAATATAAGGATTTGCTACGGCACTGAAGAAAAAAATATTACTTTATTTCCAATACAATTAAAATATTGGTAGTTTTCCTAGGAAAGCCAGTGGTTCCTTGAAAGGCCGATCAAAAAGTTGACAGTTGGCCTTGCTAGGGCACAAGGTTCTTCCTAGGAAATCTAGAAACTATGAAAATATTAACACTTAGTTTTTCCTTGTAAACACATATCTGGAAATTTAAAACAATGTGCAAGTTAATATAATTGCTACCACTTAGGTAAAGGCCCCCGATTCCGAGGTGTTCTAACATTTTGGCCTTACAAGGAACAGACCCTTAAGAAGGCCACTTTAATCAGTTTTATATTTTTATTATTTTACTATAAAGGTTATTGGCAACTTATTTGATTTCGATTTATTACTCATTTATATTATTTTTAAAACAATTACACAAATACATTCTTAGTTTTACGATAGAGTTCTAGTAATGTTCGTTGATTATTTTTTATCTGAATATGTTATGGTAGGCATTTAATATTCCGTTTTAATGAAAGACCTTTTTATGTAGTTTAAGTATATGTAGATATTTTGATTGTCACAATGTTAGTTTTAAGTTAAACGACTGATTTATTATATTGGCCTTGTATGGAGCCTTGTTCCTTGTAAGGCCATTTGGCAGAGGTTATTTAAACTTAAGTTTATTAAATAATGGTTAAACCTTTTATAAAAAAAATGTTTTATATAACACATAATAAAACAAAGCGTTACTTAATCATTTGTTTGATTCATTTAAGCAGTAATTAACGAAGTAATGACTGTTTAATCGTTAGAGTGGCCTTCCATGGTCCACCCACCTTATACGTAAAATATGTATACCTATAAATATGTAAGTAATTGAACCATTGGAGACTCCAATAATCCAATTTGGAGTATTATTACTGGTGCCTGCGTAATTATTTTGAACTTTTCGGCGCAATGGCCGCAGTGTAGTGTAAGTAGGTACCCTACCCTACCCGTAGGTACTTGGCGTATTATAGTCCTGAAAATTTTTCCGTGTATTATTCGCTCTTGGCTGCTAAAATGGTCAATGTATTTCATTATAGATAAGGTACACGACTATCTCTACCTTTGATTATGAGTAGATCAGCCTCCCCTCCCTCATTATACGTCTGTTGGATTGGAGGACATCGCAAAGCATTTCTAGTTTTTTTTTGAAGTGAAACTTCTTTAGAATCGTTAGTGATTTGAAACCGGATGCAACGACAGGTAAGATAATAATAACCGCTAATTTTGACATTCAATATAACTTGTCCGTAGCTCAATGGTCAGGACGTAGATACACAATACCTAATGCGCAGGTTCGCGTCTCTCTCTCAGTATTATTTTTTTTAGTTTTATTTTTTTTTAGTTTTATTTTTATACTGTTTTTAAATACTTTCAAATGCTCTTTTAAATATTTTCAAAGAATTTATCAACAAAAAATAAGAATTTCATTTTTTCATTCTGTCAAAATGCTAAGTAAGCTAAGTGCTGTAAAAATGCTAAGTTGTATTCATAGATGGCGCGAGGAATAAGATAGAACATTCGTTTTATTGCTAGATAGATTTTTAAAAAGTGCTAAGTTGTATTCATAGATGGCGCTTCGATTTATTGCTTTAAGATTCGATTTATTGCTTTTTCATCTCATTATCTAGAAACCAAAATTTTGGAAAGTTTCACTTCTACCACGTGTGAATTGCACACATTTTCTTTTTTTTCATTTATTGTTCGTCGAACGTCGCGTCTCTTGCTTTTCCACGAAACGTCTTAAAAATCTGCTTATTCAACTAAAAGTTGTTGCGGCGTGCGTCGTGCCTTAATTTTATTGTGTCAAGCTGGACCGCGATGGCATAGTTGTCCGTTGTGCGCCGCCGCGGGAAACGTACGCGCCATTAAAATTTCCCGCCTTTTTTAAACGAACTGATTTTTTAAAGTGTTTAGTAAAATGTAACCGGTGAATATATCAGTGTTATTTAATGCTTTGCGTGCTGCTAATTTTATCCCTAATTGTATGTAGGATTCCTTCATTAAGGTTTGTATCAATTTTTTTTATATTCATGCATGTAGGTAAATAATAAATGCAATTATAATTAATAATAAAAAAAAAATACCAAGAAGATGGAAATAATTCATAAGCGTTAAGGATTCTATAAGTAAAATGAAGTAAGTAGGCACCTTACCCTTACCTGTAAGTACTCATTAAAAACGGTCATCTTAATTACTTAGATATTAATAGGTAGGTATATTTACCTTTCATAAAACTCACATGATTTTACAATCATGGGCTTTAATAATAAAAACGAATGTCGGTCATAAGGTTAACAGGGTTCACGTTTCCATTTTAAAAAATAATGTCTTGACCAAGTAATCTATTGTATTTAATCAGTTAAATCTGTAAACATCACCGTCGTTAATTGAGTCAGTGTTTTACGTGTGTATAAAAGCAAAAAAGCAAAGCAACAACCCATAATTGTTCCACTGCTGGGCTCGGGGTCTCCTCTCACAATGTGAGGGGTATAGGCCATAGTCTACCACGCTGGCCAAGTGCGGATTGGTAGACTTTACACACCTTTGAGAACTTTCTTGAGAACTCTCAGGTGTGCAGGTTTCCTCACGATGTTTTCCTTCACCGAAGCAAGTGATAATTGACTTGTAATACGCACATAATATTTGAAAATTAGAGGTGCGTGCCAGGATTTGAACTCGGGAGACCAACGTTCTAACCGCTAGGCTATCACTGTGTGTATACATAGAAGTATGTGTACATAGAATAAATACGTCATGTCCTAATGTAATAAATATGTGTCGGCCGAATTAAAAAATATACGAATTTATTCTATAACATTCTCTTTCTCACTGCAGTCTGAGTCAAAACATAGAATAGTTAAACATAATATCTTTGGTCCAGATAGATAATAAATGGTCAAGTGGCCAACCCCAGGTCTGAAATTCGAATATTTTGACTTTGACTTTGACTTTGAATGCCGCTCTAAGTTCTGTAAGATGGTTTAACGACGATTTGATGTCCAATCATACCAGCTCAGATCAGAGACCGAAATTTTCGACTAATTAATGTGCTGTCCATTCGAAAAATTCTTCTTCTTTTCGGAAGGCTGCGCTCGAAAGTCTGACTCGGTGTCGATACTACTAACACTAGAGTTCGCCTTCTAAAATGCATCGTGAAATGATTTTACGTGTCGATCGCAGCGTCGCGTCGGAAATTAAAATGCGGGCTCCCAGCTGCATTTTTAATGCCTTTGGTGTTACTGTTACCAATGAACGACGGTGACCACTTGCCACCGAGTGTCTCGTCGGCTTTACAAAACCACGTCTAGTTGACTTAGACCAGTGGTAATCAACCTTTTTTTTTATACGGGCCACAAACAAGTTATTCATACTGTCGTATGTCGCGGGCCTCAAAACAAAGAAATAAAAAAACTGGTATTGATTTCTTAGGTTTTCGCGATTATTATAAAATAAAGTAACCCATGATGGACCAACTACAAAAGCCTGGCGGGTCGCACGTTGAGTATAGCTGACTTAGACGCTTTCTTCTTACTTTTGAACGCAGAACGCGTTTGTTAGTTCCACCGAAAGAGCGCATTAAAACATTTTTTAGGCTTTGGTTAGTAAAAAAATGAAAAAAACCTTCCCACAATGCATGCACACCGACGAGATCTAAAACTTACCAATGTTGCCGTGTGTTACCTATTATCAACAGAGTTCACAACATTTAAAAGACTTTGTCAGTGACTTAAAGAAAGATGTTTTTTAATATTGCATAGTTACTTTTTGCGAGAACATACACTCTAGTGGAGTTAGTTTGCAACCGTAAAGTTCTTGACATCATAATCCTCGAATAAAATGTTGCTAATAATATCTTTGTAAAGGAAATAATATTTCATTTGATAAGCTCTATCGGGGATTAGGGTCGTCCGTGAGGGCTTTGCGCTTTAGTTAAATTGTTGCGCGTGAATTCGCTGACGTCAATGGTTTTGCTCCTAATAGTGTATGTACATCAACACGATGATACCACCATCGATAGTTAACCAGAGTCCTTCTAGGATGATTTTGGAGATTAATATCAGCCCAGGTTCCTTGAAAGATCGCCTATCATTTGCATCACTGCGCGTCTAAAGTGGTCCCAGCGATTCATCATATTAATTATCACAGGATTCACAGGCAATATGTATATTTATACATACGTGGTAGATGGTAGATAGGGTAGTGGATAAATTTTATAAGCGCTTTTGTAGCTTCTGAGGGTACATTAAGTCATCACCGTTGATCCTCATTGATATCGTAAGATTGCAGTCTATGAAGTTAAATATTTTGCAACAACGATTTTGTAAAGTTGAATATTTTCTGAGTAGGGGCACCATAATACCAACTCAATATACTTGACGCAAACGTGCAGTCTGAATCAACAACGATCTAAGTCATCGACAGGTAGGAACAGTTAAGTTTTCGGAGGGACACCATACGTTCTCTCTAATGGTGAAGGGAATGGTGGTTCTGAGGAACCGTCTGGACTCGTTCCAACGTCACCCTTCGAATATACTCCTTCTACGCGGTGTAGATCGAAATTTTATCCTCATCAGATGGAGTCATGGCTACCTTCGACAGTTCGATTTTCTCGATCGCTTCTGCTTCGAGGTTTCCCGAAACGTCATATCAGGGGAATCTTCAAGAAAGGCCTAAAAAGAGCTTTCCTTTCATGTTCCGATGCTGGCGATAAGGTCAAGTTACCATTGTTTAATCACGAAAGCACAACCCATAAATAACATAAACGGAATCGCCTGCGAATACTTTTCCGAGCTTCGTCAGGTCGGAGGGATGAATGGATTGGAACAATCGAAAGCGAAATAACGACGTACTCTGTCGATGTTATATGTAATAGGTAATCAGGTAATACAGCTAATTGAGTACTCGATAATATATTAGGTACACGTGTATTGGACGTGTGACGTGTTGGCAAGCTGCGGCGCGGCGTACGGGCTGCAACTTGCAAGGCGCGTCGCGGTGGGCCGGCTTAATTAAATCGTGGATTGTAATATTTGTAATTGCTCTCTCTGCGTTTAAACTGCGATTTAACTGATGAACGGACAGTTTGTAGAGATAGTTGGAGACGGATTAAAATTAAAACTTTATCGCGTAGTGATTGTTCCTAGTTCCGCTGCTCAGTAAAAGTTGCTGATTCCTACTATTACCCACATTTCACGCTTAGATCTTTCAAAATCGTACAACAGTTTAAAGAAAGAAAGAATTACACACAAAAATTACACTTGGTGATGGTAGTTGGGCCACTTTCTATACTTTAATAAATAAATATTGAAAAAACTTAACCAATAACTATCACAGCTTCCGCTGCTTCGGCTCGTTTATGCTAGGCCTAGTTTGTCGGCAACGGCAACACAGCGGCAGTGTTTGTTGTAAATGTGAAGACATGTCATTTAATATATTAATATCTCTATCTACGGCCTTTCCGTCTATAACAGACGATTCAAACAGCATCTTATGGATGACAACTCTTTTCATGACTATGAAGACCTGGGACTTCTGGGAGCGACAGTTTCTACCGCAGTGACTACAGGAGAGTGTATGCTGGTCTGGAAGCCATTTTGTGTTTCATGTAATATAATAAACTCTTAAAAATCTAATTGTGCCCCATCTTAATCTGTTACAGATAAGAGTGTTGTCCAATCTAATTTTTTTTGTTTATTAAAATTTGACATGTATTCACACAGTAATTTTATTACGTGGACATTGAGTGGCAGGGATTCCATCCATCCTTGGATGATGTTCCGTCCTGTTGGACTCCACAACAATTAGTTGAATTTAGGATCCCAATTCTCGTTAGGTACTCTGTCTGTCATGTGCCCGCTTCGCTCGACGTAACATGATCGTATCCTAGAATAGCCTGTAACATCGTCCGAGCAAAACAAACACATTGTGTGAATCCCACGACAATCTGTAGTCGTTTAGACGTTACATGAACATATCGACATTACAATAATTAACCTATGGATACACAAAAAGATAAAGGTATTACACATTTAGATAGCTACCTACTTGTTTTTCCACATCTAGGAACAGTATATCTGGAATCTTCCTGGGTTTTCGCCATTTTGGGCTTCTTATTATTATAGAAACCATTGATGTGTTCCTGCCTCCACCACACTCCTTTTTAAAAATAATTATAACATTTGATCTTAATCTTAAATAATAATTACGTTTGCGATAGATATCTCAGATGTTTTCTTGCGGGCATTTTGTCAAAACTTCTGAATATTCCAAATGGTAACCCTATCCGAGTCTAACGAGTGTTTAGACTATACGAATAATTTTCTTTTCATTTCCATGCGTAACAATATAAATAAAATAAATATTATATTATATTATTAATGTTTATCTGTGCTTGTTAGAGAGAACGCCACCGACGGCGGACGGAGTTATTACTCGATGAAAGAGTTAGATTCGTTAACAACTCGATATGATGATGTTTCCTTCAATTTACGACGGTAATAAACTATGAAAAGTATCAAAAGATGCTAAACGACATAACGGTTTTAAAAAGCAGTTTCTTCGATCTTTAACCTCGTTACAATGTTAACGTTGCCTCATGACATGAGTCTCATGACTTCACATGTTTTTCTGGCAGTGTTACTAAAATTTATTTTTACCCTTGATTGCATAAATGTATTACTAATTCCTTAGATCTAGCAGTTAACTCTGATGTTGTTGAAAACGTGTAGTAAGCATGAGCGTAAGGTATTTAATAAAATTTTCTTTTTTTTTGAGATCCGCCTTGCTGCCGCTTCATTATCCTTTGAATCTTATACTCAAATCTAACCATGCTTGTGGTGCATCTTGCTGAAAAACGCACAATGCAATGTAGTAGGGACGCTGAGTTCGCTATTATTCAGTTAAAGCCCACTATATCGTACCATATCATGACCGTGCTATGAAAGTGTCATGTACGGAAAACACGACACGACGCACTACTATGTTACTGAAACGGATCGACGACGTTCTATGCCCATAATTACCTGTATATTAGAGTAAACTAAAATTCACCCTAAAATGTTTATCTTTCGGAGATCCAGTTACGAATACGTGTTATAAATATTTGGGATGTGAAGGAATCATCCTATAACTTCAAACTTATTTGCTCCTGGTGCCTCCTGTTGAATAACAGAAAGCTTGCTGTCCATGGGCTACGGTGATCACTTCATCCAACAGGTCCAACAGGTGGTTCGTCTTGTAGTTTGTTAACAAGTTTCATAATGACACTTCGCCTTCCTAATACTCGATGTCGATGCAGTCCATGCGACTCTAAGTACCACATAACATCAGGGCACGATTTACACTAACTACATTACTACAAAAAAAAACAAAAATAATCTAATTTCATGCTTTCAGTCCTGGTTAATTTGGGTTATTATTTATTTTAAGGTAACTGATCCAAGCGCTACGCTTTCCTTAATTGCATGACGCAGTCCTGTCATATTAAAATTTGGTTCAGAATAATAGAGTTACTGCCATACGGAACCGCAACATAAAGAGAGATCTAAGAAGCCCCGCGATAAATTGTTATCCTTAGAACTGCGGGCAAATTGAATGAATACCAGATTGAATGGTTGCCAATATGCAAATAAACTGAGGGTTAGGGGAGATACGGCACAACTTCGGTTTGAGGTGGGAGTCGTTTGCCGGACGTTGAGACTAATAGTGCGCAGCGTCTTCAGGTTTCATAAACATCATCATCATCATCAACCTGCCCATTTCCCAATTTTATTTGGGGTCGGCGCAATATGTTTTCCCCTTCCATACTTCCCTATCAGCCGTCATCTTAACACTAACTCTCTTATCTTTCATATCATCTGTAACACAATCCATCCATCTTTTCTTAGGTCTTCCTCTTCCTATTCCTCTTCAGGTTTCATGAACGATATTGTTTTAAAGCAGATCACCAGCTCACAGTACAACGTGATTTTGATCGCGATCATAGCCGTATTACTTAATTAATAACAATCTTTATGCATAATCAGTTCATCCTCTTATGAAAGGATCAATACCGAAAACAGTAGATAATATTGGCGTATCTCCGATAGGATCTTGTTTTTGTATCTTAAAAATAAATCTTTATTTATGTTTAAAAATCATTATTAAGCAGGTATTTGTATCTTTTAGTTAGTTAACTTAATACAGAAACGACAGGCAGACTAGAATAGACATACTTAATAGTCGATGTAATATACGACGAAAAATGCAAAGACCTAAAATTGTTAGCGTAAATTGAATTTTAGAAGTTGGCAAATAAAAAATGACACGGTTTATTTAACCGCGCGAGAAATGGCCCGTCAAGTGATTGGATAGAGCCCATTTGATTTGTTTAGACTTCTTTCAACGGTTGAAACGGATGAAAGCCGAGCATGCCATGTTTGCGTCACGGCACTCGGCGGCCTTTACCCACGTGCACTGAATTACGATACGATACTGTACGATTTGCCTTACATCTTCGGCAGTGGTGATTCTTCTATTCAATTCTTCTAGCTAAAGGGTGAGGCCAAACGACCGTTTTTTGAGCTCTGAGGCGTCTTGTGTCTATCGTGCTACGTGCATGATCGACCGAGTCGAGTAACGGCAGTGCAGTCTAAAGTTAGTTGAACGCTAGTGGCAAAAATATTTTTTAGAGCGATTCAGTGCTTTGAAAACACGTAGCTCCTTTTTGTTCTCGTTAGATGGAAGTAGCGGTGTCTTTCTTTTTCTTCGTGGTATCGCTCTTGCCAGAGCGGTCATGGTCTTCACAAAGTTGTACTTAGGGCAGATGTTATTTGCCTCATTAGCATTCGCCACTTCTCTTTGTTTGTGATTAGTCTTGTACACTCATGCAAGAGACCGCCCATTGCAGACTGAATTTGGTGGGTCCATCGTATGGGTGACCGCCCAGGCGGTCTGGTGCATTCAACTTTTTCCTGGACAATAAGGCGTTCGATGGAGGTATTTCCTCTGCGGGAGACGTGTCCAATGAATTTTAACATGCGACTGCATATTAACGTCGAAAGACGTTGTTTAATTCCGAGCTCTTGAAGTAGATATGGAGACGTTAGTTCGGAATTTAGTCCATGAGATTCCAGGTATGCGTCTCCAAAACCACGTCTCAAGCGCGTCGATCTTCCTTTTCTCAACTTGTCGCAATGTCCACGTCTCCGCAGTGTATAGAAATATGGGGAACACCAATGTTCGTACAAGCCGGATCTTCGTGGCTTTAGTTATGTTTTTGTTCCTCCAAATTTTCTTTAGCCTATCCATTGCGGATCTTATGATAGCCATGCATGTCTCTTTCCTTCGTCTACGCAGCCACTAGTATTTGATATTAAAGCTCCTAGTTAAATGTATGATAGTACGACTTAGCAGTTTGCAATTTGAGCAATCTCGGGCAAGTTATTATTGGCTCGGTTTACAATCATAACCTTTGTCTTATTGCAGTTGAGTTTCAATCCGAATTCTTCGCTTATCCGCTCCGTTTTGAGAAGAAGCTCTTTCGTATGACCAACACTGTTCGCAAATAGGGTGGTATCGTCTTCGTAGCGCATCGTGACACCATCAGTCCAGTCTGGAGGGCTTTAGGTGGCATAAACGCATCCGACACTTGGGAGTTGCGACTAACCCTTCCATTAATTTGCTCTAGAGTTGTCTAGCTCTTCTTTAGACCTCTTCAGTTATGATGAATGACTCTGTAGTGCTCTGTAGTGGGTTTTAATGAGTTGAAGCCAAACTGGCAGAACTTGTGCATGGACGTGAGTATCATGAATCGAGGAGAAAGTAAAAGATATTTGTCTATATCTCGGTTCAGTTGTAGAAGGAGGATAGGATGCCAGGCAAATAAATAATGGGCATATAACCATATCAGCTACATCATCGGTCTAAAGTAAGCAGCTTTAGATAAAATAACAGCAGGATCGTCAAAGATTTGCAAACGCTACTGCCAACCATATTATAATGTAATGGACATTCGAAATGCTTCGCATCACAGCAAGAAAGATTTTATCATTAAGATAAGATAGCTTGAAGTGATATAAGTTAATATACCTTTACTCTTGGCATGTTCTCAACTCTGTCATTTAGATATGATACTTTATGAGCACTAGCACGTGATAGATTAGTATAAATATATACGATAAATATTACTTATAAAATTAGGATGTTTACGAGAATAAGATGACTGATGTCTTATGTGTTGCAATTATTCTCAAAGGAAGTAGAATTGTTCATACCTGAACCATTTATATATTAATATATTATTAGCTGTTATTATATACTTAAAGAATGTTGTAAATTAACGTAGAATTATGTTTATTCAGTATTATAAATTATTTGGTATTTCATTAATTTAAATTGCATATGGCAATAATCAACGAATAATCGATCAGGTGACATTGTGAGGGTAAAAGTATAAAAAGAAACTACGCTGTATTGTCGGGTCTCAATTCTATCTCAATTCTGTCCCGGTGTAGAACCGAATAAGAAGTAAAGTTAATACATTGCTAATATATTATTATATTATAATATTAGTTCCTTAATGGTGTTGAAGTTACGTGGTGATTAAATCAGTCAGTGACGACTATGGAACATAACTAAATCCTCCTGCAGAAGTTAAGTACCTACCTTACTTTCAATACTATATACCTTTGTATTTTTAATGCTGTAAAGCATATTGTGTCTTTGCTAGTTTATATAATTATTTCTGTATCTTAATTCAATATAGCCAAGCTAGTATAATAAGGTGATATTGTAGCACTGCCAGTTTATAATTTGTTTATGAAAAACATTATACATAGTGTAACATTATATTATAATTAATGTTATAATTATAATTAATATAATATTATAGCGGTAACGGTGCTGTCTTAGAGTTTCTTCCTGGCTCTTCTCTAATGACTAAAGCACATTGCGAACCAGGGTCTAAATAAATTAATAACCGCAAATATTGGTATTACTTATTTACCTACCTCCATGATAATATGAAAAAGGTTACTTAATTACAATTACTAATAAAGTAATAAAACTATACACCTTATGTGTTTCTTTTGTTGGTTCACTTTTATTAATACCAATATAGATTACAAACAATTCATTATTCTTTATCGCCTTGCTATATAGGACAGACATAAATTTAGAATATTATAATTATTGATTTTAAATTTTACATACTCTACACTGTACAAATCTATTATCAGAAGTTGGATTCTACCCTGCTATTTAAACAATATATTAATATTAACTTTTTCAAGTTTCAGAAAATTGCGCAATGCAACTTCCTGACAAAGTTAATTCATTGGTGATTCCTCGAGTCGGTGCCGTTTTGATGGCGAAATGATGACGCTGACGGAATAGACTGTGATTGCTCCTGTGAAGCCACTGTTCCAGGCTTATGACTTGGATTCGATATAACAGGTGATCTGTATTATTTCTTTCTTTGTGGCTTTAGAAAGTAGCAATTATTCTTTTTTCGATTTTGAGTTAACATTATGTAATTGAAAAGTAATTATTTTTAATATTAAGGTGACATTTAATAAACGTGGAGTGAGTTTTATTAAGAGATATAATTATATTAATGACATAACTTGATCCATTTCATTCTCGTACATTAACTTTAAAAGTTTTACGAATTACCATAATAATTGTAAACTACCTCCTATATGTTAGAGCTACCCTCAATATTTGTAAAGTACCCTCATTGATTTAACAATATTTTACAATAGAATAGGAAGGACCGAGCTTCGAAATACCTCCAATATCCTTGAGCTACCCCCAATAATTATAAAGTACCCTCATTGATTTAATAATATTTTAACAATAAAACAGAAAGGGCTAAGCTTCGAAATACTCTCGTTTTCTTTTTTTTGGTTACAGCCAAAGCCACGGAGTCGCTATGAAAAACGAGATGAACCAACCAGTCTTCATTCCAGAAACCAGTGACTACCGGTGTACTGGTATCAAATTCAAAACATCAAGATGAACAATGCAATAATCAATCATTGATTTCAAGGCTGGTAAGAGTCACAAAGGCCATGCTTTATGTTTTAATGATATAATTGAAAGTAATTATTTATACGAAAGTAAAATAATTTCCGCTGGTCAGCCTCCTACTTGATGCCAGTTATCTCACCGGCAGCGGGTGAATGTGACTGTCATGTCTATGTAGTTGGTACGTGTTTGCTGGTTCATTTCCATGCAAGTAACATTGTAAAGAGTAGTAAATACTCTGTCTATGTAGTTGGTACGTGTTCGCTGGTTCATTTCCATGCAAGTAACATTGTAAAGAGTAGTAAATACTCTGTCTATGTAGTTGGTACGTGTTCGCTGGTTCATTTCCATACAAGTAACATTGTAAAGAGTAGTAAATACTCTGTCTATGTAGTTGGTACGTGTTCGCTGGTTCATTTCCATGCAAGTAACATTGTAAAGAGTAGTAAATACTCTGATTTAAAATATACAATTACGAATCAATCAACCGACCAAAACCAACCAATAAATAAGTTCTGCTGGACGGTTTCTTGTTTGGTGCAAACCAGCCCACGCGCAGCAGGTGGATGGGGTTTGACATGTCTATGCAAGTAACAAACAGCTTATTTATTGGATTGGAATGTAAAAGATACAATCACGAATTTATAATTGTATTAGGTACCTACCGTAGTAAAATAAGTCAGTATGGCTGAACGGAATTAAAATATTTGTTATATGTTAAATTAACAATGAATTTTATAAAGATAACATGAATAAGAAACATTCCATTATCTGAACCGATTTAAAAAGTATGCTCACTGAAATGTTTGTATGGGTCTACCGAAATCTGATGGCAGAATGGTGCTAGCTGTAATTAGTAAGAGAACTTGTTCTGATGATGTTTTAACTTTAAAGTTTGCAGATATATTACGAACAACGTTTACGTCTTTGTTACATTTGTAGGATTTGCATTACGAAAAAAAAAATATTTTTTTTTTACTCTGTCATTTTGCCTTGGGAGTTTGGTACACCTATGGTACTTCGGGAGCGAAGTACTTGTCAGTCTGGCCGTGATAGATTAGTATAAATATATACGATAAATATTACTTATAAAATTAGGATGTTTACGAGAATAAGATGACTGATGTCTTATGTGTTGCAATTATTCTCAAAGGAAGTAGAATTGTTCATACCTGAACCATTTATATATTAATATATTATTAGCTGTTATTATATACTTAAAGAATGTTGTAAATTAACGTAGAATTATGTTTATTCAGTATTATAAATTATTTGGTATTTCATTAATTTAAATTGCATATGGCAATAATCAACGAATAATCGATCAGGTGACATTGTGAGGGTAAAAGTATAAAAAGAAACTACGCTGTATTGTCGGGTCTCAATTCTATCTCAATTCTGTCCCAGTGTAGAACCGAATAAGAAGTAAAGTTAATACATTGCTAATATATTATTATATTATAATATTAGTTCCTTAATGGTGTTGAAGTTACGTGGTGATTAAATCAGTCAGTGACGACTATGGAACATAACTAAATCCTCCTGCAGAAGTTAAGTACCTACCTTACTTTCAATACTATATACCTTTGTATTTTTAATGCTGTAAAGCATATTGTGTCTTTGCTAGTTTATATAATTATTTCTGTATCTTAATTCAATATAGCCAAGCTAGTATAATAAGGTGATATTGTAGCACTGCCAGTTTATAATTTGTTTATGAAAAACATTATACATAGTGTAACATTATATTATAATTAATGTTATAATTATAATTAATATAATATTATAGCGGTAACGGTGCTGTCTTAGAGTTTCTTCCTGGCTCTTCTCTAATGACTAAAGCACATTGCGAACCAGGGTCTAAATAAATTAATAACCGCAAATATTGGTATTACTTATTTACCTACCTCCATGATAATATGAAAAAGGTTACTTAATTACAATTACTAATAAAGTAATAAAACTATACACCTTATGTGTTTCTTTTGTTGGTTCACTTTTATTAATACCAATATAGATTACAAACAATTCATTATTCTTTATCGCCTTGCTATATAGGACAGACATAAATTTAGAATATTATAATTATTGATTTTAAATTTTACATACTCTACACTGTACAAATTTATTACACGCAACTACACTATACTATTATTAATTTAATTGTTTCAGATTTGCATTATCAGCGGCGGACAATGAACAAGAAATCTCATAAGAAGAAGGTTGGTTAATACTATCGCTCTTAGCAAACTGTTTACTTAATAAGCTGACAATAAACTTCTTCTTAACACAGCCGTAAATACAGCTCTTCAGTATCGTGGACTTACGCCTGGACACTGCAGGGTGTTGATGCTAGTACTAGAAAGTTCTGACAATTTTATTACTGTATTCTTTATTATTATTTTTGGTGGAGAGGCAAACGAATCCTTCTTATATTGCGACTAGCCTGTAAACAAGCAGATGGTAGATGACAACCGCTGGCCATGAATGACAGTTACGGTAAAGCGTTGTCAGCCTTAAGAAGAAGTAATGAAATTTTTAACTAAAAAAATTCAAGCTATAGGTCTCAGATTAAAGAAATAAAAGGATAGGTATTCAATAGCAATTTTCAAGAATACTCCAGAAGGAATATAACCCTATTAAGCTGGAGTTTCAGAGCAACGTTGCATTTTATATCGAAACCAATCTAACAGTAGACTGCAGAGTTCGTAGGTTGTTGGTGACTATGCTATTCAACCGCGTATCTTTGTCGCAAATCGCAAAGAACGCACGTCATTTGACACTGTAATAATATCTGATATATTTTTTCTAATAACAGAACTGTAACAGTGCCAACCGAGTATAATATATATTTTTTATGAAATAAACCTAATCACAAAGATTGAATAAAGCGCCCGACAAAAATGATTAGCAATGTCTTGACGCGGGTACGACTTGTTAAACGATTCTAGAGATTTCTCGAAGCGAAACAAGGGCACTTGTTCTCAATAAAGTTCGAATTGTTGGAAAACACAAAATCATCAATTTATCCGTTCTATTTACATCCACAAACAGGACAGCTCAAATTTGCGAAACAACTCCCCGACTGGACAGCGATATGGATAGTAAATAATAAAACTAAATATAAACAGAGCAAATCGGCGGCCCTTGAGGCAAGTTCATCTATTAGGAGTTGGCAAGCCGAAGCCGGTTGGCAGCACGCGCTGGACGCTGCAACTAATTACATAAACGCATCAACAGTCAACACTAAATAAAACATGGCGATGTGGGATTATCGCTGCCTGATATAGAGCAGATACTAATTCCACTCAGATAGCCAAAAATGTTTTAGACAAATTATTTAAGGACAATATTAATTCAACTATCTTTCTTTCCATCATTAATATGTGATTTAATCACGCTAAAAAAGCTAAAATAAGTGAACTTCACACAGAATAGCTTATCGCCTGAGTTAACAAATGGGATATTGGAACGAAGTTCCTTATCGCGCGTTATGAAAGGGGGCTAGAAGGAAAATTTTCTTACGAAAAGTTGGTACGATACTTTTTGAAGTTATTCAGAGAGTTTTACAGAGATGGCGCTGTAAAACTTTCTGAATCACGCTAGTAGCGTGAGCTCGTTTCATATTGCTGAATCACACTGCTGAGCGCGTAAAATACTTAAATCGAAAGGAACTTCGTTCCATCCGGGTGTCCCTTGACACCTCTCAGTTTTTATTTTTCATCAAGGGATGGGGATCTTCTGTCGAGGGATAAGAAGATTTCTGTAAGCGTATAGATTTAATTTTACACCGGTATGGACGCAACTCCAAGCAATAATGAATGAACACATGAATATGCAACCAGCAAGTGCGTGTCAGAGCAATGTAGAGTTCCGAAGTAGTAAGTTTATCGACTATTACTCATTAACATAGCTATATGCTAATATAGCCGTGATAGTTTTCCTTGTAAATTCATCATATAACCTATTTTTGAGAATTTTTCCACTTGTCCAACTTCAACCGGCAGGTTTTTGTTATTTTGGTTAGAGTCAAGTGTCCCCCACACTTGACTCAAACCAAAATTAGCATTTTAAAGCCAAATATATCGCAAACGGACCCCTAATTCCAAAAATTGTCTTAGTAGCCCCATAATATTTCTGGAAGACCTTTTCAACGATACCCCACACTATTATAAAATAACGAACGACGAATAGACGAATAAAAAAACGTACCGTTACCTGTAAGGAAGTACGATTCTGGAGTTTTAATAAATATGTATATCCATGCCAAATTACGGCTTTCTAGCACTAAGGGGCTTGGCGTTTTGCTTCGTACAGTTGGAAGGACCGACGGACAGTTGGACAAACGGACATACGGACAGATGAACGGACGGACATGATGAAACTATGAGGGTTCCGATTTTACTTCGGAACCCTAAAAAAGAATATTTGGGAAAATAATTATTCAACAGCAGTCTTTGTCGCTAGTTGCTAATTCAGACCAGTACGTAACACAATACAAAACTTGTGGATTTTATCCTAATAGCCTCAACATTTGGCCAAGCTTCGGTCACTTTTGCACTGATCCTCTTTCAGTAAATACGCTAATGGGCTCGATCGATCGCTTTCTGAATCAGAACTATTGTGACTTCTTTATCTTAATGCGTTTATATTGGACGCAAGATATTTATGCCATTCCCGAGCGAGCCACTCTTGATCAAGAACATTAAATGTTATTGTAGTGCGGGAGACGGCATGGTCGGCATGCGCTCGGAATTGGGTCTCATATTTTTGGATTCAGAGATATTTCGTACGGATTATGTGACTATAGTATTTGTCTTAATCTGTTTTTGAATACACGCTTCTGATGCGCCACAATCAACTGAAAAATTTAGAATTACTCATCTGGACATGAGAAGCATTAGGTCGGATGTGTAAAATGCTAACTTTTCAGGAGAGCAAAAACAAAATTGACAAACATTTTTTCTTCAGCATTATTGAACTATAAGTATTTCAGTCAGTATTCTTTTTTTAATATTTTGTAGGCAATAGTACCTTTTAATTTTTATTACAAGTATCACCCTAACTGTTAAAATGAGTTTAATACAATTTTTAATCTATAAAATTTTTGTACATCAGACTTTATGCCTGAAATATATTCATACAAAACATTATTATTACAACAATAAAATCCTATATTAAGAACAGACTTTATGCCTTTGTAGCGATAAGCAAATTTTTTTCAAGCATAATACTATATTTGAAGATACGTACTAAAATTTGAAGTAACCTTTACAGGCATAAATGCATATCTGCTGATGCTACCAGCGTATTAGGCCAAATATTTTTGATTCATAATAGCTTAAGTTGAAATACGGATCATAAAACTATTAATAATTTGGTGCATAAAGATTTAAGTAAATATAAATGCTTATGGCTCTCGGGTATTTGAAAAAGTCTGTATAACCGACATTATGCATGAGTGTATCTTTACAACGATAAGAGATAGAGATACCACGGTCAGATCGTTGGAAAGAGAAACAAAAACTTAATATCGGTATACTAAAAAGTCATTTTCGTCGTATGTGCACATCCGACCTGATGATTCTCATGTCCAGTCATATGAAACAGTATTTTTAAAACTGCATTATGTCCATTCACACTGTATATACATATATTTCCGTTTCCTCAAACTCATCGATCCATCCATCCATCATCCCTTGGAGGTTCTCTGGTGGACATACGAGTAGGTCTCTTCTAACTTGAGCCACTCTGACCGGTTCTGATCCTTCTGAATCTGGTTGATGGCCAATGTCTTCTTCCATCTGGTCGAGGAGCGTGTGCACCATTTGATATTTCTTCTCCAACGATTATCGGTCCTTCGAACTATGTGGCCAGCTTATTACCAATTCAATCAGCTTATTTGCTAAGCTATGTTGGTTACCCTCGTTCGTCTACAGATTTCAGCATTTCTGACACGATTACAACGGATACGGATCTCTGGAGCCAGCTGCGCGACTTTGAACTATTGGATTACGTCAATAGTAATGCACCACATCTCGGTACGTCACACTGGTACACACTTTCAACTTCAGGCACTGAGGTAGTCTCACTACAGTGTATTACTTACCACACTATGTTCTGTTATATTTTGCAGAATGTATGTATACTTACATACGTCATATGTATACGTCATGTGTGGAGGAGCCTGTCGGCTATCATGTCTTTCATGGAATCCAGAGCCCACTTGGGCTTCGGTTTCGGTTCCTTTCGGTTTGGCTACAATAGACAATCTCGGCCGCAGTGGTCTTTGGTAACATTATCCACACACAAAAATACATAATAATAATGCCACAGATGATAGCAATATGATATTTTTTTCGTTTACTTAAATTTTACCAACTAATTTGGTTGACAAGCCTTCTTGCTTCAATGACTCAAAGTATCTATACATATAATACAATTAATTCTATGGTATATTTTGCTTCGTTTCTTGCGCATGCAATGGCTTTCGTAAGTTGGCAGGGAGCGCGCGTGCCGTCCCATCAGTCAGCTGTCGTCCAAATATTATTTAATCTTCAACTGCTCGCCCGTCAGAGCGGCTACTGGCCACGCTGTGCCTTTGTAGATCTTGACTGACGTTTTTAATATGGACAAACCGTAAATAAGCGAGTCATATTCTGAACTTTATTCAGCGAAAAGCTCAACCAAGGATAAAGAGATCCACAACAGTTGTATCACATACGATCTTCTGTAATAGTCGGTAGCCGTGTATTTACGAGTAACACGTGTTGCCAATAACCGTCAGTGACGATGTTGAGTGACGATGACGATGCCAGAGAACTGCGAATAATGAAAAGGGGTCTGAACATGCGCGAGCGTCTTCATAATGACGATCCACGTGGCGTAATGGTTACTATGCCGGACCGCCGTTCGAAGGGTCCTGGGTTCCATTCCCAGCTAGGCAGAAATTTGAATGATGAGCTTTAATTTCTGTTCAAGGTCCAAGTGTGTGTGTTGTCCGTGTCACCCAATACACAGGGAATCATAGTGTGGGGCTATAAGTGTGTAGCGTTTATTTATACATACTTAATATATTAAAATAAAACATTTGAATTGTTCTTGGCAAATTTTTCTTTCACGAAATAGGCATTTATCTGAGACTAGGAAATCGCCCTCGCTTCGCTTCGGAAAAAATATTAAAAAGAAAAAATATAATATAGCCTATGTCACCCGGGGATAGTGTAGCTTTCCAACAGTGAAAGAATTTTTCAAAGCGGTTCGGTAGTTTCGGAGCCTATTCAATGCAAACAATCAAATCTTTCCTCTTTATAATATTAGTATAGATAAACTATAAACAACTTGTTATTCGTAACAGATTACTGTAATATTGCATGGATTTAAATAGCATCGTGTTAAATACGGTTAACATTCTAATAAATGACAGCTACTCGTAGCAAATTTTCATGAGTAAGAGTGTGGTTCTGTGTCTGTTAAACAGTCAGCTTCAAGCATCAGGATCAAAGGAGTTGCAGAACAGTTAAGGATACAGATGGTTTAGGCGCAGCTACGGTTTCAACAATAGGGGCAAGGTTACTCTTTTCTCTTCCTCGCGAAATATTTTTCGTTGTTTAAAAAATTACAAATTGGCCCAATGGTAATGATGTGCTGTCGTCACCGGCGGCGTCTGCTATTGACAGATGTGTTCATTCTAATTATAACGACACGACGCTATAGCGCGAGCTACCTATCGTCTGCTTTTCATAGCGGAGTACAAGTAAGCGATTCGCTAATTACACGATAAAAATAGGTTGATTGATTATATCGTAATAGACTTTCGATGTTATTTTGACGAGCTTTGACTTCTTATGAAATTAGGAACCCTATCCATTAAGACAGAATCTTGTAAGAGACTGCGAACTATACTGGGATCAAGCAATGGTTACTCTTTTATTCAACTAGTTTTGACATTATTATGTTAACCGTTATTTAATGGGATAGTTAGTAAAGACGCAATATATTGGTTCAGTTTTCACGAGATAAATATCAAGAGACCTTTCACTCATTGAGAAGACAACAGAAACTCTTGGTTGGGGTTCGAAATTTTTTTTTATAAGATAAGCAGGTACTCAATAATTTTTAATTATTGTCAAGTTACGTCAAGTACGGAATGCTTCTTAGAACTATGAACTCACAAGGTTAAAGATTCCTCCACAAATACGTCACAGGGCAGCTTATGTTATTCTTGAAGGTTAAGTTAAATAATATGGTACAACTGTCAGATTCTATAAATTTTATGTACTTAGATTCATTAATAACATTGAAATCACGGTAACAGAACCTAACAACAAATTATGAGCAAAAGTGTAAATAACAAATTAAACGATAATATTTTAGTAAGTAATCATAGCCAAATATCTTCCTCCTTCAGATGGAAGGCCCAGCTGACATTATTTCAATGTTTAGAAGAAAATTGCCTGAAAAACATCTGCCAGTCAATGATTATACGAACGCGGTATTAAACCTTGTTACAGAGTCTGAAACTAATGGTAGGGAGAATAAAAAGCCTGTACAATATGAAAATTAAATTCTGTACAATAGAAATACATTGTTGCCAACAGAAAGCTGTCCCCTGCAGGCCGGTCGCGCGACCGGTGGTGATAGTTTTAGAACATTAATCTCCATACGATACGCCTCTGACACGTTTTAGTATTCGTCTAGCGCTAGTCCTTTCGCATCTAGACATATTAGGGTTAATTATGTTCCCATGAGCTCTAAGATAATAGAGATTGAGTCAGGGTATTAGAGTTCATTATATTTAGAGTCAAAGCCAAGATCCCCTTTCTCGTGATGTACCCTGCTAATCAATGAATGAAACAATGAAGTAAATTATCTTCTTTTGTCTCTACGTCTACATCTACAACCATAATCCATTCGATACTCGTGCATTGTGATGTCAGGCCCCTAGCAGTATCGTTCCTCAGTCCTCAATCAGATGGAAAATGTTATAAGGACTTAAATTTTTTCGATTGAAACGATGATTTGCTTACTCCCGAAATTGATAAACGATCAAGTCCATTAACTATTAAACCATTTATTAATTTAGGGCTTTAGCACCACGTGGAGAGGAAAGTGACAGGGAAAGTAAGTTATTGTTGGAAAGCAAATAACACGATGAGAGATAACGCTGCTGGTGTGCACGGCCCCTCAATAATGACAATAACTAAAACGAATTAAACGAGACGAGAGTTGATCGCGATCCAAGACACAGAAACAATTGTAGGAGCGTCACATATTTCAAACGGCCGGTTATAGGAATCACTGCCAGAGAGTAATTCTTAACTATTATTAACGCTGGCGACGATTGTGCTACTGTGTTGCTTCTCTAAACTATTTTCGTCAATTAACAAATTTAAACGGTATGGTAGTGTGTTTCGGAATTTTTAAATCTCAAATATCATAATGGAATGTTTGTATGAAATGAAATGAAATGAAATGAAATGAAATATCTTTATTTGTATAAATGTGGTCATAAAGTTGGTCAAATATTATACAATGAATCTCACATTTGCCATATTATGGCGTACAAATTGTTTCAGTATATTATTATTTATTTTAGTATTATTATATAGTATTGATTATTATTACATTACTAATTAGCAATTAAATGTCAAGGGATAAATATGTTTTTTAGGATCGTCATACAAATTCTTTAATTGTGTAGTAACATTTGTTAATTAACCATTTATGTAACTCTATTTTAAATTTATTGAATATCGTTACACACATGTGAGTCGAACTTTTAGAACGTATAGCTGATCGAGAAGGTGGAATACATAGACGATTAGGGTATCTAGTAGCAAAATAAGAATTATCTTTTTTTCCAGAAAAAGGTGCATATTTTTCCTTACAAAAATACAGGTTTCATAAATGGATAAACCAGTCAATGTTAATAAATTTAATTTCTTAAAAAGAGGCTTGCAGCTTGTGTCTGGAGTAACATTACACATAGCGCGTAGGTATGCATCGTTTTTGAGCAACGAACAATTTATTGCAATCTGTAGAGTTTCCCCATAAAACTATACCATACCTTAAATTAGAGGCAACATAGCCGTGGTAGGCGTTTAAGGCTGTTGTCATATTACTTATTTTTGGTAGGCGCCATAAAGGAAAGACGAAACGGGAAATTTTTGTACAAAGTTTTTTACGTGTTCTTTCCAAGTAAAAAATCGGTCTATATTAATGCCTAAGAATATAATGGAGTCGATTTCTTCTATTGTATTTTTATCATAATGCACTTTTAAATTGTGTTTTTTTTATCCTCTATTTCCGAATTGTATAAATTTCGTTTTGTTTACATTAATTTTAAGATTGTTATCTTTAAGCCATGTCACTATTTTACTATCTCAAAATTATCTAAGAACGCATTAATGACAGCTGCCATTTATTAATATGAACCAACCTTGTACGTACGTCTTTGAGCAAAATGGAATAATTATTTAATTGACATGAATAGTTGGTTACTTACGAACAAAGGATTTTGCCAAAATTTGTTAAAAATCCCTATTTGTATTGTATCGTATTCGTATTGACGTTATTTATAAATCATATTAAACGTTATAATCTAGTAAAATCCCATCACATCATAATTTATGCAAAATTGAATAAAAAAATAAGGCGTCGAATCAATGTTAAATGAAGATGACAAAATCTACATTGACGTTAAGTGATGTGACGGCATGAAGCCACATATAAAACCATAATAATCGATACATGACTATAATCGAAACCTAAAATAAAAATGAATTTATTTTATTTCTTTCTTTGTGTTTAACAATTAAACAATTTAATTTCTTCTCTTCTATAAGAACATGACCAAAAGTGTTTATTACGATAATCTCTAACCGCAGCCATTTGAACTGATTAAAATACGGTTAGAATATTCATTATTCAACTGAAACCCAAATTTCATACGCTGGATGCGGCGCGGACGAATTAACAGTGAGTTTTTTAGGAAAAAAATATTTTATTATAGTCGTAAATACATAATTATTGAGCGTGTAGGTATGGTAAAGTAACTTAAGTAGCTCAATGGAGGCAGTATCATTCCAGTTACTTGTGGATATCTAAATGTTTCGGTTTTTAGAATTTACAATTTAATTATTGAATCGATTAGAATGTCTTACAATTTTGAATCGATTTGTTGCAAAAATTGGTTCTTTCGTGAATCGAGTTTTTTTGTACATCTCTAGTGTCACTGCGATGACAAACGACAAATATGCATTCTTAGTTCGTGGGGACTATAATTGTATCGTTTATTACATTATTATAATTGATATTAAGATTATTATGTACAATTACTGCAATATTGTCCGCAAATAAGGAAAATTGTTGATTAGTGATTTTAACAATGTCATTTATGTAAATAATAAATAGTAGCGGTCCTAAAATACTTCCTTGAGAAACTCCAACTCTATTATGTTTAAGGTCAGATTTAAAGGATTCCTCTTCTCCACTAATCGAATTGATGTTCTGTATTTCAACAAATTATAAGGTCTGTATCCATCTATCCATCCATCCATCAGCCTTTGGAGGTCCACTGCTGGACCCCCCTAACTTTCGCCACTCTGACTGGTCCTGAGCCTTCTGAATCCAGCGGATGCCCGCTGTCTTCTCCAGGTCATCAGTCTACCTGGTCGGGGACGTCCTATGCTCCTTTTTCCGAGACGTGGGCGCCTTTTTTCCCCAATGGTTATCGGTCCTTCGCACTATGTGGCCAGCCTATTGCCTCTTTAGCCGGCTAATTCTTTGAGCTACGAGTATATCGGTTACCCTTGTTGGTCTACGGATATCCTCATTTCTGATGCGATCACGTAGAGAAATACCGACCATAGCCCTGTAGTCTATAGCCCGCTGCGCTACTCTGAGCTTGTGGATTAGGCCAATACTAAAGGTGTCTGCAACTTACGTTAATTACCAATGTCTAGAGGCTTCAGTGTCCACTGAAAACAGTGCTCACTATATATATCTGTGACCTACTTACAATGTCTTTAGCAAACAGATTTACTTATCACTTTTACGAACACCAATTTGAGCCAGCACTTAATAAAGCAAACTAAAACAATTTAACCCTGATGGTTCCCGCCACAAACATTATACGCATTTAATGGCTTTGCTATTTCTGACACACTCCGACAAGGAAATCTTGTTTATATCCATTAACCATTCCATTATTTACATTTCGAGTGTGCAGTGAAAGATTCCTAATGGTTCACAGTTTTTGTGCCAATGGCATTGGGAAAGGCGTTCGAGATTAAATTTGAAAACTCATGATTAATGATAGATGTTAAATTCGTGTGCGGTGTAGGTGCATTCGTTGCGAGGACATAATTTAATTAAGGTAAGTACTTAATTAATTTTCAATGAGTACTCATAAATGTCATAATTCTGAACTAAAATAGTTATACGTTACGATCAATCACAAGATATCTCTTTTATTTAGGCAAATCTTAACAAAGATTTAATAAATAAGATGATAGGATCCAACAATCTGCTTTAAATCAAGTCTAAGATTTATAAAAAATTTGATCTAATCCACTGCCTTGTAAGACTCCAATGTTTTGGTTCCATTTCTTTACCTATACCTAAGGATTATCTATATTTATTTTAACACCGATCGAGAAGAATTTACGTTTATTTTGTTGCCGGAAGTTTTACTTTTAATCTAATTTCCTTTAATTCTTGAATTTGTTATTTGCTTCGTCAAGTTACAGAAAAAATGTCAAAGAAACAAAATTACTACGAAAAACAGTTACGTCACTGTGCATATTTACATAAGTAAATAAGTAAATATTATGTTATGTTATGTAATACATCTTGTTATATTGAAGGTAGATAGCGTAAAACGGCTTGGCACAGAAGGATGCTATAAATTTTATCATCGATGGTCCATCCATCCATTACTTCTCACTCGAGTGCCTATCGATATTTATGGGGATTAATAGTAGGGTTGGGATGTTTTATACACGGCTGATTTAATTTGAGCTTAAGCACTATAATTTTCTTTTACGTATACAGCGGAATTGGTCCCGGATGGGATTCCGAAGGAGATACCTACATAATCATGCTTCCAAATATTTTACCTAAATCTACTTAGATCTTAGGTTTCGGCATTAGTCAAAAGATTTAAAATAAACTTTTATAAATTGCAATGGTACAAGGTTCCCAAGAGTTTAAAATTTGTAAGCTCTTAGATATAATCAAGGGTTGGAATGGACGTCAAAAACGTCGTGCGGAATGCGTGCACCTCATTACCCAAATTTCCCAAAAACTCTAAATTGGCAAACTGTCATAAACTAAAAAGGGTTCAAGTGGGTGTTGAAAGCCACGTGTAGATCGCGACTCTCAAGTAAACGGATGGAATATTTACAAAGCAGCAAACGTTGGTGACGACGCAGCTCATCACTCGGTACATAATCATCATGTTATCGCGGAAAAACGCGAAATCAAGCGCATTGAAGAGATACGTTTACATAATATTATTTTCATCAAGCAAAGTGATAAATGATCCTTTAGCTAAATATTGAAGAGCATAAATCAGTTCTTATAATATGAATTGAGGAACATAATATAACAGAAAAACGGTGGATTTATAATTTATTTTATGATACTGATGAATTAAAAAGTAAAATAAACTATGTACGACGATATTACAGAACACATTAAATTAAAATATTAAATGCCTCGCGTATAATTGTTGGTTTCGTTCGGTTGATCAGAATAGTTTGGGTGTTATAAGAAAAATTTATAACAGTAAAAGATCTTCAGCAGCGAATGTCAGTAGCTGAGCTATTTTAATACTTCTTTGAATCTTCAGATTCGTCGAATGTGTAATATACGTGCCCTGTCAATACGTAGCAACCTACAACCACTGACTAAGAAATTCTGGAAAGCACAGCCAACCTTACCCCACCCATTTCACGGTCGTATAAATCATTGGCAGGGCTATGAAACAGATTTTTACATCAAACCATTGGCACGGCGAGTCAAGTGGCACCGAAATACATCTAGACATTGCCTACAACAGCTGAACACTCATTCATAATTTCCATGCGTCAGAGAGCTGTCCTCCTCCGCAGTCCATTCATAAAGTAGCTTAAAAAATTGTCGTGAATGTTACGTTGTGTCTCCTGCGTAAGTTGAACTGTTGCCCCATCTGGCGGCGCCGCGGCGCACGTGTTCAGCGGTTAGCCAACGACGCTCTGTTTGTTTATCCGGCAGCGTTTGAAAACAATACAACGGATTTTTTGATAATGTTGATATTTAAATTGTTTGTTGTGAGTGACTTAACAAAAATGTTCAGTACCGACCATAATTGTCTGTGTGCTAAGCTTGTTCAAGAGCTGCCTAAAGCAAGACGTAACTTTGTTGCAGCAAAAGAAGCGAGCGAAGGATGGTCGGAACAAGGAAAACATTATCGGGCCCGATGCGCACGAAGAAGAATCTACGACCAAGGAAGAGACCGATGAGCCTGTCACGCCGGTACCGCAGCAAGACCTATGTTATGAAGTTAAACGTTCAGATGTTATGGGCAGGTTGGTCAGGGATATTTAAGTTATTTCTATTGATCCTTTTGTATAATAATCAAAACTTTTTGGGGTGTATTGCTCAATCCATCTTAAGCCAATCATCTCGTTTGGTTGACGTGGTAGATCGTTCTGTACCACTCAGTTTAATCCGACGATAATTACGCATGGTGGTAGTTTTTCACTTGTCTAGCGCTAGCTATAACTATCTAATTCGACCCTTTCTTTCTTAGTTTCGTAAGCTTAGCTTATTTTCTTGTTTAGCAAATAACTCAGATGGCTTGTCTGCTCGTTTTCCGGCTATCAATCACATACAAAAAAAGAAAATGTGTGCAATTCACACGTGGTAGAAGTGAAACTTTCCAAAATTTTGGTTTCAAGATAATGAGATGAAAAAGCAATAAATCGAATCTTAAAGCAATAAATCGAAGCGCCATCTATGAATACAACCTTCTATCTTATTCCTCGCGCCATCTATGAATACAACTTAGCATTTTTACTGTCTGTATAATCGGCCGGTCGATCGACAGAATGAAAGAATGAAATTCTTATTTTTTGTTGATAAATTCTTTGAAAATATTTAAAAGAGCATTTGAAAGTATTTAAAAACAGTATAAAAATAAAACTAAAAAAAATAAAACTAAAAAAAAAAATACTGAAAGACGCAAACCTGCGCATCAGATATTGTGTAATTCTACATCCTGACCATTAGGCTACGTAGAAGTTAAGTTGAAAGTCGAAATTAGCGGTTATATTATCTTACCTGTCGTTGCATCCGGTTTCAAATCACTAACGATTCTAAAGAAGTTTCACTTCAAAAATCCATAATTTACTGATAGCTGAGTTCGAGTCTCCTCTTTTTAACCGACTTCAAAAAAAGTTCTCAATTCGACTGTATTTTTTAATGTGTGTTACCTCATAACTTTTTACTGGTTGTACCGATTTTGATGATTCGTTTTATATTCGAAAGCTGATCGTGCTTGTCATGTGGTCCCATTTAATTTTGAGTGAGATCTGACGAGAAGTTTTTGAGTTATCCCTAATAATGCGTATTTTTCGAAGACTGTTTCTTTGAAGTCGGTTATTGTTTTACTAAAATTTTGATTATTTAGTATTACAACCAAAAGCACCAGCTTTCGATTAAAAAAACAGAATCATCAAAATTGGACCACCCAGTCGAAAGTTCTGAGGTAACAAACATAAAAAATACAGTCGAATTGAATACCTCATCCTTTTTTGAAGTCGGTTAAAAATTTTAAGCGCTTGCCTTAAAAAGCATTTTTAAAATATTCATTATGTGTCTTGGATTCTGTGCTAGTAGTTAATATTAGCTCTCTAGCGTGTGTTCACAAAGCGGGGATTGATACGTTTTCCATAACGTTTCCACAATATTTCACAACTGTCCTAATCATAATACTGGTGAATTGCCAGAACTACAGATGTTTCGTGTTAATGGTTCTCCCATCTTACTTTTCTGTGTAATGTGTACTTTATATAAACACTTGATCTTCGTTTGTTTGAAAACAGAAAATATGTATGTTTCTTTTGAAGTGGATTAGTCAGAATTGTCAGAAACAAATTATCCGCACGAATACCGCGCTAAGCTTCATCTCCGGAAACGTTTCCTGGAATATTATATTAAGAGAACTGTAATAAAATTCCGGTTGCTAACACAAAACACGGAGTCATATATTATGTACTCGTAATATGTTAGTCATCAGTATAATTATATTTTTATTTATTTGAATTAACTTTTAAACATCTGAAACTTTCCTGAAATTGAAATCATTGTAAGGGGCATCATCATCAAAAAATTACTCGTTTTATTTCATTCCGATAAACCTTAAGCAAAGGTGGTATTTATTTCTATTTGAAGCAATCAACAAATTTTTAATTTAATATTCACCTATAACCAAGAGGACTGAACATCGAACTTAAATATTAAACCTACTTGTCTAATTTTCAAAGAATGTATTTTAAAACTTACAGGAGCCAACTCATTACTGTTAACCATTTATACAATTCGCTTGATATTTGAGAAAGTATCTGCAATTTTTACACGCTTTATATTAGCTTCACCTGTACCTGTAGGTATGTATATTTCAGGTGTGGGATTGTAGTGAAGTATTAACTTATAAGTTATAAAAAAAATGTTTGTTTGTTTGTAACTTCTCTTTGGACTTAATTTTGACCCACTTCAAACGGTCAGATTTCTTTCAAACTTCGTAAACTTATGGAGGACCGATGAAAATTGAATATTTAAAGAAAAAAAAGAAAGAAAGTTAGTAAAACCTAAATTTCATTTCAAAAATTATAAGTTATAAAAAAAAAATTTTGTTTGTTTGTAACTTCTCTTTGGACTTAATTTTGACCCACTTCAAACGGTCAGATTTCTTTCAAACTTCGTAAACTTATCGAGGACCGATGACAATTGAATATTTAAAGAAAAAAAGAAAGAAAATTAGTAAAACCTAAATTTCATTTCAAAAAATCAAACTAAAAAATTAAAAAATAAATAATAGTTAAAAAAAAACTAAAAAACACGCTTTTATAGAAAATCCAACTAAAAAAATAAAAAATTTTGAATTAAGAATCGTGTAATTGTAATAAAAGCATGGAGTGCCTTTTAAGATATTATCAAAATGATAATCCTTCTACTCATTCACCATGCACCCCACGCTTTTATTACAATTACACGATTCTTAATTCAAATTTATTTTAAATTTTTTTTAGTTGGATTTTCTATAAAAGCGTGTTTTTTAGTTTTTTTTAAACTATTATTTATTTGGTATCTTTATCCGCATGGTGATTAATCTGATAAGTTGTTAATTGTGTTCAAGGTACATAGTAGCGAAGCGGGACATCCGCGCCGGGGAGGTGATCGTGGAGACGGCGGCGCTGGCCGTGGGGCCCTGCTCCGGCTGCCCCCTCATCTGTCTCGGCTGCTACCGGGAGCTGGATGACACCAACATTTATAAGTAAGTTGTCTAAGGTGAAGGATTGACGTGAAGTTTTCTATACAGGCTAGCCACATACAAGTTCCAAACACGATCAGTCGGAACACTCGGAACTCAGCAGCTCCCTAGAAATGACATCCAACCTTTGCTAAAAGTGAATAAAGTCTTGAAGCTGATTCACCATCACCGTTTTGGTAGGTAACTGGGCAGTATAAGTTGGCAGATACTTACATGATCTCTTACATCAAATGGAATCGAAGTCTTTCAAATGGTATAAGATCTTCGGACATTCCAATTAGCTACTAACACCTCTCAGATTTCTTAGTTCAATGGAGAAATGAGCTATCTAGTGTTACGCAATACAAAACATAATGTATGGTAAAACTAAAAATATGTATGGAGGCGAGACTGTGTACAATTTTATTTGCTTAATTCCTGAAATCTCCACTAAGCTATCCACACTGGTGGGGATTAACATAATTTTCTCCGGAAACCCCACCAGCAAATTAGAGAAAGCAAGAAAGCTTAGTGGGGACTTCTGAAAATACCAGCCAAGTGCAAGTCGGATTCGCGAACCAAGAATTCTGTACATGTAGAACCGAAAATAGCTCTTTGGTAGATATAAATCTGTTTAGGCCATCACTACCTCAATATTTTAGTTTAACATGGTCCAAAATATGAAAATGAGGCATAAGTCCAAATTCAAAGTGTTCCAAAAGTCCATCATCAGTTTTACAATAAAGGTGGTCAAATGAAGCCGAATTTTAAAATGTTTCCAGGTGTAAAGGCTGCCAGTGGCCCCTGTGCGGCGACTCCTGTCCCGGCCGTGGCAAGTACACGGGCCACTCCAGCTACGAGTGCGAAGCCCTGACGGCGGCGCCCCCCGACTACGGCAAGCTGGACGACTTGAGGGACTCCTACCATGCCTTAATGCCTTTGAGGCAGGTAACATCAAATATCTTTTGACCATAATATTTTCTACATGATTGTCAGCTAAACTAGGTAATAACATATCACATTTTTATTGTCCTACACAATATAAATAAATACATAATTTATTTACCTAATGACAATGTTCCAGATGTTTGCTTCTGAAAAAGGCAGATCCTGCGAAATGGAAGGAGATGTCAACAATGGAGTCTCACAACGAAGTGCGGCGCGCCCGAGGCGACATCTATCCCATGAACGAGAGAAACGTGGTGCGGTGGTTCAGGAAGTGGGGGCTGCCGTATGAAGAAGAGGAGATCCACACCGTGTGTGGGATATTAGAGGTATGGATGCTGAAGTAATATGAAAAGATTAAACCTGTCTGGTCAGTCCTTTTTAGAACTTTAGCAAACGGAGAGTTCCTGCCAGGCTAGATGATCATACCTAGGGGTTGGTTGTACTCGGAATGTTCTAGTTCTAGGTTCGCAACATACTTATAATTTTCTACCACTTTCTTTCCGTCTCTTATACAATTCTAAACATTGAGTTAGATAGATAGTATGATAAAAATGTCGCCACTAAACAAATGTAACATTTTACATATTATATTTCTGGAAAGAAACCTTTATGACCTTTATCTCGGTTTCTCTTATTTCTGTCACCGCTACCAACATCTTCATAATGTTGTTTTTGTAGCATTTCGGTACGATTCTCTTTGTTTACTCATCCTCCGCTTGTTCCTCTTCTCTTTCTTTACTTTATTTCATGACCTGCAAAGCCCGGGGTTAATATTTAGTTGATGAAGTTTTTTCTGGACAAGCGACGGATAGTTTGTTCTCGAGTCGCGGGTATAAACTATCATAAGGTGTGTTTTTGTGTTATCAATACCAACCGCGAGAGTTAATCCTAATGCAGGGTACTAATAACTGTTGTAAGTGCAGGTGAACGCATTCGAGGTGGGCGGCGCCGGTGCGAGCGCGCGGGCGCTCTACCCCGAGGCCTTCCTGCTGGCGCACGACTGCACGCCCAGCACGACGCACACGGACCGCGACGCGCCGGGCCGCCCGCTCGCCGTGCGCGCCGCCGTGCCGCACCGCCAGGGGGACATCATCTCGCTCTGCTACGCTTATACACTGCAGGTGCGCCGTGCGTCTACCATAGGCTATGGCTATGGTCCATAGCTCTCAAACCGCCTGTACATGTTGGCGAACGCGTGCCGAGTGATGCGCTAACGTGCATTAGGGGTCGCTTGCGGTGACTTGTCGGCGCGGCGGCGCTTGAGATCCCTCGCCACGCTCGCCTTACTTCGGAGCCCTGTCGGTTTTGTACACAAATCAAGGGCACTTGCCTCCACTCGACAAAACGTCGCACGTTGGTTCATCACCCGCCATTACGCACATTGCCGCTTGGTTCAGGCTTAACTAAAGCATAGGCGGCTATATACGAAGGCTCTCATTACGAAATAGGTATATCTAGTTACATCTCATAGTCTTTTGTGTAATCAATGTTTTCCAGTAAATTTTTGATGTATTGTTGCATCAAGAATCTAGAAATTTTAATCCCTGCTGAATACAAGGTCACAAGGTAAATTTGTTCGACCAGGGCACATTAAAGCGTCGCGAGCACATCAAGTTGAGCAAGTTCTTCGACTGCTGCTGTGCGCGCTGCTCCGACCCCACGGAGCTGGGGACGTACGCCAGCGCGTTCTGCTGCCCCAAGTGCGGGGGGCGCGTCGTGTCCAGCGCGCCCCTGGAGCCGGGGGCCTCGTGGCGATGCGCCGACGGCTGCAGCTACGTCATGCCGGCCGCCGCCGTGCAGCTGCTGCTCAAGAGGTGATGTATCTCTTCTGAATGTTACATTTTACGGTTTGTTTGTTTGTCTTTCTTTTGCTTCAAAGCAGAGCGACGTTTACGCGAGTTTAGTCTGGAGGTTGTTGGAAGAGAGGAGAGCGTCATGCTACTTTTTATCGTGGATAATTTCCTTTCTTCATTGCCCTTCGGTCGTGGTTAGGTTAGCAGCTAGACTACTTACACATTAGTAAACGTTTGCTAGACATAGAAATCGTTTTTTCGATGAATGCCTTCGATACGATCATTGCATTGTTTGCTCAGTTAATATTGTGTGATTTTTTACATATTATTGTATGATTGTTTATTTCTTATCGTTTCGCTAAGTACTTATTTTACCACCTGACCTGATAGTCTCTACTCTACTCTCCACTGCAGACTGACGGACGAGTACGACGCCATCGACGTGAACGACGTCCCCGGGTACGAGGCGTTCCTCCACAAGTACCGCAACGTGGTGGGGCGCGGCCACTACCTGCGGCTGGCGGCGCTGCACTCGCTCAGCCAGCTGTACGGGAAGGCCGCCAGCTACATGATCCAGGAGCTCACGGAGGCCCAGCTGAAGCGGAAGGTGGACATCTGTCGGGAGCTCATGGCGGTGTTCGACGTCATTGAGCCCGGGTACTCCAGGTTACGAGGTGAGAACTATGAGCTTATTGTTCAAGAGAGATATGACTTGCTTCTAGCATCCGACCGTTCAGGTCACATGTCGAATGTTGAATATGCTGCTCGGACGTGGACATCAAATGTCAGCAATACATTCACCAGCGCCACTAAGTGGCGATTGATGATAGCAGGCTATAATATTAGTCAACTATCATACTGATGTTCAGGATATTACAACACAATAAAATAGTACAAAGGGGATGCCTTACACTGTAATTATGCAGGCTAACACAATAGAACTCTTGAAATTGAAGTATGATTGTAGTGGTTAAAATGAGTTAAATCTAAAATATTTTTTGCAGTAATTCGTTTGGCTAAGGTCACCATGTAGGACACCATCGAGGACTTCATTTCACTCACCATCAGGTGTTATTGGTGTCAAGCATTAACATATTTTATCTTAAGAAATGTGGGACTAATCGATTCTGGTGTATTTGTTTCCATCCAGGCATAACTCTATACGAGCTCCACGCTCCGCTGATGGTCCTGACGACGAGGGATTTTGAAAGGAAAGCTATCACGAAGGAGAACCTAAGAAGTCGACTGAAAGAGGTATCTGTACCAAAATACTCTAGAGACACAAGACACAATCTTTTCTGGTTTTTAACGTTTGTGATTTCAGTGTATTCAGGACAAACATTTTCTGAATGAGACATTGTAAGGATAAAGACTCTTCTAGAAGGTATTGGTAGATTAAGTAAGAGCATCAGCAGAGTAACTTGGAAATAAAACTTGACAAGTTATGTATGATGAAATGCAGTTTGTATTGAAAGATCCGGGATTCCGGATCATATGGAATGTCCAATAACATGACAGATGTCGGCGGAACCCCGTTGCACAGAGGTCCTTTGGCGCATAACTTTCTTAGTCGTCGATTCTTAGTCGGGGGCTGATTGATGCAAACAAGACTAATAGTAACTTAATAACGGTGTATTTCGGCGAAGTAACTGTTGACACTGTTGGTCCCCCCAGATCGTGGGCTACCTGAAGCAGGCGGCGCTGATCCTGGGGTTCGAGCCGGCGGGCACGGCCGAGGGGCTCATGGCGGCGGCGGCACGCGACGCGCTCACCAAGATCAAGACCTGGGAGCAGATCATCGGGAAGATCTCCTGAACACACACACTCATTAATAAAACAGAGAGATTGTGATTGTTACTTAATTATGCATTAATGCATTATTGTGCATTGTAACATAATTTTTATGCGTTGTTACATGATTAATATTATACAAATTATTACATTATTTATGCATTGTTACAAAAAATGCGTTTCTACAAATAACTGTCGTCGGTATGTTAGGAAACAAAAGTGTAACTAATTGAATGTTTTTATTTATTTAAATGTTATATAAATATTTTCTATATTTATCCAAATGTAAAGTTTTATTTGAGCGTGTACAGACTACGCTTTTGTATTCGGTTGCAACACGTCTGCGAAGTGCTCGCTCCCGCGGTGGGCGGAGACCAGTTTTGCTTCTAATTTATTATATGCCTAGAAATGTTACAAGTATTCTATGTTGAATGTTGATGTTACATTGTAGCTTTGTATTGTTCTTTCAGTATTCATTCCTAATTAACTAAAAGACATTGTTTTTTCTTGTGGCTACTTCAAAAGGCAACGAAATAAGAATAATAAATAATAATAATATCTTCACGATAAATCAAAATTAGTTTTTTTTATGTCGACAAATATAAAAATAATTTTTATGTTAAAAAAATCGCGTTCGATAGTTTTTAGGTATATTGCAGTAACGCAACATTATAGATAAGATTTAACACGGGTGTTACAGTCAATAATCCGCTGCGTACCTGTTGCGTTCAGAGCCCCATTCGGCCCCCAGCTCCCCGGGACCCCCGCGCGCCGGTCCCCCGGTCGTGAGGGTTCAAATTAATTGGTGGCGTTATGTCTAGTTTGAAAAAGACGTTGGTAAGGGAGGTTTACGATAAAGAAAGTATTTTTAAAATGGTAGATACCTAAGAACTAATTTATTTTATCTTATATGTGTGCAGTGTATTACTTTTGTACCTTTATATTTTTATATGGAATGAAAATGTTATCATGTTTTGTGAAGAAATGTACTATGTTTCTTTGTAAAAAGTATTAATTTATTATTTTGTATACAATTTAATTATTACTAATAAAACATGACACATAAACAATTGTAGTTTTTTTAACCCAGTTCTGTTTAAATATTTTTTATATTAGATTTTTACACTTAGGTATACATGAGCGCTATTAATATTTGAATAGTGAAACTATAATAATATGTAGCTATATTCTATGTATATTTTAACAGTATGACAATGATACTTTACTTATATTAAAATCCAATCGTACGTAGAATTCTAGTATATGTAATTGGTAAAAAACTCTAAGAGAATATTATGATTTATTGTTGATTCATTTAAAATTTAAAATCTTAACAAAATGAACAGTACAACCACCTAACAAGAAAATGATTTAGATATTCATATTTTATAAGGTGCTTTAAAAAGCGCTGGACAATCACTGCAGTGCTGCAGTGCAGAGGATTCAGTCCTCATTTAGATTTTCTTAAGGTAATGTTTAACCTGTATTTTTGCTCCCATTCGGAGGGATTTCATTATTTACGTAAATAAAAAATACATTTTAAACAATGAGTTTTCATTCGATTTTAGCAACTTCAAAGATCAAAGTCCTTGCTTCAGAAAAATGATATCGCGATCAGTGATCCATATGTATAGCCGCGGAAGGAGAACTGGCAAAAATTCTAGTGAGAATATTCATTTACGGCTACAGAGTGGGTATGTGTACTACTTACTGACGCGAGTGTGCGTGATGATTTTGTCATGAGTTCTATCAAAAACAAAAGATTCATCAGTAATTTATAGCCAAGAAATTTTATAGTTTAGCTCAAGTGTTTTTGTATTTGGTATTTTATATATGGTCTTCTTCTGAAGACTGATGGCTGAATATGATTGACTACATTCAAAAGCCCTGACGTGATTCGTGATTTCTCTATAATTATATATACTTAGCTACCATTTTATCTTGCGTCCAGCTCTTTGTAAATCAATAACCTTTAGGTACAATGCATTTATATCCATGCAGATGAACAGGTTCAATGTACTTCTTACTATCTAGAATTTAGAGTTCAAATTCCTAAACGCTTTCAGACGTATTTTGCTATTTGTGCAATTGATACCTTCGGCACATATTCAGTTTTTAGTACAACGTACAGTCGGCAGAAAAGTTAAGTAGTACATTTTTGGTAGTGCTCTTACTAAGTGAAAATTTATAGTAAAATAATTTGGTGTAAATAGTCAATGTGATAGCTTAGCAATGCCAGAACGCGGGGGCACGAGTTTAAATCCTGGCACGCACCTCTAATTTTCAATAATTACGTGCGTATTAGAATTTAATTATCACTTGCTTCGGCGAAGGAAAACATCGTGAGGAAACCTGCACACCAGAGAGTTTTCGGTAAAGTTCTCAACGGTGTGTGAAGTTTATCAATCCGCAGTCCGCACTTGGCCAGCGTGGTAGACTATGGCCTGTACTTACCCCTCACATTGTGAGAGGGGACCCGAGCCCAGCAGTGGAACAGTTATGGGTCGTGACTTTGAGTCAATGTAAGTCTTTTAAAACGCAAAATATTGTTGTCTAAAAATGAATTAGTCCAAGAAGCACCTGGGACCAAAGGGTTTATCAGCGGCTACGTGGTCAAGTCGCCCACGGCATGGAAACGATAATGGCAGCGGTAAGCGATAAGCCGTCTTTTCAAAAAGTACTGCAAATTGCAAATATTATAAATCACGTAGAAAATCAAGATTAATTTTATATGAAAGTATATATTTGTTCATACACTGTACCGAAGGGAGCACGGACTCAAAGATGGAGAGACCCTTACACACAGATAGATTCACAATTATTTTATGGATTAAAAATTGCGTAATTTTTTAATTACGGGTTATATTACTTCTGGAATATACTTGAGTACTTGTATACTTGAGTCGCCGACCGTACCCGGCGAGTTCCACGGATCTATTTTGGTACACAACGAGAGATCGCGGCGAGACTTTCACGTTTCCTTTCAGTACTGAAATTAGGTGAAATTGGAACTTATTTCATTTACTTACAATCTTATAAAATAGTGTTTTGGAAAGTTCAAATCAGTGATTCAGAAGATATTTATTAAGATACAAAGTAAGTCATCTTCACATTTTAAAGTGCGCACCGGGTTATTTGGCAGTGCTATCAAAACACAATTTATAACGTAAGTACGTAATTACGCGTATTATAATTTAAATTAGAAGTGCTTACTAGTTATTTATAGCGCTAAGTACTAAAACAATAAAAACTTTATACAATTAAGTAGGTATGTTGTCTGTACAGTTACAAAAATTTGCTGAACTATTTACCTCTTTACTTCTATGTTTTCGTTTGGGATAGGTTAGGAACTCTCCGTAAAAATTGAGTCTGAATTTGTTTTTATTAAACGTCTCTCCAAATAGCCCATAGCCCGGCGGCTTTTGTCGATCCGTGATTGACAAAGCGGACGCCGTTGGTAGTCGGATGGGTGACCCATAGGGGCAAAAACGTTTTGAGCATTTCCGTGCTTCGGAGGGCACATAATGTAAAAAGCCGTCGGTCCCGCTTGTCAGCGTAAGATAACAGTCGTTTATCCATGTCGAAAGCCAGGCGGCATGAAAACTTCAGACATTAGGGGTTGGCCACTAACTCCTCCACCAATCCGCACTGGAGCAGCGTGGTGAATTATGCTCTAGGCCTTCTCAAAATGAGAGACCGGTGCTCAGTAGTGGGCCATATGGGTTGAATCCATAGCCATACATACGTCTCTAGGAATTATGCAGAGGATTTTCTTTCATCGTTTTAGCTCCTCAATAATAGAGCACTATTTGAATTGTAGAAAAAAATAAATGATGTAGGTACCTACCTACTCATTCAAAATTCGTACTCAATAATTTTAAATTTAAATAAATATAGGTTAAACTTATAATTTGAAGCAAAATAAGATAATAATACATTTTTACTTCCATAGAGGATGGCAGAGGAAGGCGTGTGCATGGTGTGCTCATCGCCAGCGGTCCAGAAGTGCTCGGGCTGCCAGGCGGTGCACTACTGCAGCAAGGAGCACCAGAAGCTGCACTGGAAGAAGCACAAGCACCAGTGCACGCCGGCCAGGGTGAAGGCGGACCCCGCGTGCGGGAGGTACCTGGAGGCGATCAGGGACATCCGAGCCGGCGACATTATCATCAAGGAAGCTCCTCTCATTACTGGACCTGCTCAAGTAATATACTTTTGGTGTTTGATCCCCTAACCGTTGAGTCTTAACATGAAGAATATGAAAAAGCTTAATCGGAAAGCCTGTTATAATCAAGCTCCGCCAATTTATCCGGCAATGGCTTTGGAGTTACTAATGTCATACGCGATTGCCCTTTACTAAAGGGTGTCTCATCTGCCCATTTATTGTGTCAGCTGCTTAAATAATATCTTTAAGTCGATCTAGACTCGATCCAGGATTAAACTTTTCTGATCGCTAAAGCATAATGGAGATTTTGAATGTGATTGGATAGTTTTGACTGCTTATCATCAAATGACTCGTTAAAATGATTTTAAACGTGATTGATTTTAAATGATTTTAAATAGAAATAGTATTGTATCCAGTTTTGTTGAAAGCGATGACCTTGTCTTAGGGAATATTTCAGGGCCAGATACTAATTATAATTGTATCGTCACCAGGTGACGCCACCTGTGTGTCTGGGCTGCTACAAGCTGCTGGAGGAGGGGAAGACCACGAGCTGCGAGAAGTGCGGCTGGCCGTTCTGCTCCGAGGCCTGCACTCAGAGAGACAATCACACACCGGAATGTTTCTACACCCAGCAGAGGGGTGAAAAGGTCGTTCATTTTTATAAATGCAGTCATTGTCTTTAAGTTTGGTGATTCTCTCGGTTTCCTTTCGCTTCGGTAAATTGAAGCTGTTTTGCAGTTTGCACCACATGTGATTGAATTAAATGTGCAACTATTGCAGTGATTCGTTACCTGAATTAAGTATAGTCATTAAAGTCATCAGTTTAGGTATTTCTCCAAGTGATTTTTCTTCTAATTTTACGTATTTTATATTATAACATTGCGATCTTCAAAAATAATAATTTAATTGTCTTACTTATCAAAACAAACGTACGAAAGATAATAGTACTAATCGTGGTTTGTTGACTGCATTGTTTTTTGCGACTCGACCTTCGGATACCGAAAACACCTTCAGAAACATTTTGAGGATGATTTGCATGGTATTAAATTCCAGAACAAATATTAAATAAGTTGAATCCAAAAAAAATTTTTTTTTTAAACGCTTTTATTTCAATTTTTTTTTTGATTTTCGTGTATTGTCATCGGAAATACACATGTCTGCCAAATTTCATCAATTTTCATTAAAGGGAAGTCATTCAAATTAACGTTACAAGATTTGATCCTCCGAAGTGAAGCTAAATATAAACCTTATTGCCGTGTAAATAGAGTAGCATTTTGATCGATTTGATGCTTTGATGCTCCGAAGTGAAGCTAAATAAAAGCGTTTAAAAATACAGTATTAGATGCTGATGAAAGAAAATGCAAATACAGAATTAATAATTCGTATTTTCTTTCTAATCTATCCAGGTTTCCATCTCAACGTACGGCATGCCCCATCCTAACTATCAATGCATCACCGTCCTGCGCTGTCTCTACCAAAGGGATCACAATGAGAAGTTGTGGGCCAAGCTGCAAGCCCTGGAGGACCACTCCGAGGACCGCAGAGGCACCGACAAGTGGAACAACGACAAAAAGATGGTGGCAGATTTCATTTGGAAGTTCTTCAAACTTGAAGGCACCTTTAGCGAGGATGAAATTATGAAGTGCTGTGGAATCCTTCAGGTAAAAGTTTGTCACTTCCCCTATTATTATAATGTTACATCAGTTAGTCTCAGAGAAGTTGATAAGATAAGATGGGTGTAATGCGACGTACGTCGCAAGATAAGTGAATGTACCTTGAGTTGTAAAGTTGTATATTTTACGTCATTACATTCATATATCTATATATATAAAGGCATAAGTGATTGACTGTTAAATACCTATATATCAACGCACAGGCCAAACCCTTAGGGCTAGAAACTTAAATTTCACACACGTCTTTTCTTTATGATGTTAGCGTCCATTAAGGAAGGATTTTTCACAATGCAACCCCCAAGGGGGTGAAGTAGAGGATAAATATGATAAGCATAATACTCTTATGCGAAGCTGCGGGCAACAGGTAGTCAAAAATAAAGACAAAAACAGAAGGAATTCTTTCTTGACATATAAAAACATTTAAAACCTGACCGCTTGTGGCAAATGTCAATAACAAAATTTCTGGATCACTTGGGTTGAAGACACCTCTTCAATCGTATCAAAGGAGAATCCTCACGAAATTTTTCGTTTTCGTGAGGATTCTCCTTTGATACGATACGTATACTAATAACTACTCACTTCACTAAACCTTATTGGATGAGCAAGGTTGATTTAGCTCAGTCCTGCTCAAACTACCCACGAGGACATCTCATACAATTGGTTAAAGCCAGAGATTTGACAGAGACCGACAAGTAACACATCTTTATGAAGTGTGAGCATCTATCTATCTATTGTATAAGATTTAAAAAGATAGTTAAGTCCATCTCGTGTCGGTGGTATGAAGTAAAATTATTTGATTTTAATTGATGCCATAGGTCATCTTGCATCTTTTCATGTAACTTGAAACACCACAGCGTTTGGACTATAGCATTGGTAGTTATGGCTTTGGTAATTTCCTGCTCATTGAAATCCAAAAGATAGTTGATTTAGAATACAAAAATAATCCAGCACTGCAATTTCGTGTAATGTATTCGATCAATGCAGATCAATGGCCATGAGGTACCCATACTGGAGCCGGAGTACGTCGGGCTGTTCGACCGCGTGTCCATGGTGCAGCACGACTGCTACGCCAACTGCAACAAGAGCTTCACGTCTGAGGGAGAAATCGTAAGCTTATTCAACAGCTACTAATTCAAGCAGGGTAACAGTTCTATCTATGTATGTGTTTTGTATATCTCCAGTAATTACTCATTTCTTTTATTTCTGATCATTAATTCGTCAGTCATCTATTTAACTGCTTCCACAAGTGTAGGTACTAGGTATATTAAATGAACATTCATCTATCCTATTAATTGTGACTCTTCCAATTACAACCTATACGATATTAACCATTAATAACCATCATTTCAAGTCTGCAGACGGGACGACGTGAGAAGAGACAGTAACTAAGGAGTAAAATTGTTTGGTTTATGTAATGTATTCAAATTTACAATTTAGATTGTCAGATTAATAACAGATTAATTGACCAGAATGCAGAGGAACCGGAATATGTGGCTTTGTTCGACTGTCTCTCTATGGCAGAGCACAACTGCTCCGCCAACTCCAATAAGAGCTTTACTTCGGAGGGTGAGATTGTAAGTCCATCGGCGTCCATTCTCATAATATGTCATTGACTGCCGTTCCCCGCACAATTTCCCCTAATTTGATTGCATAGTCTAGCCGCCACAAAGTTTTTTTATAGAATAGAGAATTTTGTTTTCGCTTACACCCCCATACACAACTGGTTTTTCTTCCTTCCTCCTTCTCTTTACAATATCTAACCTCTACTATCAACCAATTATGATGCCTTAATCTAAAATAATTATTATGTATATTAATCTTTGATCAAATTATATAAAGATAGGTTTACAGAGCTAATAGTTGATAAGCAACCCTCTTAAAAGCAAGAAGTTATCGACCAAGCATCAGAGCGGCAAAGACACGTCGTTTTACAGGTTTTACCTTTAGTAGATCTATAGTTCCTGTTTTTTGTATAAGATATGATTACGTACTATTAAGTTTTATGTATTAATATCGAGTGAAAGAGAGAGTTAACTAAACTTTAATCCAATTGTTTAACATCCACTACTTTCAGAAGTAAAGAAATAATTTGCTGTTTTCAGATACTCTGTGCCGGTATTAACATCCCAACAGGGTCGCACATCTCAGTGTGTTACACGGACCCCCTGTGGGGTACGGAGGCCAGGAGACACCACCTCGCTGACACCTGGTTCTTTGAGTGCTCTTGTAAGAGGTGCTCTGATGTCACCGAATTCGGAACTATGTACAGTAGCGTCAAATGTAAAAAGAAGTACGTTTGATTTTCAATCAGAACAATTAATATGTTTTGGGAGTTTTATCATATTATTAACCGAATATTCTGTCTATTATTTCAATGTGAGAATTTCGATTCCAGGGATTGTAGAGGATATCTGCTGCCAGACACGTTCCTAGTCCCAATTTTGCATAAGACTAAATCTCCTGATCCTCAAACCAGGGGGCTGGATAACAAGTTTTGGAAGTGCAACAGTTGCGGGGATTCCGTCTCTGATGCTATCATACAGCAGCTCCTTCAGGATATCGGCAAGGAGCTCAGCGCTATGCCAAAAGAAGATCCAACCGCATGCGAAAGGTAGTTAAGACTAGTTGGAATGAGTAAATAAAAAGGTTTGAATGCAGGAATTTGCGACAAGAGAAGCCCTTTAGTTGTTAGTTTTAGAAGTTATTACGAAAATAAATGGATCAATATGGATTAATTCAGAAAGTTGTGTTCCACAGTAATCAAAATTTTACAAAAAAATAAACTAGTTCAATTATATGTGAATCGGGAACTCCATGATGAGAGCCACTAAAATTATAGCTCAACATCGCAAAACTCATATTAATGGACGGAGTTCAGTGGTAACAAACATTACAAAACACTAGAATTGAGGACCTCCTCCTTTATCAGCCGGTTAAAAATGCAGCAATATTTTCACCTACTAAGACTTCACGGTAACTGTAGATTCATCAGCCACTGCTCCGGCTACCTGCACCCCTCGCACTACTACATGACGGACGTGGGGCTGGCGCTGGCGCAGCTGGTGGGGCAGCAGCACGAGCTGGGGCTGGCCGCCGTCACCGACGACCGCCTGCTGCTCAAGACCCAGCTCTGCAGGAAGATCACCGATTTGCTGGAAACATTAGCTCCTGGTATAACCATTATTATTAACGCTACACACACGTAGCCAACACACAAAGGCAAGAAACAAACCCAGACCGAGAATAGAAATTGAAAGTCATCATTCAAATTCCTGCCTCACTGGAAATCGAGCCCAGGACTCTTGGCACGGCGCGGCGGCAGTCCGGCGTGGTAACCATTACATCACACAGGTTGTCACTTACATTGTTGGATATTCTAGAACAATATTTTTTATTTTTAATAATGTACCGCACTTGTATCTAGGCTTCCTATATCCATCCCTTTCTCCCAGGCGCACTTAAATTATCGCGGTTTCGCTCTCGCGAATGTGAAGTGTTAGTTCGTTGTTGGTCGTCGTAAGAAAGAATCCGCACCGCCCACCGCACGCGCAGTTTTTGCTTTAAATACGTTTTGAAGCTCAAATTATTTAAATAGCTAACCGCTTATAGAACTTATCAAGTGATCTGTGAATCTTAACTGTGTAATTAATACTAAACTCGAGTGACGAAGACGTTGCAACAGTCCACGTGCCACGAGTCCGCCATCGAAGGGTTTCAAGTAAGTGCGCCTTCCTACCCGAGTTCCCATCAGCCCTTTAATTTCACACAACTGTAGCTTATGTACAAGCAAGTGGTACATTTATAGTTACATATATTTAAAAACTCAAACCCGCAAACCCGCAACCCGTTTTATGGTGTTGATTTTGAACCAGAAATCAGTTTTTTACACCATAAAATTTATGGGCCTTCGGCCGGATATAGTCGGATATTATTGGATATAATTATAATATTTGTCATTATATTACCGCATATCTATTATTTATTTAATATATTCACAGATCTGGTCCTTCATTATATATATTTGTAGATATTTAAATAGCATCGCAAATCTTACGTATTAATAGTTGTCAGTTAATTATATATCTATTTCCTTTACCTAAACCGCATAACTGGTAGCTAGCATACGTAGATTTGAGCTGAATTACGTATTAATTCAAGTATTTCACATACATTTTGTTAATAGTTTATATTTGAAGGTGTGTTGAAATATTGTAGCACGCCGCCGCACACGAGATTCATACTTACCCTCTTGTATCGAAGATTCCCTCCTCGCGCACCTAGCAACAACCGACTATTGCAGTAGGGTTGGCGCTATCGCATACCGCGACGGGTGTATATTGTCAATACTTGGTTAATAATACGAATAGTTGTTATTATTATTTTTTGTTATATTCCGCACCCGCATAGCAACTTTTCATTATTTTTACCGCATAACCAGTACTTGACGTTTTAATTACACCTCGTTAATAGGTATATTTGGTTATAGATACTTAATAATACGAGTAGTTGTTATTACTATTTTTGTCATATTTCGCACTCGCATTAGCAACTTTTCGTTTATTATATTTCTTTACGGGACCTTAATACTACGTCATTTACAAGTTTAGTAGAATCTCAATCGAACTACGTTTAAACCGCAAATCGCATTAATTTAGTTCTATTTTAAATTAGTTTATTTTTATTTTTTCGCTATGGAAAAGAAGTCTAGTAGTGCTAGCAGCAAGAGTGCCGGGATGAGCAACCCTGAGCTGCGTTTAATAGAAGCTAAACGCGACGCGTTCTTTGCACGTTTGCAAACTATTTATGATTTATCGCAACACGCACTCACAGATGAGGCGCAGCTTGATATTTTTTTGAGTAATGTAACTAATTTATCCAACTTACGCCGGGAGTTTGAGCAAGTATTGGACGCATACAATCGACAAAATTTAGCAATTAATCCTGATTACATAATTAATTATCAGAGTTGGATTTCGTTCGAAGAAATGTATTGTCACATAAAGCGTGTTCAAGAACAATGCATCGCAACGGCTCAGCCTAGTCAAGAAGTAAAGCCGCATGTTTCAAGGTCGACACCTAAGTTACCTCCTGTTGAATTGATGACATTCGATGGGGACATACGCAACTGGCCATTGTTTTATCAGCAGTTTAAAAGCGTAGTCCACGACAATCCGACTTTAACAGATGGTGAGAGGATTGTTTATCTTGTTGGTAAATTAACTGAAAAGGCTAAATGCATCTGTGCTGGGTTGCCGCCCACCGCTGAAAATTATTCCGTTATTTGGTCCGATTTAATACGTAGATATGACGACCCGCGCGCATTAGCTTCCACATATCTTAATCAATTATTAGACTTCAAACCGCTTAGTAGTAATACCGCAGCTGGCTTCGACAACTTTATTAATATTTTTAACGCATCTGTTGAAGCACTCAAGCAATTAAAGCTGGATGATTTGACGGACTTTATTTTCTTTCATATCGCACAACAAAAATTGGATTCGGAGACTGTTAAATTATTTGAAATTACCCATCGAGATAGTAAAATTCCATCTTACAAAACTTTGATAAATTTTGTCTTAGAACAAAACAAGGTTCTTTTGCATACAAAACAAAACATAGTTCATAATTCCATTTCAAATAAACCGCGCAATAAAAATTTTCCTACTCCGAAGATGACTAAGGCTTTTGTTAATCGGGATGGTCCAAGTCATAATAATTGTGCGTTATGTAACGATTTAAATCATGATCATTTATATAAATGTTCTCATTTCGTTAATAATATGTCTCCTTTTGAGAGGTTTAACTTCATTAAAACTAATAATTATTGTAATAACTGCTTAAGTTCCAAACATAAATCTTTAAATTGTTCGTCGAACCGCAATTGTTCCTATTGTCCAGCCAGACACCATTCATTACTACATTTTAATCCTCCGCATAACAATAATAAAATTTGTACAACGGAAAATCAATTTACCGCACCCGCATCAAATTCCGCTCTCGCTCGTAAATCGCACCGCTTTGCGCGCAGCGCTAAGACGAATGTGCAGTCGAACTCGTCAGACGCCGCGCGGCCGCATAATGAATTGAACCTTATTCAGCACTCTGATAAGGGTCACTCTTCTCAAACTATTGCACCCGTTAGCAATTGCAATGTTTCTTGTGATAACATTACTCGCTTCGCAACAACTATATTGTTAGGCACCGCAAAAATAATAGTTTTAGATAAATTTAACCGCACGCATTATGTTAGATGTTTAATCGATCCCGGTTCCCAAAGCGATTATATTACATTCGAATGTTGTAAGAGGTTGTCACTTCCTATTTCGACACAAAGTCGCTTCGTGGAAGTTCAGGGTATTGGTGGAGTATCACAAAAGGTACACGGTTCCACTGAAGTCAAGTTCACATCGCGATTTGATGATGGGAAACAGTACTGTATTCGACCCGCAGTGATTGATAAAATAACCGGTTGTTTACCGGACGCTCAGGTAAATGTTGCTACTTTACCTTTCATAAAAACAATACCGCTCGCGGATGATACATTCCATGAACCTGGTCCGATAGAAATGCTTCTCGGAGTCAAGATGTATTGTCAGATATTGCTTTTTAACAAACTCGTTAGTGATATGTATGATGGTCCGGTCGCGCTAGAAACTTCTTTAGGATACATCATTTTGGGTGACGTGCCCGTCGTAAACGCGTTGTCAACGTCTCGTGCTTTTTGTGCCTTCACTAACGAGCAACTAAACCAAAATCTGGAACGGTTCTGGCAGCTGGAGGAGGTGCCTTCTAAAAAATTTATCAGTCCTGACGAGCAAGTTTGTGAAGAAATATATATTTCCAACACCACGCGTAATATCGACGGACGGTATTCGGTTCACTTACCCTTTAGCGACAGTCCCGAGAAATTAGGTAATTCGTATATAACCGCACTAAGAAGATTTAAACTTCTTGAACGCAGATTTTCAAAATCACCCGCGTTACGTGAATTGTATAACGAGGTTATTAGTAGTTACATAGAAAAAGGCATTCTATCCCGCGTTCCACCTGATGAATGTATCAGTCCAGGTTTTTACCTACCGCATCACCCTGTTTTGCGCCAGGATAAGTCTTCCACCAAGTTACGTATCGTCTTGGACGGCAGTGCAAAAACAGACTCTGGCCTCTCGTTGAATGATATATTGCACACTGGTTGTAATTTACAAAATGACATTTTTCACATTCTTTTGAATGTCCGCATCTTTAAAATTGCATTCTTTGCTGATGTAAAACAGATGTACTTGTGTATTGAAGTACATCCACCGCACCGCAAATATCAAAGAATTTTATTTCGTTTTAATAGTAACGAGCCGCTAGAAACATATGAGTACAATCGGGTTTGTTTCGGTCTTCGCTCCTCTCCGTTTCTTGCATTACGCACTCTGCGTCGCTTGGCAAGTGATGAGAGAGAAATCTATCCCCTTGCAGCGGATATAGTTGAGAGGGATGTGTACATGGACGACCTAGCTTCCTCCGCCTCGTCTCTTGAGGAGTCCATCAACGCTACAGATCAGCTCATTAAACTATTTAAGGCAGGAGGCTTTGATTTGGTTAAATGGACGAGTAACTGTTCGGAATTAATCGCACATGTACCTGAATCTCACCGCCACCACACTGAAGCTGTTTCCTTTGAAGGAGAAAACAGTTTTAAGATATTAGGTCTCCGCTGGCTGCCTGATTGTGATCATTTTTGTTTTTCTATTTCGCAACCGCAAACTTCTGGCACCAAACGCGCTATTCTTTCTACGACCGCACGTTTGTATGACGTGTTAGGTTTGGTTGGCCCTGTCATTTTATTTTCTAAATTATTAATCAAAGAGCTTTGGTTACTTAAGATAGACTGGGATGAAACGCCACCGCAATATATTTTAGATAAGTGGCATCAATATATAAATGAGCTACCGCTTATTTCCTCTCTGAAATTCCCGCGTCACCTTGGCATTGGAAAAGATTCCTCTGTTTCACTTCTAGCATTTGCAGACGCTAGCGAAAAAGCCTATGGGTGTGTTATCTATTCCCACGTAACAAATGGCAATGAGAAGCCCATAGTTACTCTAGTTAGCTCGAAATCTCGAGTTTCTAGCGTAAAAACAGTAACTACTCCCAGACTGGAACTCTGTGCGCTGCTGCTAGCAAGTAATCTTTTACGCATTATTTATGATACAATGTCAAAAAGATGTGTCATACAAAACGTTTATATTTTTTCAGATTCAGAGGTCGCATTATGTTGGGTTCATTCCTCTCCGCATAAATTTAATATTTTTGTAGCGAATAGAATATCGCAATGTCAATCACATTTTCCACCTGATCGTTTTTTCCACGTCCCTGGCGTTCAAAACCCCGCGGACTGTCTGTCCCGAGGTTTACTTCCATCCCACTTTATAAACCATGAGCTATGGTTTCATGGACCCGCATGGGCCTCATTACCAGTTGATGAGTGGCCTATTAATAAATTTATACCGCATTCGACGCAACTTCCTGAAGAAAAAACTACTTCTCACATTACTTGTATCGCACAGGAAGATAATATATTTTTTAATTTTAGTTTAAAATTTTCATCGTGGAATAAATTCCTTAGGAGTACAGTTTACGTACTTCGGTTTATTAAACGACTCCCGCGCAATAACATAATTACCTCAGACGACTTAGATCAAGCTGAGACGTTTACTGTACGAAATATTCAACGCACTTCCTTTAGCGAAGATATTATTAATATTAAGAAGAACAAATCTTGTTCTACCGCTTTACGCAAATTGTCAGCATTTATTGATGACAAAGATATTTTACGAGTCGGTGGTCGCTTACGCTATTCTTCGTTAGGATATTCACATAAACATCCCGCGTTGCTTCCAAAATCAGGACATATAATTAATTTAATTATCGATTTTTATCATCAACAACATTGCCACGCAGGTCCACAATTATTACTTTCAATTTTGAGGCAAAAGTTTTGGATTCTTTCCGCACGTAATATAGTACGGCAACGCATACATAAATGTATAGCTTGCTTTAAATTAAATCCAAAACCTACATTTCCTCCCATGGCTGATTTACCTAGGTGTCGCTTAGAAGAAAGTAAAGCCTTTGTACATACAGGAGTCGATTATGCCGGCCCGTTTCATATTACAATGTGTAGAACACGCGGCGCCCGCTATCAGAAAGCATATTTGTGTATTTTTGTATGTCTCGTAACCAAGGCGGTTCATTTGGAATTAGCCTCCGACTTAAGTTCCGCAACATTTTTAGACGCGTTTAAAAGATTTTTATCTAGGCGTGGCCCTTGTAAGTTCCTTTATAGCGACAACGGCACAAATTTTGTCGCTTCAAAATCTTACCTTAGTGAGTTACATGAATTTTTACGCAACGATGAGTACTATAAATTGTTTACTACTGAACTCGCTAATAACCGAATTGTTTGGCGTATGAACCCACCAGGGGGCGCCCATTTTGGCGGAATATGGGAAGCAAATATAAAAAGTGTCAAGTCTTTGCTTTTCCGAGTGATAGGAAAGCAGAAATTATCTTATGAGGAACTTTTAACTATACTACATCAAATCGAGGCAGTTCTAAACAGCCGTCCTCTTTACGTTTTGAGCTCCGATCCGTCTGAGCCAACCGCTCTTACTCCTTCGCATTTTCTTTGCACCGCACCGCTGGAGTGCCTTCCAGCAAGTGACGTCACCATGGAACGCACACATTTGTTATCCCGTTTTTCTTTATTAGATTCCATAGTGCAATCATTTTGGAAACGCTTTAAGGTAGAGTATCTCCACAACTTGCAAATGCGTGAGAAATGGAATACTCCTTCAAATCCCATAACTGTAGGAACCATTGTTCTTTTAAATGTTGATAACGCACCGCCCCTACAGTGGCCGTTAGGAATCATAACGAAGGTTTTTCCCGGTAAAGATGGTATCATACGTGTTGCGGAGGTTAGGACGAAGAATGGAGTTTATGAGCGACCAGTTGTGCGGCTTTGCCCACTACCAATTATTTAGATATTTATATTACATTTATAATTATAATATGTACACATAATCCCGCATATATATATCTATATATTTAGTTATTTATACCGCTACTCATATATTTTTGTTCCGCTTTGCTTTAACATTTATTTATAATTATTATTTGTTTTGAAGGAGTCGGATTCCTTCAAGGCCGGGGGAGTGTTGGATATTCTAGAACAATATTTTTTATTTTTAATAATGTACCGCACTTGTATCTAGGCTTCCTATATCCATCCCTTTCTCCCAGGCGCACTTAAATTATCGCGGTTTCGCTCTCGCGAATGTGAAGTGTTAGTTCGTTGTTGGTCGTCGTAAGAAAGAATCCGCACCGCCCACCGCACGCGCAGTTTTTGCTTTAAATACGTTTTGAAGCTCAAATTATTTAAATAGCTAACCGCTTATAGAACTTATCAAGTGATCTGTGAATCTTAACTGTGTAATTAATACTAAACTCGAGTGACGAAGACGTTGCAACAGTCCACGTGCCACGAGTCCGCCATCGAAGGGTTTCAAGTAAGTGCGCCTTCCTACCCGAGTTCCCATCAGCCCTTTAATTTCACACAACTGTAGCTTATGTACAAGCAAGTGGTACATTTATAGTTACATATATTTAAAAACTCAAACCCGCAAACCCGCAACCCGTTTTATGGTGTTGATTTTGAACCAGAAATCAGTTTTTTACACCATACATATATACTCGTACATACATAATATTAATATTCATCTTCAACTAGTTCCTTGTTAATATCTAAGAATTCCCAAAAAAACATTCTTTTCTTCTAGTAATATTGAGAATTTGAGATGCTTTTAGTAACTTGATTAATATCTAATTGTCTCGATGTTTCTCAGCGGAAACTCGTCTACGTGGCTCCCTGCTCTTCGAGCTCCACGCCGCGGTGGCGGAAACTGGTCGCCGGAAGTCGCTCACCGATGGGCCCATGGTTATGCTTGGATATGTCACGGTAAGTTATGAAAACTAACAGAATAACTAGTCTTAATAATTATGATATCTTGTGTGAATAAGGCCTGGTGAACGTAACGAGATCCATGACTATCCTTCTTTCCAGGAGTCACGTAAGATACTGCTGGAGTCGGCAGCACTGCTCCGACACGAGCCGCCCGAGCTGCCGGAGGGTCGCATCTACCGCCAGGCCAAGATTAACCTCGTCCAGATGGACCAGCTCATCAAGAACCTATCCTCCGCCCTGCCCTCACCGCTGTAGTGCTTTAAATAAATTTGTTTTTTGTTTCATTTCTGATATTTGTATTTCGGATAGCCACCGGTATTCGATAAATACACATAATGAAAAATTGCAGTCTTTGTAGGCCAAGCCATGCATGCACGCCAGGCCAAGAGCATATTTTCGACTCAGCTTTATTGTAGATTCACGACTTAGTACTCCAAGGTTATCCGTCAACCCAAGTTTTTATGCCACTAGAAGGCCTCCGACGTGGCTTAACGACTGCTATCTGATGATAAAACCGCTCGCTGCACGACGTCTTGAAGTGATTGATCGAGCGCGAACGTTGATTTGATGTAGCTATAGACGACTACTAGTAGCAAGTGTACGAATCCTTCAAAATGTAGATAGGATGAATTTTAAAGGTCATTTTAAAGGCTGCGACAAAATAAATCTTTAGCACATAGATTTGCAGTCGGCGTAGAGACTTTTATTATATCGAACAACGAGTGTCTCGTTGTTGACTCTAGCGACTAGGCGACTGTGGTGCTAAATTAATTGTCATCCTACGTCAGAGTATCTATGTAAGTGTATAATCTATCGGAAACTTTTTTAAATACAAATAGCCGACCAATGAGCGGACGAGCCACGATGGTCAGTGATCAACCAGGCACATGAACATCAGCAACGCTTCAGGCATCACCGGTGTTTCACCGACTGGGCAAGAAAGAAAAGAGAAGAAACAAAGAAAATGATAGGTACTGAATAAATTAGGAACTTAGCAACTTTTTAAAATCTTGCAATCATTTTCCAAATCTTTTCTCTACTTGAAGTGTACACAAAAAATAATTTAAAATGTTGAATGAAGTTTCCGAAGCAACTTCAGAAACTATTTTCAGAAAAATTAAAAAAAGTTTGCTAAACCGATAACAACAGTCAGGTACATTTTATCTTATTTATTTACGGAATCTCACTAGAATCTGTCATGTGGATGTAAAGACCAACCACGAGGCGAAGAATACATGTCGGTGTGCAAAAGTACAGTATTTTCAAAGATTCGCATATCTGGTTGTTATTCAATTATCACGTCTCCAAACATTGGACAGACCAATGAGTGACATACTACTTAGACATAATCCGAGTTTAAATATGTAACATTGGCGCTCCCGGCGCGGGCGCCTCACGCTCTAAAGAGACAGACGTGTTTTGTGCAGAATATCTAATAATTTTAAGTAAAATGGGTTAAACATTGTGCAATTCGAGTGCTCCCTGACAGTTTTAAAATAATAAAGTTTAAGGTGTTAATGAAACTTTTAAAACATTAATTGTTTGTGCGAAGTGTGATCAGAAACGAGTGATTTTGGAAATCAAACGCAGGTTGTTAAGGTTAGTAAGGAATATTGCTATGTTGATATTTTCATCAAGAATCGGAGGTTATAGATTCTGAGTAACTAAATGAAATGAAATGAAATAAGTTTTATTCGAAGTAGGTTTGTTACAAACACTTTTCGAAAGTCACTCAACGCCATCGCTTCAACAAATCCCTACCGTGAGTGGTACCGGGGGAAGAAGCGGCAAGAAACTCCCGGGATTATTTTTTTCCTACTCACAGTTACAGACAGCACTTAATACTACTTATTGCAATATTTGATATAAAAAAAACTCATGTCCAAGCAGTCTTGTCATTTAAATCATTAATAATTTGTCATTTAAATAAAATTTATCCATAAAAAGTTAAAACAAAATGTTCGAATTTAAGAAGGCAAGTACTTAATAGGAATTTCCCAATATCTGTTATCTAAATTACTTACAATCAAAGTATATATACAGACAGCGTTATGAGATGTATTAGTATAAAGATTTCAATTTAAATTGTCAACGACACACGAACTTCCAAGTAGATATTTTAATTATACGTGAATCTGTAATTTAAAACTAACTACTAAATTTATCTAGTGTTATGTTATGGAGCCGTTTAGGTACAATCCTAATTATATAGGGCCCTAACCAGACATTCATAATTATTCTTATAAACTAGCGACCAGCTTGCCATCAAGTACTTAGGTTCTAAAATTTCTAAATCCTCTATTCTTTAATAAACAGTAGATTAAAATCACAGATAGACCTGTCTATGATTAAAATTTTTGCTTGAATACAGACAAAAATTTTACGCAAGGGACCACAAAAGACAACAAAGAAACAAAGAAAGAAAATACCAATTTTGTCTTTGTTATTTATAGATTGCAAAATGCTCAGGGATTTGAATAGCTGAATAGCACCGATCACGCCTCCCGACCAGGTGAAACAAAAAGGACCTGAAGAAACAGCGGGTATCCGCAGTATTCGGAAGGCTCAGCACCGGTCAGAGTGACGCGAGTTAGGGGAGGCTTTATGTCCAGCAATGGACTTGTAAAGGCCGATGGATGAATGGAATTAGATTATCTGTAAAATGCTGTCGACTCTTTGTACAAACATCTGATGTTGACCAATACATATAAAAAAAAGTGTTTTTGAAAGAAAGAAAGAAAGAAAGAAAAGATTTATTTCTGACATACACAACGAAATTCAGGTAACATATTGAACATAAATTATGGACTACGATACAATGTTTTTCCTAAATATTTTAATGTAAGCTTACATAAGATTACATAAAAATTTTCTAGTTATCATCAGACTAAAACACAGATACTCAGCCATACTCATGCATGCAAAATTTATCTAATCTACTGTTTACCACTTTTTTTTAATATGAAATAATATGGCTTCTGATACGCTGTTTTGTTTACAAATGGATTTATTTTCGTATTAGTAGGTAATTATGACAGGTATTTGATGTTGAGTAAAAACACGAATTTAGTTTACAATATTGAAATGTATTGAAGTACATTGATATGAATGTAAAGAAAGAAATCATCATTTAAATATTTATAGACAAGGGATGATGCCCAGACGAGACCATGGCTCTACATGAAAAAGTTATCAGGCTTCATGTAGAACCAAGCTTCTAACTCTCTACACGCTTTAACTATACAAGTATACCATTATTACTATTATTATTTCTCCAGGGGTTCGCCTGGATAGCTACCACCCTCGAGCATGAGTCAGCCGCCAAACGACTCGTCATGTTTCGGCTGGGGGCTTGAGAGCCAGTTCTTTCTGTCTTTTTCTTCTTTCTTTCTTGGCCGGCAACGCATCAGTGATGCCTTTGGTGTTGCTGATGTCCATAGGCGGCGATAGCCACTCACCATCAGGTGGATCGGAAAAAAAAGTTCTTTCTTCACAAACGCTACACCTCAGTCAAAATATTTATTTATTTATTTATTCTTTGTTGTATGAACCTTAGACTTGGTTTGACAAAGGGCGGACTTGTGGCTTGGCCGTTTCGTTACGAAAATCGGCCACGGCCGTGCCCCCAGGTTTAATTCACATAGGCTCTCCCTAATAAAATGCTTAGGAGACCTATGATTCAGAGTTTAGAAAATCATGGTGATTGGTGTTATTCCGAGATCAGAATCAGCACTTCTCTGTTTCTCGTATTTAAACGTTATGTAACATTGTAGTTGCTGTGACTTCATCTGCAACTTATTATTGTTTGTGAAAACATTGCTTGTTATTGCGTTCGCTGCGTACTGTTTTTGCACTTTCAATTTACTTTCGGATTAGAATATGGAAAATTCAGCGGGTGGAATGATAGTGGGTAGGATACATACCAACCTTGAAAAGAGATACTTTTAATCCGAAAAAATGATTGAAGCTGTTAAACGGTTAAAATAAATTATAATTAATATCTTTAAATTTTTAAATTATAATTAGTGAAGTATTAAGGGCTCAAATTTCTCAAAAATTATATCAGACTTATCAGTCATTAGATATTCATTATTTTGTCTACACATGACATGACATGTACTACAATTGAATTACTTTTACTATTAAACATCTATATAATAGAATTTTCTCAATTTCTCTACTGATAAGATATCTAAATAACACTGCTATATAATATTATCAGCGAAAATGAGAACCAAAACACTTTCTCGGTGCTAGAATAAATACGTTTCTCTGTTCGTTTCAGATAAAAGTCCCTCAAGGCGTCATGTTATTGGTTCACTTTATATGGCTTCTTTTATGCTATGCTCAGTATGCCCGAAGCACACTTCTAGAAGAATATGCAGATATATCAAAGAACATACTTTCCCCGACCGATGAGGACTCTCTGTCGCTGCCCGTGGAGCTCGGACAGGACCAATATTCTGGCTGCATCTGTCGAGCGAGTGCCAGTAACAGGGTCGTCGTGTGTTTCGGAAACTACGAATGTAGAAGATTTCCTAAGGTAACTTACTTTCAATCAGTTTTCAGGCTTTGGTTTGTGGCGTGCATCTTTGTTTTAATGTTCTATATTTAAAACATAATAAATATCCTATTAATACCCTACTTCCTATTAATATTATGAACTAGCTGTTTCGGTGAACTTAGTATCGTCTAACAATCAGTGAATTTACTTTGTTATTAGTTTTGATAGGTTATCAAATCAGAGACCATTCAATTCCCTCCCCCTCCCCTTCTCTCCCTCTTCCTACCTCCCCCTAACTATAGACCTCTCCCTCTCCCTCCCATCCCCACCCCTCCTCTCCCTCTTTCCCTTTCCATCCCTCTAACTTCAAAACTGACAAGGTTGCCATACTAACTTGCACCCCCTTAATTAACTCTTTAGGGATGATTTTCCAAAAAAACACATTACTGTTAGATTTTGTTTCTAATCTTGAGCTAATATATCAATTTTCATGTCAAACTCCAAAATTTACGAGGTTGCGTAGTAAGTTCCATCCCCTAAATTAACTCTTGAAGAGATGATTTTCCAAAAAAATGTGTTAAAATTAATTTTTGTTAATAACTATAAACTTACATAAAAAAATTCATGTTTATAACTCTAGACGAAGTTGGTTTGTATGAAAGATATACTTCAAACTCCTACTTGAATTCCTTAGGGAATGAATTTTCAAAACTTCGATAGCCTGTAGCCCTTCTCGATAAATTGACTATCAAACACAGAGAGAAATTTTCACTTCGAACTAGTAGTTCCTGAGATTAGCACGTTCAACCAAACAAACAAACCCTTCAGTTTTATATATTAGTATAGATATGAGTTTGTATGGATAATGGATGGTTGTTACTCTTGCATGTTTAGCATACAGGTAGTCGTAGGTATAGCTACAGTTGTTATCCTGGAAAACGCGGCGAGAGTTATCAATGAGCTTTCACAGGTGATATACAAAAGAACAAAAGAAATCAATGCGTCAATATTAAACCCTGGCGTGAAACAATATTAATCACGCGTGTTTGTTGAAGTAATATTTCAATAACTTTATCATTAACCGACATCGGTATAATCTCTTCTGCAAACTGAAAGTGTGTATGCTTGTGAATTAATGAGAATAACATTATGATGAGATTTTCTGACAACTAATAAGTTATTATAATATAATAAGTACATAGATTCATTTAAATCTTGGGTTAAAAAAAATCACCTGGTTAAATTTTAAAATATTTTTTTATAAATATTGTACGGTCGTAAGTCGGACGGAAAGAGTCGGTGTAAAAATGATGATGGCTGATAGGGAAGATTAGAAGAAAGGGACGTATTGGATCCTCTAACAGGATTTTGAAATGGGTTAAAGTAGGAAAAGTAGGAAAAGTCTTAAAGGAGGTATAATAAAACTATGCTAAATTAATTACGTGTGAAACAAAATTTCTATAAAATGGGTTTTCACCTAATTTTGTACCTTTGTTAATGTATGCACGATGTAGATAAGTATGTGTGTAATTGTAATGATAATGCTTCAAAGATAACATTTATTCATTATTACAGAAAAGCCATAAAGTAGTGGTACCTTGTTGAGCTAATTAATTTGTAAAATTGAACATTTATCGCTTTTTACATGTTTATTATTTATATATTATATAAATATATTTTGAGTGATTATGATTATGTAAATATATTTAGAGTGTGAAAAAGTGTTATTAAAATAAATGAATTTGTTGCTTCCAGGTACATCTGCAAAGTGAGCTACTCATAGTCAGGACAACTGTTATGACCGAAATCTTAAAATCAGAACTGAACTCCTTAGCTCATCTTAAAGTCTTGAAGATAGAAGCAAATCATAAACTAACTTATTTGGAGCCTGGATTGTTTCAAAACTTATCAGCGGTACAACAGTTATCCATATCATACAACACTGGACTGCATTCTATTCACGAGGAAACTTTTAAAGGTCTAGTGAGCCTAAGGAACTTGACCTTAGTCAATAATGGTTTCACCAATATTTTAGACCTCGCTCCTGCGTTCAATCCCAGTATTTTACCGTCGTTGAGAGGATTAGACTTATCGCAAAATTCTTTAGAAAAAATACCGGAGAATGCGTTCTGGTCGATGAGAGGTACCATGTTAAGAAGACTTGAAATTAATTTATGTAGATTAGAATTTATACACCCTAATAGTTTAGCCCCTATGACACATCTTAAAGTGTTACGAATAAGAGAAAATGAAATAAATGCTAGTCTAATAGCCGATGTTTTAAAAAGTATGATGAATAATCACATTAATTTAACACATCTCGATCTTTCTGGGATGGGATTTCGAAAACAACCTCCTAAAATTTTATTGGACATTATAGCTAAAACTAATATACAGAGGCTAAAGCTTTCAGATAATCAATTTGAAGTGATATCTGACGATACTTTTCCGAGGATGCCTAATATCGAAGTATTAGACTTAAGAAGAGTATTTGCACTATCAATTAGTCAAAATGCATTTCAACCAGTTAAATTTCCTAATTTACGAGTACTGTTATTAGGTGGCAATAACTTGCCAGGTATTCACAAAAAACACATTTCCAACGAACAACTATTAATTTTGGACTTGTCCAATAATAGAGGCAGTTCTGATAGTCCTTTGTATTATGAGATTGATAGAGAAGCTTTTATTAGATGTCGAGAGTTGAGAGTTCTCAATCTAGCTTATAATGGTATAAAGTCCATATTTAATTATACTTTTGTAGGACTTGAAAAATTAAAAATATTAACCTTAGAAAATGGCACTCTATTTCACATCGGAAATGAGACTTTTCTACCCATGAAGCACTTAGAAATGCTTAACTTAGCAAATAACCCAATAGCAGCAAACGCCAATCTAACAAGTATTATGTTCAAAGGCTTAAATGAATTAAAAATTATTATTTTTACTAATTGTGGTATTAAAAGATTGAACGATGATGATAATATCTTTGAAATGATGCCAAATTTAACTCACCTTATTCTTAAAAATAATCAATTGTATTACATCACTGCCGAAACACTGAAACCATTGAAATTTTTACAAGTTCTAGACTTGAGTGAAAATTTGCTTATATCTTGGTGGAAGCCCCTATTTTTTTCCTCCGGAGTACACCCAGTAATTCTCTATTTAACAAACAACAAAATATCACATTTTACTCAAGTAATGATGCAAGACCTAAATTATTTGCTTGAAAATGTCGGAAATACTTCCGTACAAATTGATTTGGAGGACAATGTATTTATTTGCGATTGTAACTACATGTACACAACTTATATGTGGTTGCAAGTGAATGGAACTCCGGCTCTCAACCAGTACTTTGCTGACTCCAGTTTCCAGTGCACTAGCCCAGACATCTGGGAAGACCGGAGAGTTGCAGATTACCTCTCATCGATCAAACGCTTGCGTTGTTTAGTTTATAAAAATATATCAAATTTAGTATTATTAGTATGGACTGCCCCTTCATTAATAACTGTTATATTCCTTTTATTGATATTTTACACATTGTACAGATATAGAATTTATATAAGATATTGGTTATTTCTATCTAAAATTGCTTTGGGAAAAAGACTGATGTGGAATTCGTCTAAAACAGATGCGCTTCATAAAGATTATAAATACGATGCATTCGTATCTTACTGCAAAGAAGATAGAGATTTCGTTGCAGAAATGATATTGCAGTTAGAATCTAATCCACCATACTTGAAATTATGCATTTATGAAAGAGATTTTGAAATTGGTGCTTTCATTTCAGAATCAGTATCTAACGGTATTAATGAAAGTAGGTATATTATTTTAATTGTCAGTAATTGTTTTGCAAAGTCTCATTGGTGTCGATGGGAGATGAATCTTGCAGAGTACCATCGACTGTTCTTCGAAGATGGAACTAAGTACGATCCTCTAGTATTAATCAAAATAGGTGAAGTAGAAAACAAAAATTTAACGACATCTTTAAAGTATTTATTAAAGACAAAAATATATCATTCGTGGGACGAACAACAGCCACAGCAGTTTTGGGAGAAGCTAAGGATGGTTTTAGTAAAGAATAAGTCAATATTATGATGTACATACACGTAAAAATAAAATGGTTTGATATATAATGTATTTGTATTATTTTAATCTGTTGTCCAATTGCATACGGGGCTTCGGATATTAGGGTGCTTTTCTACCAGAGATGTGCTATGGTTACGTTGCCATGGATGCGTTTGATATCCACCAATCATATTCATTGGTGGAAATCAATCAATTTATTGAACCAATCATATTTATTGGATTTCACATCTTTGCAGCATAGCTGCATAGCACATCTCTGGTGGAAAAGGACCCTTATAGTCCCATTCAATCTGTGAAACACTTTGTTTCACGACGTTAGAATAATTAATTTGTCAGCATACTATGAGTTAATCCAACTGGAAGGCAAAATTAACTACTTAAAAACTTACAGTTGAAAGTAAAAATAACATTGTAAATAAAAATACAAGACTTGACCTTGACCTACACAGGGTAAGCTAAATAAGAGCGTTTAATTAAGGCTAGGTTATCCTAAATTTATTATTTTCAAATCAATATTACATAGTGTGAATGTTGTTTTCTGGACCCAAAAAAAAAAATGTAACAAAGCCAAGGATACTATCCAAACGAATTACCGCTGAAAACATAATGTGTTCATTTTTCCTCTATACAAAAATTGTCTGAACTTACCGGAAGTTCCTCGCAGAAAACAGCATGGTTTTTGACGTGGATGGGCGTGGTAGCTAGCTTCAAAGTCAAAGTCAAAATATTTTATTCATATAGGTATCACAGATACACTTATGCACGTCATTTTTTGGCTTTTCGGAAGGTGCTTTATCGTGGAGGAGAAGAAAAGCCTAAAGAAACTCCTCAGCACATCTTTTAATCGTAATCCAGCACGGATTTTTCTTCCTCAGTCAAATACAAGGCGGTGAGTTATCTACCTTATTTATTGATCTGTGGGTGAAGGGTAAGAAATGTATCATCATCCACAGGTACGGTGGGCAAACTTGCGGTTGGGATCGACGAACCAGAAAGTACACGCGGCTGATAAACATAAGCGTCGCACTGTCCGTCTCAATATTTGACTTTCTCAAGGATATGGCCACTTTCAAGCTCTCCAATAACTTAAGGCATATCTGTGAGCTTTTTGTAGGTAATATCGCATCCTCAGTGGAAAGGAGCATACCTAAGTCGTCTTACGCTGAATTTTAGTTACTAATATGATTGTAAAGAGTGACAAAAGCTGCATAATTATGCTCAATTTTTTCGAAATTTTTATCAATTATCTTGACGGTTTTGTGCAAGAAATCGTAATGTAAATTCCTTAGATTACTTACTGATATTTTAACAGTTTTTTTGCTCTCCTGTAAAATTGCAATTTTCATCTTATGCCTTTTTTCCACTGAGCGTGCGATATGTCTGTAGAAACATTCAACTAGAATATGAGATGTGACTTTTGAGGTGTAAGGGATATCATCCATCCCTGAGCTTATATATGCCTACCTCGCCTGTCCACGGCTTACCTTGCTGTCCATTTATGTCCTTCACTTAGCGAAATCCCTTACTTGTTTTAATCTTATAATTTTATTGAATATGAACAAATAACTGTACCCTCTCACTCGGTTTACCTACTATAATAAATTACTCGGTACTTAGTTAGTAAGATTAATCCCTCAGACACCGCGCGACCCTTTTAACCCATAACTATTCGATAACCCATACAATGAGGTCATTCTGAAGCCTTGTTTGACTTATTGACAAGTCTCGCAGCAGATAGCACATGAGCGCAGTATATCGAAATTGTCTAGATCAGATGGTAGAGTTTTACTTAGTACGTGCTTAGTACCTACGATTACCGTACGGTAGAAAGGTATTAATGAAGTCAGCCGCAAAATGTTTGCTGCTATTGGGTCTCTTCGTCGGTTACAATATTTTCTACCAACTTCCACGAAAATTGCGCTAGCACACTCCCTGCTTCTCCCGATCCTTGATTATGCTGATATCTGCTATCTTGACGTCACTGAGGAGCAGCTAAATAAGCTTGAGCGCCTCCAAAATTTATGTATCAGGTTCATATTTGGGTTGCGTAAATATGACCATGTCTCAGAATTTCGCACTAAGCTCAAGTGGCTCCCAATTTGCCTTCGCCGGAATACTCATATTCTTTCTCTGCTCTACTCTGTTCTGTTCAATCCACTAGCCCCAGATTACCTTAAAGAGCGATTTACTTATCTTTACTCGCTACACGACAGTACCCGCTCCCTTCGCTCTAACTCTAACCTCGCTTTATCTACTCCTAACTCCTCTTGTAACTTCTATAAATACTCCTTTTCTACTTTCTCAGCTCATCACTGGAACACTCTACCGGTTTCCATTAGATACGCTAAGATTAAACATTCTTTTAAACGACAGGTTAAATTGCATTATATGTCACTTTGACCTGCTCTTATTTGCTATCTTCTACCTCTTCTCGTCATTCCTAAAAATTATAATCCTTTCTAGTCTATTCTATCGCAATCTTACTCTATCCTTCCCTCTCTTCGCATTATGTTAGTTTCGCAGACCTCGTGAACATCATACTTATGATAGTTGTGCTTGTACACCTCTACCAGCAATTTATTTGTATAGATAAGTTTTCCACTATGGGTTATCTGGAAGAGATCGCTTTTTAGCGATAAGATCGCCTATTGTATGCTATCCATTGTAGTTGTTATGTACATGTACATTTTATTCTGGTGTGCAATAAAAAGTTTTTGTATTGTATTGTATTGTAATTTGTATTGTACGGTAGCTCGCTTTCTTAATTGAAGCAGAGACAGAGATTTTTTTTGATATTGAATGTCATTGCAAACTCTATAATCTAAAATTTTAACAAAAAAAGAACCGACTTCAAATGAAGTACATCCAATAAAAAAAGAATCATGGAAATCGGTTGGCGTGATATTGAGTTATTCGTCCATTTATCGCGCACATACTTAATGCTTTAAGACTTACTTATATGCTTTTGACATGGATGCCATTGTCAGATCTCGCTCGAAAAGTAGGACTACACGAAAAGCACCAGCTTTCGATTAAAAAAAGAATCATCAAAATTGGTTCACCCAGTCGAAAGTTCTGAGGTAACAAACGTAAAAAAAATACAGTCGACTGTCGAATTGAGAAGGAGGTTCTCCTTTTCTTGAAGTAAAAAGGAACCTTGAATAACAAGCAGCAAATAATTACAAGTTCAATGTTAAGTGTATAGCAGCGATAGCACAGCGATTTCAACTTTAGTCTCGAGCTCAGGGGGCCTATGTCCGGATCCTTTTCGAATGGACAATGGACCTGTAGGTAGATGTTGTTGGTCCTATCGGCATTCAGGTACGGCTTCACGCAGACATTGAATTCGAAAGCGTAGCGTTAATTATCACTTTCCTCGATATAGAAAAACATCATGAGGAAACATAACACACCTACGCCCCTAACACACCTAAGAGCTCTCCAAGATGTTCTATAAGGCGTTTGAAATCTGTCAATCCGTACTTGGCCAGCGTATGTCTCACAGTGATAGAAGACCAGGAATTGAACAGTTATGGTTGGCAATAATGTAAAGATTGTAATGAGCCAATCAAAAACCTTCATCACCGATACGAGTCGGTTGCGCTTGTGGTCTTGTACTTTTTAATGAAGGGTAGCCATCACTTTAAACTTCAGTCGGCTGGTGGTCTACCAATAGATGCAACTTGGATCTGGAGGGTGAATCATGTTTTATCTGTAGATACTATATTGTTCGCTCACTCACAAATCGCATTGCACGCAGGCTTGACGACTTCCAGCCTCCCCAACAAGCAGGATTTCGAAAAGGCTACAGCTCTATACACACTGCGGCAGATTATATCTAATCTGCTTAATCTGCCGTTATGTGTCGCCTAAGTGGACTATGAGAAAGCTTTTGATTCTTTTGAGGCCTGGGCGGTAAAATTCTCTTCAGCGGTGCCGGATCGACTACCGGTATATCGAGGTGTTGCAGTATTTGTACTCATCAGCCACCATGTCCGACAGAGTACATGACACAGCTATGAAGCCATCCAACTGCAGAGAGGTGTCAGGCAAGGGGACGTTATATCTACGCGATCGTGTCAGAAATGGTGAAATCCATAGACGAACTAGAATAACCGACATATCCAAACAAATAAGCCGGCTGATGCGGCTATGGGCTGGCCACATAGTTCGAAGGACCAATAACTGTTGAGGAATAAAGGTCTTCGAATGGTGTCTACGTCTCGGAAAAAGGAGCATAGGACGCCCCCGACCAGTTGGACTGACAACCTGAAGAAGACAGCGGGCATCCGCTGGATTCAGAAGGCTCAGGACCGGTCAGAGTGGCGCAAGTTAGGGAAGGCCTATGTCCAGCAGTGGACCTCCAAGGGCTGATAGATGGATGGATGGATGATTGTTCGCTCTAGGATTGTGTGTGAGCATTCAGTAACATATAAGGTTGACTGGCGTAGAATATCAGACTAATCCACGAAATATGCCCATTTTATTTTTAGGTAAATATAATAAAGGTAAGTAAAATTAATTAATAAATATAAATGTTAATGGCGAAAGCGTAGTCCAAGGCATTGGCAGTAAAAGTTGACTCTTAACCCTCGCTAATGAACGGATTAAACATGAAATGTCCAACGCTTTATGAGCAAAAGCTCGTTACGATGTTATAGTGTATGCTTGTGATTTGCAAGTGGCTTGCACTTTCTTAACACTTATGTACATTCGTTGTGACACCGATAAGCAATATCGGTTAAGTGCTTTTCGAGCCGTCTCCGAACGCCAATGAAAGTTATTGGAAAAAAATATAAAAACACTTTTTAAAAGAAAGCTCAGATCACTTATTGTTCTAAAAATTTTTAATGATACTTTTTAAAAGAAAGCTCAGATCACTTATTGTTCTAAAAATTTTTAATGATCCTTTTTTAATAGAGTTCAAATGAAGGCTATGTTTGTTCACTGCTTTCTCCGAGGTAACGAGGTTTTTTATTGTTTTATGCATATGTAGTGTACCTCAGTGAGATGCTCGTCTTAAGTATTGGTTGTCTATATTTGAAGGTTTTGGATGGACCTGAAAAATTTCGTTATTATGTCTTCCTTCATTAAATCAAACGATAAAATTAATTTTCAATATATATCGCTTCACACTCATAGCCCCACACTAGGATTCCCTGTGCCGTGGGTGCCATGGACAACACACAAGACAAGGACACTCACACCCAGACAAAGAACAGAAATTCAAACTTATTCAAATTTCCGCCTCGCTGGGAACCCAGGAGCGCGGCGATCCGGCATGGTAACCATTGCGCTATGCGGGTCGTCATTATGTGTCATGTAAGTAATACGTATATGTAAGTATGTAGGTACATACTCAAGTAAAAATTAGAAGTGCGTTCTGGATTCGAATTATCTGAATCCTTCTTCGACAGACCAACGTCCAAACCATTATGATTGCTCATCTGCCTATCTTGATTTCTATAGTAGTACATTTATTTCTTCAACTAATTACCTAACACTGATTGATCTGACAGGAGTCTGTACTGGATATTATTGGTCAATCATCAAGAGTCTGATAAATTTCAATTCCATACGTCTTGAATGTAACATAACTAATTATCTCTAACGAATTTTGTTTATTGTGTCATATCCAGCTTGCTTGAGGAAATTTTTAGTAATGGGCGAATACTTATGAATTCAGTTCATATTATCCCTGTAAAAATGGTTTAGATGATGTGGGATCTAATGTGAGCACTGATGGATGAGGCAGTCGGGTAAGCAGAATATCTGTCCGCCGCGCTTCTCAAAGATCACTACCACCAAAAATTGATTTCTAATCATGAAAAAAATAAAGATATTGAAGAATTAGGAAGACCCTTTTGTATGAACCGCAATGGCCTAGATTCTAGAACCTCTTTTCATTTATCTCTTAAGCTCTCCGATACATAAGAATAGCCAGCACTCCACTTGGGTGACGATCGAACTAACGAGTCGAATTAGTGGGAAGAAAGCGTTTTTTAGTATTTGTACAATCATGATACGATTTGTCTTCTTTGGTTTGGATTTGATTAGTTAAGGAGGGGTAAGTTAGTTATATCGAGAAAAAAGGTGAAAATACCCGTATCCAATCTGATCCTAGGATATCCTTAGAAAGAGAAGCTCTCATTGTCCATGCTTTTCTCATTCCCAATCCTTGACGTTCTAAGATATATCGTGCGTACCTAAAAGATATTTTACGAGTAGATCTCAGTCAAGAAAGTCAAGAAAAAGATTACAATAGGGTTTACACAAGGCGCATAATTCAGGATTTTCTTCAGACGTCTTACCACAATAACCTGGAACTACGTAACTATCTATACAAGGAAAGGAAGGCAGACATAAGACGGTATTGTATGTATGTATAATATGTACAATCGGCAAAGGAATTAGGTATGCATTGCATGATTTTAAAACCTTCTGTAATGTTTAATATCACATATTGTGTGCGTTATTATCAATGTTAAATTAAATTTTACGTATACAGGTAGCATTTAACATTGATAATAACACAAACATTCTGTAATATCAATAATTAGGTACATAAGGTTTTAGAATCATGCCCTTCCTAATTCTTTTGATGACTGTACATTGTGGAAACTAATTAAGAAATGCTAATTAAAAATTACCTTTCGATTTTAAAGTAGCAGGTCGTCTTGCGTCGGGCTCCATTGTTTTGGCGCGAGAGAAAACGCCATTTTCATTCAAGATATCGTCGCGGGATAACGGTGCGGCGCACGCGCATCCGCTCCTCTCTATCGCACATTAGAAAATAATATAGATGTGGGTGAGACAGCTGCTAAGACGGGCAGCAAGCGATTACTCGACTGACCTACTCATTCGCACACACTCTTTCTTAGCTCAAGCAAGCGGAACCTAATTTATCTGTCGTGTGAATTAATAATGCAATGTGATGCGTCTTGAATTAAGACCGTGAAATAACGTATATTAAATATTTTGATTACAGTCTAGTTGTGAATACAATGAGTTTGCTTATGCGCATATTTACATAAAAGGCCAAATAACCTTCTATGTAGGTACAATTAACTCAATATTAAAATACCTACCTTATTCTCTCCTGCATCACATGCATGGCTCATCAAATTGATTTCGTTTATAATAAACTGAATATTATATGTTTAATATGTTACTTACGGATTGTGAAGTCATGAAGACCCACACAATACCTAGATAGTGTTGATATGTTGGTAAACGATGATGTTGATGATCCACCTAGAGAAGTTGACGTTAAGTTCCACGTTACATTTATTGGTACAACACAAAGAGCATATATCATAAGCGCATCTTATGAGCATAGGTACATCATTAAAAAAAATGTTGTCGCCTGCAGGAAAAGGATACTTAATTATCATTTTTGTTTTTTTGAGGGTGGATCCACAATCCATCCATTGATAATGATTTTTAGGGTGCCGAAGCAAAATCGGAATCCTTATAGTTTCGTCATATGCATCGGATGGCTGCCGAGGGGATTTTAGAGCGCAGAAATAAATCCCACAAAACCCGTAACTTAAAGATAAATTCGTTTGATAAGAAGCCCCTATTTCGATACCTTAATCCTAATTGAAATAACTCTAAACCCTAAAGAGAGTAACAGATTCATTCTAGGGTAACCACCTAATGAAAATGAGTAACCGCATTGTGTAGTATGGTAGGGTTTGAAAACGTATCAATTACAAATCTTGATGCACAGTAATGGGAGTTCACTTATTAATACCGATCAATCTATTTTATCTAGTGCAGCAATCCTAAAGGTGCAAATTTCGGACACCCGATAACACGGAGAAAGTATATGCAGTTTTTTTTGTTTATGTGATACTTCTTGTCTTCTAACAAAAACAGTCAACTTCTTGATACGAATTCGTAATCTCAAAGAAGTTCATTTACAAACTACTAATAGAGTTTAAGCAAATGCATTCATGCATGCAGCATGAAATTCTCGAAAACCGCACAGACAGAAGTTAATTGGCGGTGAACTTTCTTCCTTTCCTTTAGGGCTGGACGGCTGGTGGGCTGGTGGCATTAAGTTATTAAACAGCTGTGTTGCATCCAAGTGCAGTCCTTGAGAGTGGCATTGCGAAAGTATTACAGTCGGTGGCGAGCCGTGATACCGAGCGCACGCGAACACCATGCGACTGACGAGCGCACCCAGTGAAAGTTCGTTAGAGAAATGAGGCTCACTATCGCCTTTCTGTTTGTGGTGAGTGCTAATTACATTAAAAGTGTTAATAGAGGGTGCTTCCTCTGCGACGTTGTTTTGAGTTGCTGTTTCTGGATGGATGTCTGGTCTGAGGACCTGGCGGGCTGCGAAGGTTGTATCTTTAATTTTATCACTTTTATTATCTTCTCGATGACTGAAGCTAAATTTAGTTTCTAGAAAATTTCTGATAACACGAGGTCCATTGGGGTTAATGATCAATTTGTAAACAGAACAAACGCTTGCAGAATAATGTACGGCGTGGAAACAGCTTTGTACATTTAACTAATGTGTTACACAGTTAAGAATGAAGAGTGTCAAATAAACAATGCTTTCTCTTACTTCTGGCTTCAGAGATAAGCATATTTCTATTGTTAATAGGTTTCTAAGAGACTCGGGGTTAATGAACCTGCCATAAAGAGAAATGCAATAATCTGAGATGAACCAACTAATGTCTGACATAAACTCCTCAACAACATCCAGACTGAACTAGAAAATGCTGTTGATCGTATCTAACTTTCTTATTATCTAAGTACGGCATATACAGCAAACTACAGTTACAGTAGAGGAAAACTAATGATGCTTGATCAACAAAAACAATCAAGAAGTTCAACAAAGTTTCCAAACAGGAGAGGAAAACGTACCAACAATACTGGACTAAATCCGCATTTTCCACATGTCACCCCGTGATGTATGTGGTCTGGCTGCTCAAGCCTTATAGGAAAGCAGGCCGACTGACTGGCAGAGTCGGCAACAACGTGGGAAGCGGGCCAAGCAAGCTCGCACCCATTTTTTACAACGACCGTACACCGCCACACACCTTCAGCCAAATCGTGCTCGCCATTCCGAACACAACTCTATTTTAAACTTGATATAAACTTAATCCGCACAAGCCGAATCCAAATCTTCGTCTTAATTCTGAGACCGTCCATACCCGATCAGTTTCTCTGACGAATCCACTGTAATTGGACACTACGAAGGAAATTTGAGTTAAATGACTCTATAACTTGATTGCTGTGCCTGTATTTTATGGGAAATGTTACTGGAATGAGAGAACTACTTAAAATCACGATGAGGAACTAACTAGTTAGTTAATGATTGTAAAAGCAATTTTTAGGAGATTGACATCTATGAATTTGTTCGAAGTATGACGAAAGAGATCAATGATACAGTCAGCAATAAATTCAAAGCTACAAACCTCACTTTCAATTTCAGTGTAGCTTACTACCTTCGAACACTATATTTTCTTTGGCGGAGGACTTTGCCTCAAGGAAGATATTTTTATTTTCACCTTACACATAAAGCATAAACAAAGGGCAAACTTAATGTCTAATGGCATTGTCCACCAGTCAACTCTGGGTGGATGTGGAAAGAACTGAAGGTAGGTGTTAAAACTATATAAGAAAAAAATCTAAAAAAAAGAGAAGAAGAACAAATACTTCTTACGTACAATATACATAAACATAAAATAACGTGTGCATAAATAATAATGTGTGCAATGGATTAGGCTTTATTAAATTAATAAAGGTATAGGAACGCGGTACATTGGGATTCAAAGTTATACTGAAATTCAAAGTTCAAAGACTGCAGTGAAGAATAAGAAGAATCAATTAAAGCGCAACGGGGTTGCTAGTTGTGCTGGTTCTTACGCTTCTTCAAAATATTAGAAAAACTAAATTAGCTATCATGTAAATAATAAGATATTTATTATATTCACGCCACAAGAAATGTGAGACTCTAACGTCAGAGTCATCAGGGGAGTAATCCACAAAAATTATGAAAAGTGTAAATCTAAATGATAATAATGTCTAGTATCATTGTGTTGATTTTGATAAGACATTCTAAAACTAGACGACCAACTAAAAACGATGGTCACAATGAGTACTTAACATTTTATTATTATAATCCTCTCGAACTCGCTGACGGTTGAACAAACTGAACTATAATTAAAAAGTACCTAACAAAGTATTTTTTATTCAATTAAAAGCTTGAGATAGATTTAATTATTTGTTATGCATTAAAAATATTAAAATATTTTCATTAATTAATTTTGTAAAGTTTCATAGAGACACGAGAAATGCCAGTTATTACTATGTAAATGCAAATTAGAGCCATCTTTAGAATAGAAAGTTTCACTTTATCCTGTTTTCACGCGAACTTATTTGTACTTAGATAATATAGTGAAGAAACCTCTGAAGTTCTTGATATGGTAAATTTTTAAAAATGAAATGATGTAGAATTTCCACCAAATCTAGGTATCGCCTACACCTTTGAGGTTATTCATCTTATTGGCATCATTAGGTATTATTCAATAAACATTGTTTCCAATCATCAAACTGAATGGACTCTGCTCAATCTCTGAGTGACGTGCGCTCGCTGTTATGGTTCATCATGGTTCGAAACAAGTCATTCACAAACTATGTTCACAAATTAATAATAAAGTAAGATTTTGCCAAAATTATCTATGACTGACAATCCAAGACGGATTTGAAGACCTTCTTCTTTAAACTTCTGGCTTATATTCGTAAATCAAATAAATCGATTGCGTGTGAAATATGACTAGAATTTTTTTCAGAATGATCTGAAGTTTTAGCAGCCAAACCTAGCGCTGGAGTTTCGATGTTTGAATATAACAACTATTATAATAGTTACATTTCATTAATTATTTGTGCTTTCTAATAATATCTTGTATTTTCCTTGGCGAAGATCTTAAGGAATTAGATCTGTCATGTAATAATTAGCATGTTTTATAATAATTTGCATCAGCCTGTGGCCGGCGACTGCAGACTCGGGAAAGTTAGATTTCTCCAATATCGTAATAAGCCTATTTAAATCCCCGTTGAAGACTAATCGAATACTTAATAGACTCCGTGGCTAGTATCGATATTTATAACCGCTAAATATAAATTTATAGTGTTATGCGTTTATCCACTTAAATATCAATGTACAGTTTAGAACTTCGATAGAGTAATTCATTTAACATTATAATAAAGGCTTAAAACATGGAAGGTTTTACTAAAGAAAAATATGTTAGGATGTGGTGAAATAGAGCGGACGAATTCTGAGAGCACAACAACGTGTGATGTGATCTCCGTAACTATGGTATTTATCCCGTACTTTCAGAAAAGCTGCTCTAAGCCGTATTTAAGCAAATAAATCTAGAGAATACCTAGTTACTGTATTCTTCAAATTATCGGCCTATCTGGTGCAATAAAATCTTGTTCTCTACCAAGCTAAAATTAAAGTGCTACAGATTAATCGTTCAAATGTGCGGTCTTTCTCCATAATCATGTCTACTCATTTATCTAAACTAGTTTACAGGCTTTGAAGATCGTCACAAACAAGTTGACTACCATTCGTTTTATTTAATTTTCCATAATTTATTAATTCTATCTTTGCATCGCTAATAATATTTATCACTCTAATAGCTCGTCATTTTGTCTAACTCGATCTGATTAGCACTTAAATGTTGTTTTTAGCATGATGCTGCAACGTCTGGTTTAAAATGTACAAAATATTCAAAATTCACTATCGCTCTTCGAAAGTTTCAACGTCCACATAATTTATTTGCTATCTTACCTAGAAGAGATTACTTTTATCTATAGGGTCGCGTATTGTTTATGTTTATAGAGTTATTGTATTTGTACATCTAGAAGACGAGCCATGGTAATACGCCGCATATTATCACGTATCCGATGCAACAAAAAATAGATCACTATCTACGTTGTCAGTGACGTCACACAACCTGCTCCCAAATACCATCAGTCACTTTCACTCGCATGCCTTCCGACACCTGCTACCACACACGATAGAATGAATAACGATATGGTAGCTCCTCTTTTGTTTCTTATATAACTGCTGCTTCTTTTAAAACCAGTTTCCTAAGTTCCTTGTCAGTGACATCGTCGCCCATCGATTGTGTTTACCGTTTGTCTAACACTTTTGGAAAATTTTGGCTGGTAAAGCTTTGGCTAATTCTATTTTTAAACGGTTTTATTTAGCTTGTCCTGTTTGTTTGGGTCTAATCTAAATCTTGCAAGCTGAATTAAAACTACTTCCTTTTATCCTACGAATTTGAAATTTTGCATATTGCTATGGTTTCTATGACAATACATTTTTATGACAAGCTTGATCTGATAATACTTTTAGGGTTGGCTCCAGACGAGGGAAATCAATCGGTTAAAAGCACGATCACAATAATTTTAGTACCTACGCTTAGCATATTATATGGAAACTATTCAGCATTAGTATTTAATGTCTAATCCAATCCAGTGTTTTGTTTTAAACAAACTGTAAGTCAATAGTACATCACGTTTTCTCCAGAGGGAGACATAGAACCTTTTTCTGATTAATATATTGCTTATCACGCGTAACTTTTGTATTCAAATGGTTCAATAAAAAAGTTCTACATTTGGGGTCCACATAATTTTGGTTAGTTTAGGCCTCAGTTTTGGTACAACGCTAACGGTAGTGCGGGCCTGCACGCGCCTGGTGACGTCAGGTAACATCTTGCGGCCCACATTAGTTTTTCGTACTAACTATAACGGCCTATTATGCCAGTGTTATCATCGATGCCAGAGAAATGCTACACAAACAACAACTGTTTTAAATGCGAGTTACCGCAGTGATTTACACAGTTTTATCGTAGAAAAAGATATCTTCGGCGCTCCGAAAATTTTTGGAGGTAATACCATTGAAGTACTATTACTAGCGTATAGAACAGACACCCCGAACACCATGTATGTCCAAAGCATTGGCGCCACGTGGCTTCAATCTTCAATGGATTCGTTCGATTTTGAAAGGAGTACGAGGGCTCAATTTTGAAATTCGAACCTCCCGGGCGGGACACACATTTTGTTCGAGATGTCTGTTCTATGTTATTATACTTCAATGGTGTATACCAGTTATTTTGAATTTCGATGGGTGGTACTACTGGCGACTAGGTTCACAGTAGCTTTGAGCTCGGGAAGCTACAGTACTTTGCTGTACATGTATCAAAATTTCCGCTTTATAATAGTTACAGCTCATACATCAACGCAAGACTTGAATTTATCGAAATCTTGTGTATTTCCATTGTATTTCTGTCTTTATTTCATGTAGATAATGTAGAAGTGACGTATTAAGAAAATTAACTAAACTAATAAGAAGAATAAATTTTCACTTGCTTAGAAGAAGATACCCTTATATGAGACAACAAAGAAATTTTATGTGTGTAGTTTCCTATGCTAAGGAGCCAAATATAAAGTGAATTTACAACCAGTATTACAGATTCACACATAAGTGACTATCTGGCGATTCCCTAACGCCCCAACTCAGAGTCATTAATGGTTACTTAAATCGCCCCTTAGTACAAAATTTGTATGGTGATTCTTTACTAAGGAGCGATTAAAGTAACACTCCTGAATTGCGAAAATTCTAAAAAGAAACTTGAGCATTCAAACACAAACATATTATAGCTTAAGCCTAATTGGAACTAGTGCCAGAAAAACGTTGATAGATAAGTGACACTGTTTCAGAGATTAACCTAAATGGTTGACCATTACCAACGATCTATTCCGACGCTAATGAGCTCTGCGCCAACAAACATTACTTATTATCATAGATAAGAAATTTTTAAAAGTATTATGATTTATGACCGGTAGAAATTGGAACTATACTTTAAAATTACAATAACTGCGAGCAATCTAATTTAGTTTGGAGGATGCTTCGCATTAGACACTGTTGAAAATCTGGTTGACCTACACAAAAGTCTAAAATGCATCGGAAAATATATTGTGGCGGTATTTACTTTTATAATTTCCAGTACAAATCAGAGTAGTCGGTAGCTTGTTATGACCACTATGCTTCATCTTGCAATTATTCGCAAAGTACGAGATAAAATAATACTAACAAGGTGACAATGCTATCATCTAAGGATTTTTCTCTAATGTCGGTATCAATTCATCCAGCTGTTTCTACTGTATGAAGATAACAATAACATATGCGAACCTTATGATTTGGATGATGATGTCTTGGCACATCTTTACCAGATAGGTGCATTTTGTTCTTCCAGGTCTTCTTTATAACGATGTCTGATGTCATCAGTCAAAAACATAAGATTATTTATGTTCAACAGTGTCATTTGCTTAATTAGTTCAATATTTAATTTAAAATTAGGTAAATCATCTAACTAGATGATTTTTAGATGACCTAATTTTAAATTAACTAACTAGTTATCGTATTTGAATTTGCATTAATTCTTTCCCATGGGTAACCGAACCTCGTAAAGATGATGCTTTTATCGATACTACGAATTCTCAGGACAACTCGTAAAAAGATTATGTGAAATTATTTATTCTGCTCGCACGCCAACCTTCCCGGGATTACGCGCGTGCTGCTTTTAAAGGACTGAGATTACTAAACGAATGCTTATTATATACAACTACATACATCCCTCGGCCGATACGTGCTTTCCGCAAAGAGAGCGTAGAAAGTTGGAGGAGCTAAAAGTGAAACGTAAATGCGATCAGCTCAATTATTATCTTTAATTAATGTCGCGCGAGTGGGCGTTTACTTTCGTTTGGGCCATCGGACCCACGCTGCGCCGCGCCGGCCGCGAGTTACCTACTGAGCAAGTAACTAAACTAGACTGCAGCCAGCGGCGCCCTGGATATTTGGAACCTTTCATTGCATTATCTCGAGGGTACGTCAAGATGTATAGGTAATAGTAAAGACAATCGGAGCAAGTTTTAGTTTATTGAGAAATAAGACAACGAGCTTTCTTTCAGAGAATTTTCGTAAAAATTTGAATAATTCAAAATGAAACGTAGCATGCATAGGTAGTTAAGTACCTACTATTAATAGGCTACTAAGTAGCCTGTAATCTTTTTATTGCTGGACTAAAAAGTAGTACAATTTTTTATTTATTTTTGTTTTGCAGATCTAACCACGGAATTAGTCCAAAGATTGGTTAAACATACCTACCTATATTAGCTGTCTGCCCACCTACAGACATCTACCAAATTTAGTATAGGTGCTAAGTATAAATGTTAACTGAGATGGTTTAACTGTTGACATTCAGTTGTGAAATCAAATAACGTGAATGATGTCATTTCTCAAAATGTTAAGTGTCGGTAACATCAAACATGACCTACAGAACGGAGGTAGCGCTTTACTTGAACAAGCCATTTCATACTGACTGAAAATCATAATTATCAATAGGTAATAGTTTTCCCATAATAGGAGTAATAGCCATGGTCGATCGGCTGGTGATCTTCTAGTTTATCTTAAGCACCGGTGGGCTCAGGCTCTTGATTGCAACTTCCCCGTTGGCATTCAACTCTGGCAGCCTAGATATCGCTAAGGCCTTCGACCGGGTCTGGCACATGAGCTTTCTCACGAAGTTACCATCTTGCGGTCTCCCTGAGAGTTTATTCAACTGGGTAGCCAGTTTTCTATCTGAGTGACATATCAAGGTCGTAGTCGATGGTTGTTGCTCAGATATGAAACCTATAAATACTGGCGTTCCCCAAGGGTCTATGTTATCTCCAACGCTATTCGTTCTGCATATCAATGACATATTGCAGCATACGAGTTACATCCATTTCTGTATAGATTATAGTACAGGGGATGCCTACTACGCAGCCCCGGCTAATGCTTTCAGTTGCAAGTGGTGGATAGCAGAAGAGTCTCTTAATGAGGTTAGCTTAATTTGGTCGAGTTCAACCCCAAGAAGATACAAATTTGCACGTTTATCGCTAAGAAAACCCCATTTGTTATAGCGCCTCAATTCCAGGGTACCTCACTCACCGTAGTCACCTTGAGTGTTAGAGAGTGTTAAGATTTTGGGAGTTGATATCTCCAGTGATGTGTAGTATTTTAGTCTTTAGTATTTACAGTCTATTAGAGGCCAAGGCTAAGCTGGCCTCGAAGAAGCTTGGTAGCCTGAACTGGGCTAAGCAATACTTTACTGCGAGGCACCTACTTATGCTATGTAAAGCTCAAGTCAGGGCCCACATGGAGCTCCATCTCTTAGGAAGGTCGCCACAATACCTGCTTAACCCATCTGACGCCATACAGAAACGCGCTGTCCAAGTTGTCACCGTCCCGCGAGTAACTCACAGGTTAGAAGTGTAGCCAGTTTTAACTGTGTGACTGTGTCACTCTTTACTGATCGAAGAAAAATCATCTTCTCCGTACCTACTTAGTAATATTAGTAAGGGTACCTGTCCGTGAAGTCTGCCTACCTGCCTGCTCGAGCCAGCCGCCAAACGTCTCGCCGTGTTCCGGCTGGGGGCTTGAGAGCCAGTTCTTTCTTTATTTTTTCTCTCACCTATCGTGGCTGGCAATGTATCGTTTGTCAGCTATGCATCTTGGTTACTAGTAATTATACTCATAAAGTGAAATACCCGATTGTCTGCAAGTAGGTGACATGGACATCCGGCGGGCTGGGCTACGACCACGCGTCGGCATGCGCGCGCCCTTACCGTGCGGGCCGGGCCGCCCCCGGCTCCCCCGGCGGCCCCGCCGCGCCTTGCGACCTCAGCAAGCAGTCCTACTGCACCACGCCGGGGAGCAGCTACCCCTGGCACGCTATACGACGCTTCGTTAGAGAAAACCAGGTACCAATGCTTCACTAAGTAGAGTTAATGAGTACTTAGGTAGTTAAATAAAAATAAAGTCCATGGGCGACGATAGCCACTTACCATCAAGTTGATCGTCAGCTCGTTTGCCGGCTATTTAAAAAAATCCTTTTATTGTGGGTTTATAAAATAAATTAATTTAATAACATAAAAAGAAAGGTCTACGCACTTGGATATTCATCCTGTCATGAGTCATCATAATCCATTACTTTCCGCTGGTGTTCGGACGCCATTGTTCTCACAACGTTCCTCACATCCTACAGTCACGTTCTATAATATAATACAATGTACATTAATTCCTGCCCTCCAAGTGCACTGTATATTGGCAAATTGGAAGAACCTTTAAAAACATTATGGAAGATTCCCATGCATGCAGTTTCCTATAGATGTTTTTTTTCACAGAAGCAAGTGACAGTTATATTCTAAAAGCACAATTTGGAAAATTGCATTCCACTGGTTTTAATAGCATCATAATAAAATTACTTTTGCAAAAATTACAGGGTCTAATGAGAAGAATGTACGGAGAAGAGCGCCACATTGCTGTCCTCAAAGCTGAGATTGAAAATTTCATAGAAGACGACGAAGAGGAAGAAGGAGGAAAAATAAAAACGACAGATTTCGCCGAAGACATTATTAAGACAAAACTTATGTACTCCAAGAAAACCCATGGAAGAGCCATGAGAGATAAACCCCACTTTAGACCGATACAATCCAATTCAGATAAAGTCAAAAAGATTGAAAACGAAATCTTAAAAGTTAAACCATTGGAAACATCTCATACAAAAAATACAAGTACATCTACAAATAATGGAAATAAAACTGAAATTACTAATAATGAAACCATCAATGAAGATAAAGGTATATCGTATAAAACAAAACTTGAAAGCATCGCTAATATTGAGATCAACAATTTGGATCCCGACGTTATAACACTCGAAGCTGTTATTAAACAAAGTATAGAGACCAATAGCATATATCCTAACTTTCAAGGTACTTCCAAGAGTGAACCATTGACGGAAAAGAATAGTACGGATGGAAATATCACGACGACGACCGAAAATATGCTAAATTCAACGGAAACCACCGATGACCAATACGTTGATTTAACCACAGAAACTGGTAAAGACAGCTGGAAAGCTATAGATACTTCCACATTACCACCTACATTATTGTTTTCTGAGCATGACAAACTAAAAAATGACAAGACTGATCCGAAAGCTACCGATAAAAAGGAAGAATTCCACCCCAAACCACTCCAGCATCAGGAATCCATGCGGCCTTCTGTTATAAAGTTACGAGGAGCGTAAGTTTTATAAATATTTATTTGATTGTGGTTAACTAGCAAATAATTGCATTCTAAAGTAAAAATGTATTTAATGATATCATTGGAGAAATTGTCGCGCAACCAGTTTCCTTGTTTGTTTATTTGCCAAACTTTCAACGGTCACCGTTCAGATGAGATGAGATCATCTGTATTCACTTATCGAATTTCTCCTTATATGTAGTTATAAGATACAGTGAGTTGTTTTAAATTTTGGGAGTCTTACACTTTACACAGGTTTGAATTTTAAAAAGCAATTATTAGACCATTAATCAGTTTTAAGTGATTTAAACAGATCGTGTCATTTGACAATGTCCTAAAACCATCGTGGAATGGCAATGGTTTCAGAAATGCGTGCGAGTCCAAGGAAGAGATGGCAGCTCCGTTCTGGGCCAACAGCACCCGCGGGGAGGTGCTGGCCCTGCTCAACATGTACCCCTTCGAGCAGTACATCCACCTGGAGACCTGCGTGCACGAGAAGAAGCAGATGTACTGCAGGGAAGGCTGCAGGTGCATATACTGTTTTTATTTTATTTATTTAACACTTTATTGTTTGTGCACCATAAAATAATATTTTACATAAGAGCACAAGAAAATAATTCAGAACAATGGGCTTATCGCTTTGAAGCGATTTCTTCTAGGCAACCCAATAATAGAAAGAAAACAGCAAGAAAAGTAAATTGGGTACAGGCATACCTACATAAGGTAAAGCAAGGTATATTACAATGTGAAAAGTTGAAGTAAATAGTAAAAAAAAGTATTAAATTAAAAATCTAGTGACAAACATACCAACTACATAATTTACTTACTACCCACTGTTATTTTTATTGCTTTTTAAAGGTAATCTGTCTTTAATATGATAGTTATATCCTTACTTCTGTTCTTTCTATAAATTGTATAAATATAAAGTATGTCGATAGTTTATTCTCGGGGAATGAGCTATTGCCGCTACTGGTATTGTTTCGTCTGTAAATAAAACGTTTAAAAATATATTCTAAAAGTACCTAAGTACCTAAAAACAATAAAAACTGAGATTTTTTTCTGAACACAAACAATATTTTTATGATTGACTGTCGCTTGAGTATTGCTTATTCAATGAAAAATGGATATTATATGTAACTAGCTGACCCAGCAAACGTTGTTTTGCCATATAAATATAAAAAAAATATTTAGGGGTGGACTACCCCTAACATTTAGGGGGATGAAAAATAGATGTTGGCCGATTCTCATAGATACCGGATAAGCACAAAAAATTTCATCAAAATCGGTCAAGCCGTTTCGGAGGAGTATGGCAACGAAAACTGTGACACGAGAATTTTATATATTAGATTATCTTTAATTTTAATGATTGACTCTCGCTTGGGGTACTACATATTTAATGAAAAATGGATATAATTATCTTTAGAAAGGTATACTAGTACGTTATGATCAGGGAGGTCGGTACCGGAAAAATAACAGCTAAATTGGAACGGGTTCTCTTTACAAACATTGCCACAAGGCCTTCCTAGGGCAAGCTACAGCACTAGTTATGATTGACGTATCTTGAGACCAGTGTATCGTGTTCCAGATGCGAGCAGCAGTACCGCCTACACCGGCTGCTGGCGTACGACCCGCGCAACGAGTGCCGCGGGATCTTCGCCGACTGGTTCAAGTTCCCCGCCTGCTGCGTCTGCAAGTGCTACGACGTGCCGCTGGAGTTCCGCGCCCGCTCCCCCCGGATCCTGCACCCGCAGTACGAGGAGGACGTCAGACGGATCATCTACGAGGACGTTGCCAGGGACTGGTACGACTCCGTCTATGATGATGAGGATCTATACTGATGTGAGTTCTGGTCGTCATCGGTTTTATTGTAGCAGAACTAATGATTCGCTCAGACTTGGGTTGTAAGGAGCTCCTGTATGTGTAAGTTTGTCTTTTTAGTTGATAACAGATTGGTGATGCCTTTGGTGTTATCAGATTCCTCATCTGTGGGCATGACAACTAATTAGGGATTAAAATGATATTTATAAAGTCATTTGCCGTAAGTGTTCAACCAAAATTGGTTACTATGTTATGTCTGTGTTTAATCACAATCGCATTTTGATTGAAATACAAGAAAAGATGCACTTCTTACTACATGTCTTGCTACCACCCTAAGCTCCTCTTGGTATCAATCATAATAGGTATAATGTTTGTATATTTCGGTTACAGTCAAGTGCAATGAAACCAAATAATTTTGAGGCTCCTACAATCTTGTTCATCCGTAGGTATATCTTGTAGCCTCAAAGCCTGTACTTATGTTCCTTAACTTTAATCTGAGGGCTGTCGGTGATGCGTTTGATGTTATGTACTGACGTTGCTGATGTAAGCACTTAAGCAGAATAGAATATAATTATTTTCGTTTTCTATTATTATACATTTTCAGTTTGCCCTTCAAGAGAAGCCTTCAGTCAGCAAGATCATCGGTATAAGAATACGCGTTTTTATAACAGGATCCCACCATTTTATTTTATAAATTATCTATGTACCAATATTCTTCCCCTTAGATATAGATTTTCATAACAATTTTCAAATTATTATCTAAACGACGATGATGCAGTGCAGTGTTGCCTAATTTAAAAACAATGAAATTACTATAAAACTTGTGAATATTTTGTTTTCATGAATTACATATTTTTATCGACATAAAGACCTAGAAAGAAATCTTAATATAGAATTTGACATTAAACCATTATTGTTGTACTTTTGCCTCATGAAGTGACCAACTTACTTAGTGCAGGTACAATCTTTATTTTCACAATAAAATTATTCCTTAATTACTTATGACATTGTCAGTTGATTTTTGTGGAAAACTTTGTTCGAATTAAGTATGTACCTACTTGTTATATTGGTAAAGTAGTCGTAATTTAACTACCTTCTACCTTAAGAATTAATAGAAATAATTATATTTGCTCGTTGATGCATTTACATTGAGAATAATATTGTAAATTAATTAGTGAAATATTTGATTAACATTAAATAATTTTGTAATTATAATTTTAGTTAATTTATTAAAAGAACTACATTTAATAACGAATTAAGCTATTTTTAAGGCTAGTGACAATTTGTAAAATAACTTTGGCGATGAAATGGAATTTAAGATGGAATGTTATTTTTATAAGAGATTTATTAAAGGTTACTAATAAATATTTATTTTTGTTGTTTTTTTCTTACATAAGAAAAGAAACCCCCTAACACATTTTCAAAAATCACATGAGAATCCGAATATATTATGAGAATCAATATGAGAACATAATTATGTAATGTTGTCCTATAATCTCCTCTCTCTTCTAGTGCAAGTCCTATTGAAATCAGTTTTATTTAGCGTTTCCAGGGATTAGCCCGGAGAAACAGAAAGACAGAGAGATAGACAAAAACTTTAAAAAAGGTTGTGTTCTATTATCGGGTAAATACTTGAGAAAACACAGTTATTTTGAAACAGATTAAAGTTACGTATTATACGATTCTGTAAAAGAATGTGGTTAGTGCAAAATGGATGTATTTTATAGCACTTGGATGGATTGGTCTAAAACAAACAAGTTGAATTAATGTTGTATATTTTGGCAATTTAATATTTTAATAGTTTCCTTGATATAGTTATTAAATGTTAATACATCCCATAGTTCTATTCAAAGGAACTGCGAGTATCTTTGCATTGTTATCGTATGGACTTTTATTTCATTAATTAGAACGTTTATATAACATAATAAAGACATTTAATCCAGGCCGTGGAATATAATTTTTACGAGATTCTAAATTGCTATCGAACGATTTTCGCATTATGTCAAGATTTGATGATATTTTTTTGGGTCTGGAACTCTGTAACTATGGCCTATTCTGGCAAGTCTGGCAACACTGCCTAACGTCACATATGACACTGACAATTCACACTTCCCTGTCATTTCATTGCATCTTATATCTAGATCTATCTGTCAAAAATGCTGGAATGAATTTGGTGTAGCGATGCGCGATTGCGAGATGTTTCAACAATCGAGACAATCGCGATTATCCGAAATTTACAATCGAGATGACCGATTACTCGCTTACCGAAAAAACAATCGAGATGTTTTTCGATTGTCGATTGTCGATTGTTCCCACCCGCTCGACGGCTGAAGTCATCAAGCTCTCGCCTCTCGCTCGCTCGCTTACACTCGATCTCGTCGACCAACATACGTAATTTATAAAATACTATCTCGAATTGAACCAATACATCTAAAAATAAATAAAATTGGAGTGTCTGTTAGTATTATTAAAATAACCGCTTTTTACTAAGTGCATTTGGACGTATACACGGTTCATAAACCAAAACAACATTTTTTACAATATTTGTCTGTCTGTTTGTTTCGGCTAATCTCTGAAATGGCTAAACCGATTTTGACGAAACTTTCACTGGCAGATAGCTGATGTAACAAGGAGTAACATAGGCTACTTTTATTTTAGAAAAATAATAGTTTTGAAAAAAACGAAGTTCGCCAAGTCAGCTAGTCTATATTAAATTGTAAAGAATGTTAGTTAAACATAGACAGAGATAGAAAGCATACAATATTACGGAAATACTTCGCATTCCATGTAAGGGAACATACCAAAACCACGTGCCTCATTTAGGGGGGGGAGGGGGGTCTTCAAAACACCACGATTGGTCACAGAGGGGAGGGGGGGGGTTTAGGTTTTTGTCACGTAGTCAATATTTTAGCAACCATTGCGCCACAAAGTCGTCAAATAAAAGCAAAATTATTATTTTTTAACTCTGTTTTTGCAAAAAAGTATTGAAAACCGTATTTATCAATCACCACGTGAAAACTAGGGGGGAGGGGGGGGGTCTTCTCATATACTACGGATGGTCACGAAGGGGGGGGAGGGGGGTAAAAAGTTGGAAAAAATGGGTTACGTGGTTTTGGTATGTTCCCTAAGAGCGAGATAGCGATATGTTGCTGCACTGTTCCCACTGCGCCATATACCTGGCTCAATGACGTCACGCAAACTGGAGGGATAGCAAAAAAAATCGAGATGTAAAGATTAAAAATATTATTTCGATTTGCGTGTATCTACTTTTTAACACTTTTATACAACTTTTAGATTAATCTGTACTTTATAGGGTTCCGTAACCAAACGGTGTCAACGGGACCCTATTGCTAAGCCCCGGCTGTCCGTCCAACCGCCTGTCTGCAAGCTGTTTCTTATGAACCGTAATAGGTAAACAGTTGAAATTTTCACAGAGTAAATATTTCTATTGCCGCTGTAACAACAAATAACGAAAATAAAATAACAATCGGTACAGTGAAAGAGCCGTGTTTTTTTTTCATTTTCAAAGAATTGGATTACTTTGAACACTAAATTCCGCTCTGCATTATGTATCGTCCTACCCATCTTACAACACTAAATAATAATCTATACATATTAATAAAATTGAAGAGTCTGTCTGTGATTTCGAGATAAATGATTTTTTCAAGTTGCAAATCGTTACTTGCACGATACCAACACCGAAAAATGAGTTTTTAAAATTTTTGTCTGTCTGTCTGTTTGTTTGTCTCCGCTAATCTCCGAAACCACTGAACAAATTTTAACAACACTTTTACTAGGATATTGCAAAGTGTTCAACTTAACAACTAAGCAATTTTTTAGGGTTCCATACTAAAGGGTTCCTTAGGGATGGTTTGTATGGAAAAATAAAAAAATATCTGCTGATTTGTTTTAAACTATTAAAAACGTGTTCTCCGTACAAAAAGAGTTATACATGCATTTCTTAGATTTTACTTATATTGCATGGAAAGGCCATAAAATGCATTTAAAGGTTATTAAACGCTTTTATTTAGCTTCACTTCGGAGCATCAAATCTTGTAACGTTAATTTGAATGACTTCCCTTTAATGAAAATTGATGAAATTTGGCAGACATGTGTATTTCCGATGACAATACACGAAAATCATATTTTAAACTAATTTTCATTGTTTATTTGTTGTTAAATTAAAAAAAAACGATTTTTCGGAGCATCAAATCTTGTAACGTTAATTTGAATGACTTCCCTTTAATGAAAATTGATGAAATTTGGCAGACATGTGTATTTCCGATGACAATACACGAAAATCATATTTTAAACTAATTTTCATTGTTTATTTGTTGTTAAATTAAAAAAAACGATTTTCAGACTTTAGACGCATAATTCTCTATGTTCTATTTTACGTAGAGACTTGAAATTTTCACAACTTGTAGCTAATTTTATAAACTAAACATTATTGAAATAAAAGCGTTTAAAAAAAAAAATTTTTTTCATTTGACTTATTTTTTTCATTAATTCAAATCCCTATTACTGAGTGGATGTCTATTTTTGTATTTTGTTTTTAAGAGAATATTGTTTGCGTATCTATGTCCTCCAATATAATTTCAGCATTTTATAAATTTCACCTGGGAAGTGGTACAAAAACGCAAATTAAATCTGTATGAGTAACCAATATCCAATAAATAATCGATTACTATCTTAGTAACTAGATGGCTCTGTATTTGTTGATTCACGCCAACGACTTTAATACATACACCTTTAATACATAATATAATTATGTCTGTCTGTGATTTCGAAATAACTGCATTTTTCATGTTACAATATCAAAACCGAAAAATGATCTTTTTAATTTTTGTTTGTCTGTTTGTTTGTCTTCATTAATCTCTGAAGCTACTGAACGGATTTCAACAGGACTTTACTACATATTGAGTCTTCAACATAAATTATAGGCAATTTTTTAGGGTTCATTAACAAAGCGAGAAAATAAAATATGAGTCGATTTGTTTTAAACATACAAAAACCTTTTCTTCACACAAATTGAGGCATAGGTACATACATTTCTTAGTTTTTTTTATATTTTGAAAGGTGGAGCCAAAGCGTGGCACTGGAGTACTTATTTTTTTACAAATTTACAATAATTCAAATACACATAAATATAACTGAAGTGAATGTCTGTGATTTCGAAATAAATGATTTTTTAAGTTGTAAATCTATACTTCCACGATACCAAAACCGAGAAACGAGTTTTTAATTTGTTTTAAACTTACAAAAACCTTTTAAAACACAAAATAAGGCATACATGCATTTCTTAGTTTATTTATATTTCGCAAGATGGAGCTAGAATATGGCACTGAAGTATTTTTTACAAAATATCTATTTTTATATTCATTTTTTTTAAATCATAAATTGCCTATTTATGGGCTCCGACGTGAACTTAGCATTTTATTATATTTCACCCTGGAAGGGGTTGAAAATCGTAATTTAGTGTTGTACGAATAGTAGACATTGAACAAATTGAATAATTGATAATAAAATACATAACTCCACTAAACAAAACGTACTGTGGCGTGTTAAATCAAGCTTAGGATTGTTCTTTGAAATAACTAAGTGTTCCTTGATTTTAGAGTTCCGTAGTAGTAATGTTGTAGTTCTGTTATAATTCCTGAGGAACGTGTTGAGAGTGCAGAGTGCTGAATTTCCTGATTTTCTGTGAATCAATATCTTCCCTTTGCCGAATTATTGATTTGCCAAAACTAAAATGTAATAAATGCGAAATTGTGTTGCTTCTTTATTACCATTTTCACATAACTCATTAAATTAACCTTAACTCTCTCTCAATGCTGAACCAATCTTGATGTGTTTGGTATAGACATAGATTGTACCTTGGAGAACGATATAAGACTACTTCTTTTTTTAAAGCCTGGGTACCTAATGTGAAATACTGATGGATCAGCAAACGTCATCATACAATTTATTTATTCAATGTTATTTAAGTACTAAGGGTTAAGTAGGAAACACAAAATTTAGAAAATAATATGATGAAATAATAATAATAAGTAAAAGCAACCGGCTTAGTGTGAGCTAGGGTTATTGAACCTAACTTAACTATTTAGTAAAACCTAACATAGCTGTGTAACGAAAAGATAAAGGGAATTAAGAAACAGACTTAACTTTGCAGTTGAAAAACTGTTGTCTCCATATATCGACATGGATCCCGATCAAATTACCAAGTTCTGCAAATAGGTTTAATTTTTTTTGTGATACTTACAAATTCACAGTTTTAAGATTTTTTATTTAACCTACGTTTTACCTAAGACATTTCTTCTAGCCGAATGTTTTTTGATTGCGTTGAGGATACAGAATATTATAATGTTTTCACAGCTCCTAGGCATTGCAGACCTGAGTGTTGGATTAATTTTAATTTGTTACCTTCACGCGTTCCTGAGAAGAAAGGTCTTGAAATACAAACAGACGGGCAATGGAGTAAGTGATTTTAAGGGAACCGTGTTTTTTTCTTTTGGGGTAATGAACCCTAAAAATATCGAATCGTTATTTCGAGTAATGACCTTTCATAGTAACGTGGTTCTAATGAGCGATCATCCAGCTTTAAGAGTATGTTATGTAAGTTAACTAAAGAACCTAAGATTTTTTCCGAAGCGAAGCGAGGGCAATTGCTAGTAAAGAATAAACAACAAGAAACAATAAACAATAATACGATTAAGAAGCTTGCGGCGCACTGTGGAACGAAAACAAAAAAAGTGGCCTTAAGGGCCAAATTTAGTAGAATCGGATTCTACTAACTAATACGGTTATTTTATATTCTATAATTTTTTTTTGTATTGTTAATATTTATTGCGTTATGGCATTATGAAAATTTTGTGAAAAAAAACATAATTCGATTCTTTTTCTTAAATAATCTTTAACAAGGTAGTAAAAAAACATAACTGGATTTGATGGTATTTTGATAGATTGTAAAAAATCATGATTCCATCCACACCACCCTTATGACGTCATTTGTTTTGATCAAAATCCACATGTAAACAATAGAATGCTTATCAGATATCCGAATGGCGTCATTTGTTTTGGTAAAAATCAAAAATGATCAAAAGAAATGGGTCAAAACTAATTATACATTAGACTTATTTCGTTCTAAACACGGTGATTGGTTGGATGCCGAGGTTGCGTGGCCAGATTTCATAAAGAGAGCATTTGATGAAAGTTCTAATATAATTGAACACGATATACCCAGCACATCAACCCAATTTATACTCGTATCACCATCAAAACACAACGTAGGAAGGTCCACTGAGGTCAGTCCAAGAAAATCTTTTTGTGAACTACAGCTTAAACAAAGAAAGAGACGTGTATCAAATATTGAAAAAACCACGTCTTTCGATGAAATATCACACGTATTTACTATGAAATTAAGAGATAATGGTCGTGGAGAGCTTGCCAATATAATTACTTAATCACTTAATTAAAAATCCACAAAAAGAGAAAAAAGTAAAAGAATGCATTAGTGATACTTCAAAAACACCAACATTTACTGCAGACAAGACGTCAGGGTTATTTTTATCGCTAAAATTATCCAAATGGCAATACAATACTCAATAGAAATCGATACAATACTCGATAGAAAAATCGTAGAGGAAAAAAGTGGAAACTTATTTCCTTCTTACTTTAGTGTTCAAAAGGCTAAACAATTATGTTATCCACCCGTAGAGGACATAACATTAACAGATACCACTGTTAAAATAAAACTACAAGCACTTTTAGATTTGACAACGAATCGGTTATTAAAATCAATTACCGTAGATGGCGACTGTAGAGATATGAAATTAATAAGTAAATGGGGTTTTGATGGTGCTTCCAACCAGGCTACATACAAGCAAAAAATTGAATCAGAGACGGATGATAATGATAATGCAGACGATTCTAGCATATTTATGGGGAGTTTAGTACCTATCAAGTTAGAATCTGGAGAAAAAACCATTTGGGAGAACGAGTCCTCAAATTCGCCATTATGGTGTCGCCCACTATTTTTCAAATTCATCAAAGAAAATTCGGTAACAAAAAAACAGGAAATGACTTCAATGGAATCTGAATTTAGCGCTCTGCAGGACAAAGTAAATGATTTAAAAATATCACACTCATTAATCCATACCATGATAGATGGAAAAATTTCATCTATATTGAGTAACACATCAACACAACGATGTGATATGTGTAAGGCTTCTCCCAAAGAAATGAATCAATTACATGTTTTATCTCAAAAAACAATCAACACAGACTTATATAAATATGGCCTTTCATTATTACATATGTGGATACGCATGATGTAATGTATTTTACACATAGCATATAGGTTAGATTTTAAAACTTGGACGGTAAAGGGGGATAAAAAATAATTATGGAGAGTAAAAAAAAGACTATTTAAGACGCCTTTAGGGTGCAAATGGGTTAACTGGTTGATATAGTTAAACAAGGTCACGGCACAACAAATGATAGTAATACGGCAAGACGATATTTCGCAGACTATAAAAAAACAGCATCTATTACGGGAGTTGATGAAACTTTAATTTGGAGATTCGGAACTATTCTATAAGTTCTGTCTTCGGGGCATAATATAAATGTAGAAAACTTTAAAGTCTTTACCCAAGACACAATGATAATGTATTTTGATTTATATAAATGGTATTACATGTCTTCAAGCGTTTACAAAGTTCTTGCTCATGGAGCAGATATAATAGGCAATTTTGGACTTATTCCGATTGGTAAATTATCTAAAGAAGCATCTGGGGCCAGAAATAAAGATTTTTGACTGTACAGATTAAACCATTCTCGTAAATTCAATCGAAAAGCCACCAACCAAGACATTTTAAATAATTTGTTAATCAGTTCAGACCCATATATTTTAACTAAACGTACAACGAAAGCACAAAATACTTTCAGACGAAGCAAAAACATTATTATTTTTACAAGATACTGTTGATGAAGATATGGATGTCGAGAATTTTGATTATGTAAATGTAGACTCATAATCAGATTTTGAGGTTGAACATTCCGTTTCCGAGCCTGAGCCAGAGTAATTTTAGTTTCAAACATTTCTTACTTTGTCACCTTTCCTAAATAACTGTTGACATCTTTCGTAGATCGCAATAATCTCGAAGCTCGATTACTAGTTGAAATGCCACTAGTAATCGAGCATTCTCGAGATTATTATTTTTCAAACAGTGTGGAATAGGCCTTCTGGGGACACCACTAAAAAAAGCGCACCTAGTTCTCTACTTCATGGGTGGTGTGGAATAGAATTTAAGAAGAGTATGTCGTCTTAGATAAGTTTACGATTTATATTTTTCATTTAAAAAATGAAACAGCGTAGGTAGGTATGGATTTTTATAGTTTCGCACGTTTACTACATGAAACTACAAGTAACTCTTTGAGGTATGGTGAGGTTTTGGCGTAAAACGACGTTTATCACCTTATCCTCTATACTAAAAATATTAATTTCATAAAAATCAATTTTCGGGCATTTCCGGGCCGAGAAGGTATATAGTATGTATACAGTTATGGTAGTTCAGCCATAGTACTATATGAATCTATATACGGCACCTTGACGAAATTATACGCCTTGCCGTAAAAGCCATATTTTACTTTTTCTCCATACAAAAAAATCTTCAAGTTGCTATATCTCTGAAAATACTCTGTTAATCGAGAATACTCAAAAGCTATTTTATGTTTGCACTAAAAAGTAAAACCCGATTCTGTAATAATATTTCAAAAAAAGTGATTTTCATTTTCATGTGACCCTAAGTCTATGAAGAACAGTTTACGTTCCACCGTGCGGCGCTTGCGTTGGCAACGGTGCTGGATAGGCGAAAACAGGACGAGGTCCGAGGAAGCGGGAGTGGCATCGAATTCCAGTGAGGTCCACAAATATTTCCGACGTGTTATAATAACGATATAATTACGAGATAATTTATAAAACATTATATTTAATATTTTAATTTTTATACTCCTATTTCCTACGAATATTACGCCCAACTGTAGATTTAGTTAAAAAGCACTATAAAAAAATAATTCGTCATCTCGCATCGCTCCAATCGACAGAAACATTTCGATGATTTCGGTCATCTCGCATCGTTCCAATCGACAGAAACATTTCGTTATCTCGCATCGCTCCGATCGACAGAAACATCTCGGTCATCTCGCATCGACACCGAGAAGAACATCTCGAGAGGTCTCGAGATGTTTGGACAATCGAGACAATCGAAAAAAACATCTCGTCATCGCGCATCGCTAATTTGGTGCATTTGTTATCGGTTTACGGCTAAAAAATATCGTAAAAGTATCGAGTGAATTTACGTTTCTATTGTTGTAAAATGCAACAGTGAGTCGAGAATGGCTCAAAATTTGCAGAAGAAGCCCTCGAAAGGCATTCTGAAGACGTCTCGTAGCATCGACAACCAGGATGGAAATCCGTCGACGAGCAAGCGGGCGAAGGAGCAGAGGTTCGACGAAATGAACATAATGGAGACGTTCCACCCTCCGAACAAGGACTACGGGCACATGAAGGTGGACGAGCCGAAGACTCCGTTCTCGGAGGCGGTCGACGGGGACTTGGAGCCTGCGGACGAGTTGGACGCCAACATCCTGGCGGCGAAGCTCGCGGCCAGCATGAACAAGCCGCCGCGGTGCGTGGAGCCGTGCGAGAGTGACGAGGACATGGACGAGCCCGAGGACGTGCGCCAGCGGCGGCTCGAGTTCGAGAAGAAGCGGAAAATGCACTACAACGAGTTCCAGGTTAGCTGTCACTGCCCTCACTACCTACACGCCGCATTTCCAACACGCTTGCTATTTTTAACTTGTTTTACCTGTAATTCGATACATTTTTGAAACAAATTGCACATGACTGTAAATTAATAACTTCAATAGTCATGAATTTTATAATTATAGTTGTTATTTTATATGCTCAGATGTCACATACATCAACAGAGGATTTGCATTGGCTACTAATAGTTAAAAAAATTAAACACCAACAAGAAAATATTAATAAAAAAATGTGGTGTACATAAATTTTTCTATAATTCATCACTAATAAAATTATGGAAAATTTGTCTTTTTGTCGAGAAGCTTTAGATTGTTAACTTGGAAGTCGGAACTATCAGTATCCATTACTTCCTTCTTTTCATAATATTTTTGAGAGACCTTTTTAACGATTCCCCACATGATGGGGCATACAAAGAAAAAAAATTCATCCCCACATTACCTGTAGGGGAGATACCCTGAAAAAAATAAATATTGTTAAATAATTCTAATTCTAATTAAATTCTATCATTTTAAAGTTTATATTAATATCCATGCCTAATTACAGCTTTCTAGCACTAATGTTCTGTGTGCTATGCTGCGGACGGATGGATGGACATGACCAAACTATAAATAAGGTTTCCGTTTTGACTTTGAAACCCTAAAATTGACTTAATTATTACTTATTGTAACTCATACTCTCGTAAATTGTTATGGGCACTGAATACTTTAATTGTTACTTAAATAGTTTACGCCCCTGTACGCATCCTGTAACGCTGTTGGATTGCCTAATAAACGATTAAATAAATAAATAATCTGAATGAGCATTAATTTTACTGTAAACAAAAATATATCTTAGAGGAATGGTTGCACTATACTTTATAGGTTTCTCTTAATCTCTCCTGAGTAGCTCACACTGTATTACATCTGCTATCAATATTTATGTGATTAAAGTCCAGTGCACTTGTAACATGAAGCTTATTAATGTTCCAATGATACTTAATAATTAGTATCCTCTTGTCTCTTTGAAGAAAAATATTATAAAATTTGTCCCTAGTCCTGCTAATACTAGTTTAATAATTTTGTCATATCTGTATTCTGAAGGAAGACAGCAGTTTGCACACCCACATCTACACCCACTTTCATTTTCATAAATGTATGCAAAAACAATGTGTCTAGATCTAAAATATGTTATCTATGAGTCATCAAGAAAATTAATGTGGACGTAATGCAAATGAAAACTTCCATATTATGTGCATGCATATCTATACAGAACCAATAATGCATTTAACTTCAACTCGTTATTGGCTTGCTGTAGGGGATGGGTCTAATGGAGAACTTATAGGCTATGTTGTTTAATGATCTTATGTCACATTTAGGCTTTTTATTATGAGCATAGCCACTGCCGTGGTGCCATATTAATGGTACTGGGGCCCAAGCTTCGATGTGTTTAAGTGAAAATTCGTAAAATGTCAAAATATTTTACGAATCGGTGCAGAAAATTTTTGTACCGGGCTGAGATTCCACAGGAGCATATGTCAGAGGTGCTACAAAGTTTGGTGCAGTAATGTCCAAATTGACAGTGCTTGAAAAAGCTTGACTTGGCCGATATTTGTTGAAATGAAAGATATATTTTTTTAATTAAAGAAAGAACTAGCCAAGGCAGGTAAATCATACAAAAATATTATTGCTCTCTCATTATCAGTTGTTTACACACCTCACGGTTATCTGTGTGAACAGATAAACACGGTCATTAGCAAGGGGTATTTAGTGAAGTATTTAGGTATAATGTTATGTAAGTAATAATGTCTGTCGCCAGGCCCTGCAGCTCGCGAGGCAGCTGATGGCACAAGAGGAGGAGGAGGACGATGACGAGGAGGAGAAGCGGAAGGCGGCCACCTGACTGCACCGCGCGGCCACTTGTACATAACGCAGGCGGGCTGGTAATGTTATACCTCCTTCTTTCTTCTATCTACATCGTTGCCCGGCGACGCATCCGTCATGTCTGGCATTCCTGATGTCCGTGTGACTGTGGGGGCTCGTCTGCTCCTTTGTTGGCTAGTTGCATAACAATAGTCATACATACATTCATTAACATTATTGAAGTAAAACTTCTTTAGGTGCGACTTGACAGTAACTCAAGTGACTCAGTGAATTTGTGTATGTGATTCGGTCGCAGTATCCGTGAGCCAGAAATAATCCGGGACCCCGCTTCCCTTTTGGCCCCCTCACGGGAAACGTTTCTGTGATGCCTACGGTCTGTTGTTAATTATAATTTAAACACCATAAGGGATTATTAATTATGCTACACCTAGCCGGACACGAGCAATTACACTAACATTTTACTCGGCTCGGACACGGACGTCGCACGGTGTAACATAAACACTCGATGTCCACGTCATATAAAATGTTAGTACCGTGCCCGGCTCGGTGTTGCATAAATAATCCCTAAATCTCACTAAATATGTATAACAAAAAATGTGCAATACTCTTTAATTTAGTTAACTTATATCATTTTTCGGTTACAGGAATCGTCGTATATTTAGTTCCAGCCGCACCAGACAATATGTTGGGATTAAGTTATTAATATTACGACGATGCCATGGGCATCCAGTGTTCGGTGTTCCTGAATAACATTGTTTTACTGTTACAAAATTGTAGTGTGTGTATTATCGTTTGACTGTTCTGTGGAATGAAGTCCGAGGTCAGATCGTTTAGCAATGGGGGGAATATTCATAGAACATTCAAGACAAATTGTTTGTAAGGAGGCAAATAAATGATTCAGCATTGTATCATTGTAAATTGTTGCATATTGTGTCTAGTATATAAACATCGATTTATTGGTCTATATTTGCCTATATCTATATTTGCTTTGCAACCTATCATGAACCATTTTATCGTGGATATTGCGCCCTTATCACTAACGACACACTAAATGGTATTGCCTCTCAGTTTATTCATTACTTTGGGAACGTGGTAGGTTGATAAAGTAATGACCACAAGCCAATGTTTAAATTGCTACAGATATTTAAGGCTTAGAATAAAATCTAAATATAGTCAGTCCCGGAACACACGCCTTGCAGCTGCTTTAGTAGAGACACAGTAAGCGCGAATCGTAAGCCTGTATCGCGACCGTCGCGGTATCGTCGCGTGCGCAGGTATCGGTATTGCTACTGTATCAGACTAGTATACAAATGCAACATTACTTTCAGGCTACTAAAGTGTAGTGTTGGTTTTTGGAATGAAGGATTTACGGCGACAGGTTATCGTTAAGCCCCAATTTGTTATACCTAAGCACAACAGTTTTAGATAAATTATTGCGCATGAAGTTATCATAAATACAAAAACGCTATTTACCAGAAATGTATGTGCCATTTATTGTAACTTATTTCCAAATTTATGTATCTTGAAAAGTTCCTCAAATAATGTATATTGACATTTTGTTTTCATTAATGAAAAAGCATAATGATAGCACATTATAAACGCATCTACAATATAAGTCAATAACATGTAATTTATACTATAATAAAACTCAAAGGGCAATAGTATAAATTTTATAATAATATTTAAGACCGAGTATTGATAATGTCAAGAAGATGTATGTAAGTTTACGTGCAACAAGTTGTTTTACCTCTCAAAATGATTTTATAAAATGTTTGATGTAGAACAATAGTGCCTTTGTAATCACAGTACAAATACTGTGAAATCAATATGGAAATAACATATCCGTGTTCGTTGATATTAATCAGTGAAGATAATGATATTTATCATTTAAATACATATAACAGAACCCGCTCTGCATTCAAAATTCGACGTTAATTCAATTTGTCATAGCGTTGCTGTTTTGTTTAATAAATGTATTTGTAACATAAATTATATCTAATTAAAATTTCTGTTTTCCAAACTATATTGAATCGTCTCCTGGAGATGTTCCGATTTTCACTTTATTTTTTCCTGCTTTTTGGAAAAATGGCATCTAAACGATTCTCCTTCTAATTCGGCGATGCTTTTGTATTTTGATAGCTCTTGTTTTTTTCCAATATCCATAGACGACGGTAATCCTTTACCATCCGATACCCAATTTCATTTGTCTGCCTTTCGGCTAAGATTTTATTTTTAACAACTAAAAGCGTTGCATTTTGACGCAAAATCGCGTCTTCGCAGAACTAGAAGATACTTATTTTTATTAAGGATTGTATATATTTTGACATTTATTTGTTTTTACGGACCGTAATATAAGTAAATTATATGAAATTTCGTAATTTGTGTTCGCGTTATTACACTTGCATACGTTGATTGTTCAAAATCTTGTGAATTGATTTCACAAGTTCAAATCACGAAGTCGTGCTCATTGCGAGCTAATTCTACAATACACAGTAATAGTGTTCTACACAGACATACACATAGATAACAATAGAATAATATGTAAATTGCACTCGTTGCACACACGCACATGTATTAAAATTGTATGTAAGTAGATATTATATTACCTTATGATCCGTGTATAATTGTTCTGCTCTATTTTATTGATTCTTATGTATTGTGTTATACTTAGTTATACAGCAACCACAGGGTTTGTAAACTTTGGAACCATTTTATTCTCAGATTATCGTTTTTTATACCACCCATTGTAACTGAATACTTCTCACTGTTATATAGTACTTACGATTTATTTGGCTATTGTTTAAAGTAGGAATGATTGCTATTTTTATTCAATGTTAAAAAGTAAAATGTAATTATGAAATTGAAATTGTAAACCGTATCTTGTTGTTCAGGTTGGAAATGTATATTTAGTTATGGTTAGTTACCTCGTGATCCCAGCGGCCGCTCGGTCGTGGGATAACAATGATTTGTTAACGTACGTACATAATTATAATTTCCTTGTTGCATCACGAGCGTATTTATAGCGTTTTTCACTACAATTATTTCATAAATTGTCAAGTGGTTAGCAGATTTGGCCTCTGATTTGTATGCGTGTCAGTGTGCGAGTAATATTCCATTGTTACATCGATCGCTCGGAGTCTTCGGAAGCTGGTCTGGTCGGCTTGTTTACTCCGGAGAGAACGAAGGACGGCAATGGGAATATTGTTTATGAAACAGAAGCCTTCATAATAATACGTTCAAAGTACATTTTCAGCACTGATAAAGTGTAAACAGATTAAATAAGTTTTCTTATTATATTTTAATTTAGATTATTTATACGAATAAATTGTATTGTTAGACTATATTTATATAAAACATGTTTGCATATATTATCTTAACAGAGTATTTATGGACTCCGTTTAGCGATTATCTAGGAATTGTTACAAAAAATTTTCTGTAGGTACTTACATGGTACTTTTTTCTTGGTTGTATTCGTATCAATTATTACGTGTGCTGTATAGTTATATTGTCATTCGATTAGAATTTCAGTTAGCGTGAGGACCAAAGTGCTCACGATGACGACGAAAGGGTGAGATGGTCGAGATAATAAAAGAATAAAGTTCTTAAATTATGTATGATAACATTAAATGTTTAGACGTTTGGAATTTTATAGGTATTTAGCCTACCTATGTAAGTGTTCAAAACGTTTATAGTGCGCTGCGCTTCCATTCGGCAATGTATTCGATATATTTGACAGCCTTTAATTTTAATTGCATATCGCTTACTCGCAATGTGATATCAGACTAATACTGCGTTAAGCGCGTTCGATTCTAGGACGAATGATAAATTTTATAAATATATTTTTGTAGTTTCGAATAAATTTTTACCAACAATTTCTTTAGGATAATAAATGTGAGGTCTTCCTTTAGTAAGCAAAAAGAAAATGCTTATTGGGCCTGAAATTTGGGTGATATACAATGAGGTAGGTAGTCTAACGCAGTTATTTAAAAAAAAATCTTATTGTAATGAAGCACACAATTAAATTGCAATGAAACACAATTCTGAAAAAAATACCGGGCAAGTGCTTGTCAGGCCACGCGCAATGTAGAGTTAAGTAGTAAGTTTATCGACTAAATTCATTGCAAACTTTAATTTTTGTATTGATCACACGGATAGTAAAAACAAACTGAATGTCATAATTTGGTATTTTTATTCTGTTGGAATTATAATATTATACAGTAAAACCCTTTTAACGTTAGAACAGACACGTAGCTACTACTCGTTTTCTAGATTCTCGCAACGGAGGCTAAATAAACATGAAATCGACTTTATTACACTAGTCTTACAAAGCTAAAGCTGGCCATACACGATCAAGTGTACGTATCAAGTTTGCAGTTTGACTTGATGCGCCATCCAGTTTGCATGAGATAGCAATATAGCCAGATAGCCATACCGTGACCATACACCGTCAAGTTTACTGGATACCACGTCAAGTCTGCTGCAAACTTGACAAGTATACTTGATCCTGTATGGCCAACATAACGTAACAATTATTAACAACTGAATTCATAAATTGTAGGTATTATATTATGTATAGCGTGGGATATTATTTTTGATAATCTGTGGAATTATTATAGCTACAGGTCGAAATGGAGCGAGAGACCTTACTTATGATAACATAAAATAAATAATTATATTATTATTGTGTGTGTAGTGCTTGTATGTAAAGTACTAAGGGCCGATTTTGCAATCATTTAATTTAATCGAACAAAGCCTCCACGGGCCTAATTTTAGCAAAATAACAATGTATTTTCTTCCATACCTCAGGGCAGTATTTGTTTAATGAAGATCTGAAAAGAAGACGTCTCTTAGGCGTTGAGTTCACTCACTGACGTACGTATTTTGTGTTCACAACACGATCTCAACATACGTATATGACTTCTAACCCCTATTTTTACACTTAGGGGATGAATTTCCGAAAATCCGTTCTTAGCTGACGTCTCCTTAGCATAAACTATCTCCCTGCCAAATTTCATCATACCTAATCGGTTCGGTAGTTTCTGAGATTTTTTGTTTAATCAGTGTATCTCTTTTCAATTTTATATATATAGATAACTCCTTCATCTACTGTGCTAATCCAGTACGGATTGTGGGGGATTAGTCGTACATTCGAGTATTCTGTATCGAGTATAGAAAAAATGAAAAAAAACATGAATCAGAGGTCTAGACGAAATACGAAAAGATTTGATGTATTGAGTGATATAAAGTGACTTCGATTTTCACCTACCTCCATACATTACAAGACTTACCTACTTCGACCCTTAGGTACTAAGCACTGACGGCAGTAATTTCTTTTGTTTACCCAAAGAATCTTCAGTTTTATGGTCACATCTAATCTGAAATTGTAGATATCAATCAATCCATCAATAGTTTTTCGGTCATAGTAAAAAAAAAAGTTTGTAAGCAGTATTAATTGAGTCTGGACGTGGTCGGTGCGCACCGTGAATCACCAGGCCATGTGACTTCATAGTGCCCTCCGCTCGTTGATATAAATTGTATTAGCTAAATTAAACAGCCGCCTTCTGCGGAGGTCGATGTCAGTAGTGCTACAAGATGTAGTTTTATATTAAACGTCAACATTTGGGTCAGAACACACCTCAGGGAAGTTGGCACTGCGTGTGAAACTTGTAATGTACATCTTGATTTGAGATTATCGATCTTAATATTTTGAAATTTAATATGAAACTTAATATTTTGTTACATGCATAATTATCTAGAAAGAGAGAAGTTAATACAGACAGTTATTTACATTAGTGTCAGTATGACTGGGATCATGGATCGCCATACTTAATATTAACTCTTCGTTTTTGTGTCGTGTGTAACTGACCTTATTTTTTTTTAAAATTTGTATTGTAGAGTAGGTAAGTGGTTATGTTAGCCTGGTACTTAGGTACTTACCCCACCTACAGTTTTAGACGGTAAACAGACAAATGTCACGATCGCTCTGCAAATGTCGCTTTTTGTAATGTTAATTAGGTACCTACATTAGTACAATGTGTACTTGGTACTTGCGTTTTCTTTTTTAATGTCAATTTTATAGTGAGGGAACTGCTGGTTTCTCATAAAGATGTATTTTGTAAATAGTACCTAATAAAGTTATTTAAAATTCTGTTTTTTTTTTTCATTTTCTGCATGCCACTTTATCGTACATTTTCGCTCCAGAATCGAACCCGAAACGCCTTCCCCAGTAACAGTAGCGTAGCTTGCCCCAAGCAGGCCTTGTATCAATGGTTGATACATGACCCCTTTACGTCAAATCTAAGAGAGAATGACGACCCGCGTGGCGCAATGGTTGGTAACCATGGCTGGACCGTCGTGTCAAGGGTTCTGGGTTCGATTCCCAACGAGGCGGAAAGAATGATGAGTTTGAAATTCCTGTCTGGGTAAGTGTTCTTGTCTTTGGTTATATGTTGTACAGTGGACCCGCGACACGAGGAATCCTAGTGTGTGCTATGAGTATTACTCATTTTGATACATAGCTTCAAGGGGGGAGGGGCAGCTGCCCCCCGCCTAGATTTTAAAAAAGTTTCCAAATGTAAAGCAACCAAATCAAAAAAGAACCGGATATCAAACGATCCCTACTGTTTTGCTGCAGCGGGCAGCCGTCTCCACTCATCATGTTAATATATTAAAATTAAGCAATGCTATCATTGCAAGTAGGTAGACTTAATAATCGATATTCAAAGATACGAGTAATTTAAAATATTGAAATGCCTCTAGATTAATTATCTGTATTTTTGAAATACGGCCACTTTATAGGATAATAGGTTCCCATTTCTTAATTAACGATAAGTAGATTTGGAGTCCAATCTACAATTTTTTTTCTTGGCTGTATGTTATGATACATTTGCAGTGTCGTTAAGAAAACAAGCAGGTTTCGTTCTACGCAAACAACATGAACTGTCAATTGTCATTTATAAATATCGTGTTTTGAAGACTGTTTTTAAAATAATAAATACGTAAAATATTTCTTTATTATTAATAATAATAACATGCGCACTGTAAAATTACTTGGGTATAATTTTGTAGGAAAAAAATATCAATCGATCGTAAGATAAACTTGACAACTTTCACTGACTTTACAACTGAAGTGCTTTGTGTATAGTAACGGAACGTTATTATCTAAATGGCGCTTGTGTGTTGCTGCTGTATTTTGTTTGAAAAAACGTCGCCTTGACGACAGATTTAGTGGGTTTCGTATGACTTGTATCCTTATTTTTACTATGCATTTAATAAATTATGGATGAAACCCACAAAATTCAAGCACAGACGTCGGAAATTAAAGTGAGTATAAATTTTCTACCTGGCGCCTTTGATTCGATTGTTAGAGATATTTTTAAACGCTGTACCGTAACATTTTATAATAAAATTAATATCTGGTATTGTTCAAGCCTATAATCTTCTCAGTTTTAAAACAGACCTTTCATATTGCTTGACTCCAAAATTTGTTCCATAAACCTTTCGTATACTAATGGTAGTCAATAATTTTCACCCAGTTTTATTTATAAAATTGTATATTTTTAGAATGTCCTTCCGGATGTCGTACATTCTCAACAGATTCCTGTTTCGGGACCGGTCGTAAACGATGAAACGGAATCAGTATCCGATACAGGGCAAAACATTGGAGAAGAGCCCCAAGGAAGTGGAACTCCCCACAATGAAGACGAAATTAGCGAAATCGAAACCATATCGGAGCACATTCCCTCAAAGATGGAGTACTCGGTCACAGAGTCTGATAATGTCAATCAGTCCAAGTCCAGGGATCCTAAGGTAGAGACTGATGAAGCAAAATCACAAACAAGTTCCATAAATATCCCAGTACCTGAAACACATCAAAGTGAAAGCTCTAGCTTAAGAGATCCGCTCAAGCAAAGTACTTCTTGGAACCTTGAAGTGCATCCCGTGTCAGAGGTGCACCTCAGTGAAGAGAGCCCAGTAAACTTAGATGTATCATCGGAGTTTTCAAAAGACATTGTTCAGGAACAGAAAACACAATCAGAACAGTCTCTCTCGGAACAAGAAGATGACTCCAAAGAATCTCAGAAAAGTGGTGAGTTTATTGATTCACTGAACGAACATATCAGTCAAGGATCTGATCAAACAGCTGAGGGTTCTTTAGACCAATTGAGTACATCGGCTGACAAAGAGGAACACTGTCCGAGTGAATCTAGTTCTGGTTCAGAAGAAATCATAAAACTAGATATAAGGGGCCAGGGGGTTCCAAAAATCCCGTTACAAACTGCTAAGATAATTTTTGGGCCTCCGCCGGAGGGCAGCACAATTTTGAGTTGTACAGAAAATATTCCAGTTTTTCAAAATCTGCTGTCCCCCTTCCTTGTTGGTTCTACTGATGCTGACGGTGTAAAAATTGAGGAGGTGTTTGAAGACAATGAATCTCCACTCGTAAAGGAATCAACTCCCGAAATATCTGAACATTCCTTGAGCTCCAATGAAAAGGCTGAACAGTATTTATTGGTCGAGGAGGTCACTGTAAACAATGATAGGAAAGAGAAAAAAGAGGTGGAAACGGCAACACCACCCAAATCCATGGCCCCCGAGGAGACCTCATTCAGCACTCTGAACACGGAATATAAAACTATATGCGAGGAGTACCATGAGAAGGTACTGGTTGTTTATGGGTTGTGCCTCTGTATTTGCCTGCTCTATGCTGTGATGCTGCTTTGCCTGTTAATTATTATAATACCAATTGCATGCTATATCACTCTAACATATACAATTTTTGATGGCATGACTAAAAACACCATAGGATTGATATTTTCCTAGTTGTAATTTTGTTTTGTTGTGTGTTCATTATGTGAGTGCTTAATAAAGGAATTAAACAGTATTATTGTTGATCTCAATAGTAGGTTTCTTTTGGTTTAGCAAGTATATTGGCTTCCTGTTTTATTTCTACTAAATTGATGTAATAGAATAACCTGAATCTAGGCTATCAAAGAGCAACTGCAACATCCCCTTGGGTCAGGGCCAAAAGTCTGTCCCACTTTCTTGAGTTGTTTCACTAACACAATATAAATAACACTGAGAGACCAATGTTACTTAATAATACATAATATTATTGAATTAACTTTTTAGTATTGAAGTATTTGAATTAATTTTATTGGCAGCACAAATGCACCTAACCTAATATCCATTTTCTTTGCACCTGCATCCTACCTATAGTTTTAAAACATATAAATGCCAACTCAACATTGAGCCCCTGTCCTTGACAGGTGTCAGTTAATGATTTTGGTTTGTTTACCAACGTTTTTGATTTTGTTTATTGATACATGTGTAAGCACTAAATCGTGTCGTACTCGCGTACGTTATATGCTTCGTGTCGCGTCTATTGATGGCCGCTTTGTCTTTCAGCTTGTGCACTTCGAAGACGCTATCGCAAGCCGTGACCGACTAATAGACGAACTGACCGTCTCATTGCAGCGATCGTTTCACGAACGGGACGACCTGAGGCTCGAGAACGATCACCTAACGAACGAGGTGCACAAATTACAGCACATAGTCGCTGAGAGGTCGCCGAGGGAGTCCGACCATGACACGATAAAGGCCCAGCTGTCAGACTTTATCAAGTACCACACCATGGTGAAGGACGACAGCACCAAGTTTTACTCGGCCGTCATGAGCGGGACCACCTCCCTTCACAGTTCCAACGGGGAGAAGGACATGGATCACGAAGAGATAACCGTTAACTACTCCAAATCGGATCTAAGGTCGTCCGGCTCGTCGGAGGACTTTCAGGCGGGCGTGGAGGAGAAGCTGACCGTGCTGCTGAACAAGTTCGAGAGCAGCATCGAGGAGAATCTCAGGAATAAGTTGAGGGAGAGCTTGATCCAGATCCTGTGCGACGAGATCGGCAGGATGCGAGTGGAGAATGAAACCGACATGAAGGAGCTGGAGGTCCAGCTGAAGCAGGACAAGCAGGCCTATACGGTGGAGACGCGGCGGCTGCGGGAGCTGCTCGCGGCCGTCAAGGCGGGCAGCGCCGACATCGACCACCTGCGGCAGGAGCTCAGCATCAAGCACGAGAAGGAGATGGAGAACTTGAGGACGTACTTTGAGAAGAAATGCTCTGACATGGAACGAAGGTAAGGTCACGTCATCTTATTTTGTGGTACTGAATTTGGTTTCACGTAACATTTAATAGATTGAAATAACTGTTTTTGAAATACTTACGATAATTTGCTAAACAAAGTTACTATGTTGCAATGAGGATATTAATGTATTTATTATTGTCTGTTTTCCTTGCTGCACAGGACCAAAAAGTACGTTCCTACTAATTATTTTTTTGCTTATCATATTACATTATACCTAGTTACATTTGTCAACACAGCATTTCTATTTACTAGTATTTAACATTAAATCTAGATTCATGACATGAGTGTTTCATGTTCTGTGAACTAATGTAATACACTGCGCAGCCATCAGCCTCTTATCGTATTTGACGAGGCCTAGAGTGTAGTCTTCCACACTGCCCCGAGTCCTCTGACTTGATATTACGACATTTACGACTGTTGCCTAAAGATATTGGCGCCTAAGTAACAGTCAACAACATTTAGTGAGGGCATTTAATGTTGAAAGTGGTGGATGTGTATTGTGCATGTGTCGCAGTTACTCGGAGGAGGTGTGGCGCGGGCGGGCGTGCGCGTCCCCCGCGGGCTCGGCGTGGGGCGCGGCCGAGCGGGACCCGGAGCGGCTGGAGCTGGCGGCCGGGGACCACCGGCGGCGCGCGCGCAGCGCCGACCTGCCCTCGCTCACCATGGAGGTGCGTCTTGTACGATACACCACTTGATACATGACTTGACGCTGCAGCCGTACTGCTGTGAGGCGCTCGCAGTACTACTCTCAACGTGGAAGTGCGTGAGGTACACGCTTTATGTGGGTGCCAGCAGCAGGGTGCGATAAGACACAATTCGTTGAGTTACTTTTTAAGTTAAAAAATAGAAAGGGTGTGAATGACTGTTCTCGGTAGACGCGACCCAAGTCCGACCAAGACCAAGACCCGGAGATGCAAGGAGAGGCAAGCTGTTTTAACTTTCTAAATTTACGTGTTTGATAACATCTTGCCACGTAACATTTTTGCCACCCACACGTTAGCTATAAATAATATTGCTATTCAAAAATATGCTCGCCACCTCGCATCTGTCTGGATTGACCCCTGTCTAGGTTGTTCCCCAGTATGCAGATGCACGTCCCGGAAAGTAATGCCGGTGGTGCTCATGTATACATAGCCATCTATAAGTTAGAATTATGTGTATTGCAAGTACAGGGATGTACAAAAATGAGACATCACACATCAATGACCTAAGACCACATTCCAACATGTCTTGTAAAGTTAGTGCCTCTTCAATATAATGCTCAATGTTCCTGTTCCTACAATCTTCATAAGTGTATTTTTAAAACTCGGTAATGTAACTGACATTGTTTGAATGTCTTTTAAGAAGAACAACTATTTGATAAATTTACAGACGTCGACACCGCTAGAGCAGTCCCTCCGCCAGCCGAGCAAGAAACACGAGCAGCTGTTGGAAGAGCTGAAGGCGGAACACTTATCATACGTGAACGAGCTGCAGACCAGGCACAAGGAGGCCGTAGCCAGCTTAGAGGAACAGGTTAGTACTATTAAGTAACAACATTTGCGTCTGCGTTCCCGCCCACCTATGACGTGGATGACTTCAAAAAAAGAGTGAATAGGGTTTTATTAAGTTAGTACGCTCACCGCAAATCAAACGACAACAATAAAACGATAAATCAAACCAAAGTTTGATAAATTTCAAAAATATTTCAAAAATTCTTTCACCAATATATAGCTATATTATTTCTAATTGACACCTTTCTATTCCGGTGGGAATTGTTCGAAAATCAGATGTCAACGACATGATGAATGTCAACAGTGATTGCTTATCATGTCCTGGCTAAATCTACTGAGATATTCTTCCTATATAGCTCCACTCCCCACAGATAACCCAGCTGAAGGCGCACATCCAGACCACGGAGAACACGGAGGCCAACGTCTCGCTCTACCAGCAGGACATCGACCTGGAGCTGGAGAAGGTTAGGATTTACTCCTCTATGTCTCAGTATGTGGATAATACTGTCGAGCTTTCCCCGGAATGTTGGCGAGGTCCTCCCATCTCTATACATATACTATATATATAATGCATTGACAGTGTCCATTTCGCTTTCCTCTAACTTTGGCAGTCATTTCTATTAAGTACATGTTGAAGTAGACTTAGCAGTACTGCAGTAGTACCAGAATATCCAATGAGGATGTTGACATTAGTGTCAGTCGACATGCAAGAGCAAGATAAGCTATTAAAACTGGGCAAGTGCTTGTCAGGCCACCTTTTCATCAAATTTAAATTCAAGGTTATATTGAAGTCTTGACAAAACCTATGATTGCTGTATAAAATGCATATTGAGTTTAGAGAGTTGATTTTACTTGTGTCATTTTGACCCTTTATGGAACACTTTAGTTAAATGAAGCAACAAAACTGTTTGATGTATATTTGGGATCAGTTCTCTATGGATAATTTATGCAACGACAACAGTAGGAAAGTATGTTAATGATTATTTAAATCGATATATTGGCCTGCCTCGGGTGACATTTAGATCAATTTGTTCAGATAATTTGCATAGAAATTTAACAGATGAAGTGTAGTGTATTCTATACACTATTGTACATGTACATGCCATGTTCCCGTAGAAATGATTTGTCAAAATTACAGGGAAACTTAATGGACGCGGTGCCCACTTGTATACTGAATGTCTGAAGCAACTGTTGGCTGGGAAGATCCGCCTCCCTTCGGTGTTACTGACTACTGTTCATACTAATGTGGTGTTTAATCTTGCATGCCATGTACAGAGTTCAACTTATAGCAAACATAGTAAACAACAAAAAATTATATAAGTAAAATTATGCATAGCTGTTCTGAAAATAAATTTGCTTTATCTGCCATAAATGTGATTAAAAAATCGTTATAATTTTAGTTATTGTACTAAGGAATTATGTAAATATTGTATTCTAAATTTATTTTCTTGACTAGTTACTTTAATAAATACACGTTTACTTTTACTACATAATATAGGCAAAGGATCGATTTGTGGAAAATTCGTCGAAAACAATTCGATGAATTTTCCGCAGATGCAAATACGCAATGGATCACTTTAAATATCACCACTTCAATACAGGTTTCTGTAAATATATCTCCCTATTTCTGGTTCAAACGGCACTGGGTTCCATTTCTGTTGCTACATCTCTGACCATCATATGACAAGTTCCATTTACACTGAACACAATCAATATACACACCTTGAATGTATTATATCTACAGAGCAAATATATTCAATTCCAATGAAAAATATAGTGACCATTACGTTAACAAGTTTCTTTTGTCCCAATGACTGACAATTTGAAAGAAGCACGACTGAATTAGATACGTTATGTACTTCACTTTTACAAAATACATAGTTTTGTCCCGTTCTTGGTGTATAGTAAAGGGTTATAAATAAAATACAATAAAAATAAAAAACATATTTATTTATTTCTATTTTTACAGCCTAACATTACAGGTAACCCCGATGCGCTAGGCAAATGAATTTAAAACTACATTATTACTAAATACAAATAACATCATAAAAAAGTACATCATAAAATATTTTTTTTAATGATGATCAAACAATATCATGACAACAGTACTCAAAACAAAAAGATAGCCATTACGTGAACGTATTTCATCACCTTCCCGAACTGTAGACTAAAATGATCCACATACTCCTTGCACATAACTCACGCACACACACATTTTCATTGGACATCAACACTCCCTCCCCCACACATGGGTGCAGTTTCCCGTGTACATAGACGAGCTAATGCCACGTTTCTGTGCCTGCATGGAATGCGACTAACCCGCCTGTGTGTGACCTAACGGGGCGGCTTGCTTACCGTCCGCCGCGCCGCGCCCCTGCAGCGCCGCGTCGACCAGGTCCGCCAGGAGATGCTGCAGCAGCTGCAGGACCAGCTACAGGTGATGTAGAACACTTCGGCTCTCACTCCCTTTCTTCTTTCTTCTTTCTGGTAACAAATCAGTGGTGTATTTGGTTAATGTTAATGGCTACAATGCCCACGTCTATCAACTTTTTCTTGTACTCGTTTGTCGGCTAGCTATTATACTTATAAGGAACCAGCGACGGTTGAGGGTGGCACAATTTTAGTTATTATTATGTGATAAAAGTTAAGGTGTTAAGGTGGAAAGTTTTGGTGTGTATCATAATAATGTATTTTATGTACCTAGTTGGCGTGCCTTAAATAAATAAATAAATAAGTACAAAAACATTGTTCTTTACCACTCGAGTTCTGAGTGGCTCAAGATATAAAAGAACAAAGTTTTTTGTGGTTTTAACGTAAGGTAGTGCATTGCAATCTCATATAATAATGACAGCACCCGGATGACCGAGCTTAGCTCGGTTTAGTGTTGTTTAACAACGCCATCTATTGAAGTAGCTATAGTGTTGCTACTCGCCAATAGGTGTCAAGTAGGGTCTATTGTAGCAATTTTTCATTGCCTGAAATCACGGATAAAACGACATTTTCTAAAAATTAATCCTAGCTAGATCGATTTATCGCCCCCGAAACCCCCTGCATACTAAATTTCATGAAAATGGAGCCGTTTCTGAGATTCAGAAAAAATATATACAAGAATTGCTCGTTTAAAGGTATTAGATAGATAGATAGATAGATAGATTAGATGACATATCGTCATCAGTCAATAACATAGACACAGGAGTGATACAGTACACTAACTTGGAGCCGGCTGTAACTATGTAAATTCTATGTAAACTTGTAGCTGTTGATGGTAGAAGTGAAAGAAATATCTTTGAAACATGCTTATACTGATGGAAGACGAGCGTGACTTGGGGTATCAATTTTAATATTCATTTAGAAAGTATTTTTCCATATAATATGTAATATCGTGTAGGTATATGTATTATATTTAATTAGAAGTGCACTAATTTGATCATAATCCAGTACAGCTGTAATAAATAATTGTAAAGTTTATTTAACGTAACATATGAAGCGTGTGGTGTCTGCGTGAGTTGTTTATTGGCGATGCGAGCGTCCACCCCGGAAGGCGGCCTGCCAACATGAAACGAGTTCATGTCATTTAAAACGAAATTACTCTTTTTGTCAAATGCAATATTTGTGTTAATAATTCAGGTGTATACAGGTGTAGTTTTCTCCATACCAAAAACAAAAATATTCATCTTGACTTTTGTATAACATACTTAAAAAACTTACGTACTTAAAAAAGCTACTCCTTATGACGACCAGCGGGCCTATTATGAACTTTAAAAAACCATTCATGTTCCTGGCAATTCATTTCTCGGGCTTTAAACGACATAATGATTGGCTTAAAAGAGTCACATGACCGCTTTAGTAACACGAATTTGACGTTTACACTGGAACTTGGCTGGAATTAAGAGTTCATAATAGACCGCCAGCTCTAAAAATATTGCTGACGTCTGACATTGAACTAAACCCAACCGGATTTGATCTTTTATTGATCCTAATGTACTAACGTCATACCGTCCATCTGTTTACTCATGAGTTAATTTCGTTTATACTACCGGGGAAATTCAATTCGGTAACATCCCTATGTGTGTAATGTTACCAAAATGAATCTAACATAATTAACCGCATCGATGTTATAAAAAATAATTTAACTAGTAAGATACTGGAGTGGATATTCATTTTGTGGAGGACTCCCTACGCTGGGCGGTTGGCCCGGGGCCAGGCGAAAGTACTCCATTAATAAAAATGAGGTGGCCGCACTCGCGCTCTGGCCATACAAATAGACCAAGGTTCAGTTCCCACTGCTTGTTTTGACTGTTCGCATCCAAGCAGGAGATCTGAAGACGCTTTAGGGCTAACGTTTTGCATTTGTAGGTGTCATTGTGCGAAAATGAAAATAAATGCTTTGTGCCAATTTTTTTGAACTGAAGTGAGCAGTTGAATTTTTGCATTTGAATTTCAGTTGTTGTTTTGTGTTTAAAAAAAATGTATAATAAATTAATAAAAGTTATATTAATTTTAGTTTAAATTGAGTGTAATAACGAAGCTGAAATGTTAATTGTACTAAGATTATGTTAATTTTTTGGTGTTGACTTCGTGTGGTTTTGAATTTTGGTGTTGACAATGTGTGATTGAAGGCATGCCGGATCGGTATCACCTGAATTTTAGTGCTCGCCGAGTAAGTTGATACCTTTACCTATTGTTGTTTTCAAATAACATTAAATTAAGTTAAATCGATCCGAGAAACAACCTATACAATTTTTTTTCATAACTCATTTGATAAACATCCACACACTGATATGCTACAGTGTCTATAAATACATAATACATTAAATTAATTAAATGTTTCACGAACCTTAATTCAAAAGTGTGTTCTACTGGTATTCTGTAGAATTTGACGACATCATGAAATGCAGATGTCCATATTTAGTCTTAATTACTCTTCCCTGCCACTTTAAATACGTATGTTTGTTTTGATAAATAATTCTCAAAATGTTCTAGAAAACAAAACGATTTACTGAAATCTCAACAGAATGAAAAAAACTTCAATGAAATCGTGATTCCAATTTTAACCGTGGGGCGCGTATAGTCCGTGGTCATCGGGATATCGGGTGCTGCTCTCCCGCCATTTTAAAATATGGGCTTAGGTTGGCGGCAGGCCAGAGCACACTGACATTTTTCGCGTGGCTGACCTGCTTCTCAACTCCACGCCGTCTCCGCTGTGTGTTGCTGGCCTAATAAAATAAACTTTATTACATCTACGTCACAAAAACAGTACCATTTAATTTGTTAGGTGGAAATTATTGCTATTTCAGTAAATTGTCTTGTTATAGTTGAAATGTTTTAAGCTAAGAGATTACTCTTAAAATCGTAAATAAAAAGTTTAGAAAATTAAAAAAAAAAATCTAAAATAACAGTGCACTCTACAACTTTGTTAGTAAAACCAATTAGTTAAAATGTTGGCAACGAAGAAGACTAAGAAAATCACGGGAAACAGAAAGTTAATCGATTCATAGTAGGCCCTACAAATCAATTTGGCACTTGTCTTATACATTTAAAGCTGGTAATGACATAAGACATATTCACAATGTAATACCGGTGGGAGCGAGCTACTGTGCCCTACCGTACGCAACACACGCGGGACGCCATCGCTCTGCGCTCAACGACCTATGCCGCGACGTTCGTGGCTACCACGTCGTCGTCAATGTTTACATCGTAAATATCTGTTTGATAACTAGTTGTACATTTTACAGAAACTTTACACTTAACTAGGCTCAGGCATGCGATAAGAAATACTAGCTTGAGTTTAATTGGTTAACATCTGTGTTAATCTTGACCATACACGAAGTAATTAGCTTACAATGTAAGCATACACCATTACATGGCCGGATTTAGAGGTCTAAAAGGCATCGGGGCAACAAAGGAGTGGAGGCCCCCGGGCCCCAAATTATTTTCCAAATAAAATGAACAATATTTTTCAGTAGAGTTTTTCAGTAAATAATTTGTTATGAAACCAAGTAGATTCTTTTAGTATTTAACAAACGTAAATATATCGGAAACAAGAATTATCTGGAATTAAATTTTAGCGTTAGGGTAAAAAGTAAAACAGCACAAAAAAATATCAAGGGGAAAGTTGTTTACTAGTGTTTACTAGTCGGAATTTGAATGATTTTTTTCGAAGAATCTATTGTGAGGGCCCCTCTTATGTGGAGGCCCCGGGGCTGTAGCCCCAGTAGCCCTCCCCTGAATCCATCCCTGCACCATTAGACAATACGTATAATGTTATTCTGCTAAGATATTGTTAAAAAAAAAAACTTTTTTTCTGTTGGAATCTTATTTTTAATAATTAATTAGCTTAATTTCCACACCATAATTATTGGAATCTGAAAAATTTTAATCAAAATGAATTTCCGAGAAATGTTTTACTGGGGATCATATTCTAAGCTGTTTATCTTGTTTTTGTACTCCAGCAGTAAGTAGCTAGGATGGTTGTTTGTTTAGTAGACAGTTTCGGTTTAACCTTCTTAACAAACAAGGTAGTTAACGGGCGTGCTCATTATGATTCCTCAATGAACAAACTTGATCTTGTGTTGTGGGGGTAGAGTGTATACGGTCTATATTGCTTGTTATTGTTTGGTGACAATCGGTGGTCGATAAGAGGGGTCAAACGGGCCGCATGTACTTAATTATATTCATTTGCTATCTAATGTAGTCGTCGTTCGTGGTGGTGAATACTTGTGACATTGTGATTTAATTAATTATATGTTGAAGCAGAAGTTAAGTGTGAAAAAGTAGATATGGTTGATATGAACATTGTGGTAAGATCACCTGTGTAGTATCCTCAAGTCTATTTTTGATTTTATGTCGCTAAGTATTTTTGTACACTTGTTTTGTAAGCCACGTTTGATCTTTATTTGGTTCGGTTCGATATAGTTGTTTATGTATAGTATATAATTGGCCTTAGGATTGATTTACCTAGAAATAACTATTTTTATTACTTAAAACTACAGTATAATGTGATTTAAAGTTATGATAAAATAAAACGTAGAGTAGGATCACTAATAAACATGAATATTTTGTAAAAGTATTACATAATATTTTGTAAATATTCATGTAATCTTTGTAAATAATGCGTTTTTACACGCTTTATATTAGCTTCACCTGTTTTACATTTTATGTCACACGTGAATGGAAATTTGTGTATTCACCAAAAAAAACTAAGATGGTAGATGCTAAAAGCTCTGTACATAATAACAACAAATATTTTGATAAAAATGTACCATGTCTGGATATTGGTTCAATATAATAAATTACATAGTTTAATTCAAGTTAATTATAATAAAATATGAGCAAAGCTAGTTTTCCTTAATCTTTTTGTCATCCGTTGGCTTGTTTACTCGTATACCGTATAGAGTTTAGTGGGTACATGTTAGTGACCTTGCCGACCGAAGTCTCAGTTTAGTTCCCGGTCAAGGCAGTAATTTAAGTGGCAGAAAAAAAAAAGTATAGAAAATAAGTGTATCAGTGATATACCTATATAAAAGATTTTGATTTGAAAATGAAAAATCTGCATAAGTATACTCGCATAAAAGGCAAAAGTGATTGATTGATGTATCAAGGAACGGGCTAACAAGGGGAAACTTAAAATTTTGCACACGTATTCCCCTTATGACGTAGGCATCCACTAAGGAAGGATTTTTCAAAATTCAACCCCCAAGGGGGTGAAATAGGAAATAAATATGATAAACAATTTCTGCGTGTGAAGCTACGGGCAACAGCTAGTATATTATAAAGTGTTAGTTTCGTGCCACCTGCAACCCAGCGCCTTGTGGGTTGGTTTGACAGCGTCGCTGGTATCGCAATACGGCACCCTGTGTCGGTGAGCCGTGCTGAGTGCTGACGGTGAGCGTGTCCGCAGGTGCTGCTGTCGGACCCGGACGCCGAGCTGTCGAGCTGGCCGCTGGAGCTGGTGGCGCTGCGCGACAGGATCCACGGCGACCGGGCGGACCGGCCGGACAGGGCGCACCACGACAAGGAGGTCAGATATCGTTGTTCTTGTCTCTGTCTTGCAGCTTGCAGCCAATACCACATCTTAGCCCGGTAGACTGTCGCAGCAAGTTCTCTTATTATTCTGTTCAACGCGCAAAAGTGCCTCAATTAGTAACCACTGTTGCCGTCTAATATTTTTAACGTAATTTAAAGCGTGTATTATAATCATTTAACTACCAGAGCCATTTATTTATGGTCACGAATATTGGAGCTTTGACCCATACTCTTCTATGCAATTGTATTTCGAATTGGTAGAGAAATGTTATTCAAATCGTAACACACAGAAGTTATGGGTTTGAGCACAAACCCTATCTTCTAATGGGTCACTATCTGAAAGACTTTTTCGCTGATAGACAATTCACGTTGGATGACTTAGCTGTAGCAACTCTGATACATGTAGACGGTATGTAAGGTATGGGCCATCGTATGGAATGGCACGTGAAATGACTAACAGCACAGCGTCGCCCGCTGCGCCGCGGCCATGGCGCCTGGCCGTCAGGGAAACACGAACAAGTCTATGGGCGGTACTATTTATACTGCCACCCTCGCATACCCCTCCAATGAGTTGCCTACGGGCCACGGGCCACGGCACATGGCGGACACTCGTAAATTTAAACTAAACATGTTAATTGATTTTTACAATCTGTGCGCTTCTAATTTAGAGCTCCAATCGTATATCGAATGTTTGACTGAATTTTGAATCGCCCAGTTCATTTCGAAATGAATTCATTTATTCAATTGACTTTTTTCTGAAAGTCTAGAAAGCGCGAGCGTGATGGGAGTAAAAGACGTAGAGAAACACTTTTCGGTATAGTATTTTTTCTGCCACGGTTCATAATTATCATTTTTTGTTCATTGTTATTTCACATAGTATTCTTTATAGGTCGATTTTTTACAGTTGTATTATTAATGAAGTAAAAAATTTATTACGGAACCATACTCGTGTTTAAAAACTCATGCTTGTCTGGCTCCATGCGCCTCTTTTATGAATTAAATTAACGTTGTTTGAGCAACGTTTCTTAGAGCGGGGTGATCGGAGGAACGCAAGATCGCTTTGTTTCAACTGTTTATGTTACTGCAGAACAGAGGGATCTGCAATCACTGTCTTCGTTTTCGTTTCATCTTGTGTCAATCACATAGCTATCCTAGCACACTCCTTTCCCCCAGTTAGAGAACGTAATGCATGCCTACCAACATAATAGTAAAAATAACATTAAAAGTATTACTACTATTATGTGGTATTATGTCTTCTGTGGTATAACGGTAGTACGGGACCTATTTTTCGCAAAAGCATTTCTAACGGACTAAAATAAATTTTCTCTATTTTCCCGCACAGTTGAAAGAATGATTAACAATTGATTGCTTATGAGTTTGTGGGACTTTTACTGCTTTACCCAAAGACTTCTATACCATACTTTAAAGGCTGATTTCATATTTTATTGACAGTCAAAACTTGATTCAACATAACCCCTATCGCATGACCCACAATTTGTTTTTTATCACTGAGCAGCAGTCGGCAGGCAGTCTGCTCGTACAGCTGTCAACACAATATTCTTCTAAGTTTCAATGAGTTCTTGACGTGACTTGCGACATGTCCGCTCGCCAACGCACGCGCTCGTAACGACGAGCGCGCTTCGCGTCACCGTGACGTTACCGACATGATACTCAACGTAAACGCTACGTACGCCTTGCTTGCTCGTTACGTTGCAACTCGGGCGTGATTAACACCTCACTCTTGTGAACGATGCCGATATCGTACATTAAAGTTTCCGTGAAACCTCCTGTATTGCCTGTATCTACAATGAGTGCATACGAGAATCATAAATCCAAAGAATGAGTTATCCTCTCCAGGATTGGTTAGACCTCTAACCCTGAGCACTAGGTCGCGTTACGTACATACGGCGGGCCGTTATATTTCTCATTCATTATCCATTCAGCGGGTCATCCATTCATCGGTCTAAGTGTAACTAAAAGTAATAAGCGGAAGTAATCTATTACTTTATATTATGTTCATAACGGACCGGAATATTTAATGTAATATTTGACACAGTGGGAAGTTGTAAGGTCAGCCGTGTAGGACTTTGTTGGTATCATAGATGAATCCTGTAATATAAGACAGTATGTATCTACGTTCATACGTTGTCCCGGGATACAACTGATGCGGTGTGCGGGGTGCGGGGTGTGGGTTAGTGAACCGTCGCATCTAATTATACATCGTAACATTTATTTACCGACCTCTCCTGTACCAACCGACGTCACACTGGCGCACATCTTCACTATGATCAACAGGAGACAATTGGAAAGCCTAGCGATAAAGATTATAATGAAAAACCGGCCAAGTGGGTGTCAGGCCACACGCAATGTTGGGTTCCGTAGTTAAAGTTCATTGGCTACTGTTCACTAACTACTTAAGCTAACCTGCGGGCCTATTATGAACTTTTATAAAACCATTCATGTTCCAGGCAATTCATTTCTCGGGCTTTAAACGACGTATGATTGGCTAAAAAGTGTCACGTGACCGCTTTCGTAAAACGAATTTGACGTTTACACTAGAACTTGGCTGGAATTAAGAGTTCCTAATAGACCGGCTGGCCGTGATAGCTTTCCTTAAATTCATCAATATACTACTGCCATTCATATTTCGAAAACGGACTCTTACGCAACTAAGCTTGTTTTATTTATCTGAATTTTTGGTTTAACGATCACATATATTTTACCACTCCCAACATAATTTGCTAATACCATAATAATAAGATAAAGTAGGTACGCATTATTCGCGCTTTTATAAAATGTGGCTTTAAATAGCGCGTATGTTACAACAGCGTATATTGGGTCAGTGTGCTGAACTAATTCGATAAGCCGAAAGCTGGCCACTTGTCTCGCTGACCGCCGCTTGTACAATACAAGCAGTAGCCAGTAGCCAATAGATAGCCACTCAAGCCGCGGCAGTTAGTAGCTCGTGCTCACGTCATACATTTAATAATATCGATGTAATGAAATCAGAGTTATTTCGATTACCAGAAGTGGTTCAACCTAGTTGTCGAGCTGCGATAGTTTTTGATGCTGAAACGACGTTTAGGACGTTTAGCTACGATAGAATAATTTATTTTCATAACTTATTGAGTAATTTTTTTGCTCTATTCTGTTGGTATTTTTATTAAGTTGCGGTTGCGAAGTTAAGGAGCTAGTTAAGAAGCGGATTTATTGCTTCCTGCTAGCATGGCAGTGCATCGGTAATGCCCCTTATGTTATAGATGTCCATGGCAATTGTTGGCTATTTACTGACGTATTTTTTTTAGAAATACACTGAACAATAAATTGTCAATGAGACTAAGTGGTACCAGAAATACGCCATTGGTTGGTCTATAAATTGCTATAGCACTACTGGCGCCAGAATTAATGTCAAGTTTAATATAAACGGAATTTTTGTATCTCAGTTCGCCTTCCTACTGTATTTATTGCTAGTTCTCTTGCCTATAGGTTGTGTTTGCGATGGGCTATAGATGCCATCGCGTTGTAATATCGACCGACATTAGTAATACGTTATCTGAAGTGTTCAAACGAACCGGAGTGCTGCATTAGCAATCTCCGCTCGTGAACATCTGCGGCCTGCGCGGCTGATGCGAACCAACTGACTGCTAGTTTTTATGAAACATTTTATTTCAATGCTCTTACAATTAATATACGTACATAAATGAAAGCAGTTGAAGCTTAGTGGTTCAAGTATTCGTCTTTTGCTCGGGGATCTGCAGGTACTCTTTAAAGTTGTATTGGTTGTTTTTATTTGATTTACTATGACTTGCCTTGTTAAAATAATAATATAGACCTACGTCTTGAGGACGCATAGGTCTTAAAAGTCCTCTACATATTTCACATCATCAACGTCGTGTGTAGTTTCGTAAGGAAGAAATAAATCGATCACGATTAATCAACTTCCTTAGTTTGCTCTATTTTTTGAACGGTCGCTCTATGGGTGTTGCAGTTCTAATTATAGCTATAATGAAGGGAACGCATAATTATAACGATGTTTACACTATCCGTAACGGGTGTTTTATGATGTTTACGCGTAACGGAACTTTCGGCAGGCACGGCAACCAGCTCGACAGCCTCAGGGTTGTCAATATTGCAGAAAGTTTCATATGAATAAATAAATAAATAAATAACGCTTCACACTCATGGCCCCACACTAGGATTCCCTGTGTCGTGGGTGCCATGGACAACACACAAGACAAGGACACTCACACCCAGACCGAGAACAGAAATTCAAACTCATCATTCAAATTTCCGCCTCGCTGGGAACCCAGGACCCATGGCGCGGCGATCCGGCATGGTAACCATTGCGCCACGCGGGTCGTCGATGTGGCGTATTAAATGAAAAGAGAAATTGTTTGAAAATTATAACGACCTACTTTCAGGTGGCTTATCTGTTTGTTGGTCGAATATTAATCCTGGATTAACAATAGATATAGTGGTGTCTACATTACCGTGTATTGATTATAATTAATTGAATTAAACACATTGTTTTTATACAGTTTCGTAGAACTAGAAATATTTAAGCATAAATGCATAATTCAAAAAAATTAAGTCAATGTTAATAAAATTAGTTAATATTTTTATCATATTCAGATGGCAACCCTAAATTTGGCGCCAGTAATATTTTACTATCTTTTTTACAAATACTTGTGGTGTAGTTGTTCTAAATATTACAATTTTAGCTATTTTTTATATGTTCCTTGTTGAAATATGTAGTACGTGGGGGTACAGAGCACTCGGATGTTGTCTTCTGAAAAGTTTAATTTCGACATGCAATAGCTGCCCCACTGGCTTCACTGTTGGACTTGGTCCTCTCGTGAAGCCTGGCTGACAATGTAGTCGTCTATATTGTCGTCGTGATATTGGTACCACATAATATTACAATAGTTCTTGGAGAAATCTCTAAGAACCAAAAAAAGACGAAAAATAAAATGTGCTTTTAAGATTTCTTAAATTGAAGACTAACATTCATTCTAAAGGTCATGCTAACTCATTAAAGAAAATAAAATAAAAATAAAATAACGCTTCCCACTCACACTAGGATTCCCTGTGTCGTGGGTGCCATTAACAACACATAAAGACAACAGACAAATGCTCAGACCAAGAACAGAAATTCAAACTCAACATTGAGACCACCTTGCTGGGAATCAAACCCAGGTCCCTTGGCGCGGCGATCCGGCATAGTAACCATTGCGCCACAAGGGTCGTCATTAAAGAAAATAATAGATTTCCAAATGAACCTTAACGGCTTTAGATAGTTCCCACGTCTATCCCCCTGGTCGGACACGTGTTTCCGTCGACGTCCCACTGCGGGGATGGCGGGGATTGTTCGGTTCTAACAGCGACGTCAGTGACCCCTAGGATTACGTAGTTAATTGTTTTTACTGTCAAGATTTTTTATATTCTCGGAAGTTCAAATGAATGTACCTATTATGTTATTTGATATGTTCGACATCTGAATTGAAATCATTTTTCGGATTGCTCTTTTGTGTAGGTTTTAGTGTTTAGTGTTCTGGTAATTTGATTTTTTTAGGGATAGATGATATTCTAATCCCGACAATAATCTTGCGTAAGTGGTAATGTTCATTACTTCCCGAATTAGCGACTAGAAATATTTTGTGATTCCATCATGTCTTTCGATAGCACTATCGCAGTCAGTTCAAAAGTTTTTCAATTCTTTCTTTGTTAGTAAAGATTCGGTGATGTCTTTGGTGTTTTAAATTTGATTTGATCGACGATGATCACATAACCTTAGTTACAAAACGAGTTGTCGGCATAAAAAAATTTGAGCCGACTAATTGATTTACATATATTTTTAATTAAGCTGTGGTCATTGAATACTCGTGACCTAGTCAGTCGGTCTGGGTGTGCTGGCGGCAGTCAGATCAATTGATTAGTCATTTGGCGCACTGGTGCAGACTGATACTACTAAACTGAACGCAAATTAAGATGATCACCGCACGGACGTGTCGTTAATGTCGCAACACGACACGTGAGCCGTCTCCCGCAGCTTGATTAGACGTGATGTGTTGTGGACAGATTCGAATGAGATGGTAGCTAACATAGTCATGTTTATTTTATTGAGAGAACCAATGAGAGAGACTAACGCCTCAACTCAGAGTCACTAAAGTTTACTTAAATCGCTCCTTAGTACTGAATTTGTATGGTGATTCTTTACTAAGGAACGATTAAAGTAACCGTTAGTGTCTCTGTGTTGGGGTGTAAGGGAATTGCTTATCCCAATTTCAAGTGATACTGCAAGATATTTCAAGTGACATTGTCAACAGCTTCGAGCACAGAATATATACGATTCCCAATCTGCATTATATTTGTGTCAGGTTTCTTTTGGGTAATAAACAAAAAAGGTGGTTGTTATTGATATCTAAACCAACATGTTGATTCTTGCCACACCACGGTTAGGTTAGTGAGGGTGGGAGCGTTTGTTTTGATTCTCACTTGTAAACGATGTCTTTAGCAAGTTCTGGAATGATTATTATTTATACATCATATCTTTCACTTAACTACTGGCATATACTTGAATCCCTCATATATCAAACAATGATTATTTCTGTAAGAAGGCTACCATACATAAAATAGCAAAGATTCGCGATTCGTTTGTACTGTAGATTGCCGCTGACAGATTGATTGAGCCATTAAAGCACAGTTCGAACTAATCCTATCCTAGAAACATGACGTATGTAAGTCGGTGATGCGCTCTTCGTTTGTGAGAATCACTTTGCCTTTTAACATTCGCGCCTGATCTGATTGACGAGGATTTATTTTGACACATAATGTAAATTGTGGAGCGAACTTGCTTGCAGATATGTAATTTCTGAAGGTTAGGAAAAACCTTACCATTGCGTCGACCCCAAATGTTACTATTAAAAATAACCGGTAAAGTGAAACCTGATGGGATAACGATAAGCTTAATAAAATCGCACTGGAGTCGAATGAAACGTTGTCAATGTCGCTTCGTTTTGTTTCTCTCAAATGCCCTTCCTAAGACAATGAAGTACTCAAGTGATGTTTTATACTGCTTCTTCTTAAATCAGACTGCTTTAGGGAAACCTAGCTAAAGTACAGACATTTTTACTCGTACGATTAGTGATTTACGAAAATAAAATAAAAATAAAATAACGCTTCCCACTCACACTAGGATTCCCTGTGTCGTGGGTGCCATTAACAACACATAAAGACAACAGACAAATGCTCAGACCAAGAACAGAAATTCAAACTCAACATTGAGACCACCTTGCTGGGAATCAAACCCAGGTCCCTTGGCGCGGCGATCCGGCATAGTAACCATTGCGCCACAAGGGTCGTCATTAAAGAAAATAATAGATTTCCAAATGAACCTTAACGGCTTTAGATAGTTCCCACGTCTATCCCCCTGGTCGGACACGTGTTTCCGTCGACGTCCCACTGCGGGGATGGCGGGGATTGTTCGGTTCTAACAGCGACGTCAGTGACCCCTAGGATTACGTAGTTAATTGTTTTTACTGTCAAGATTTTTTATATTCTCGGAAGTTCAAATGAATGTACCTATTATGTTATTTGATATGTTCGACATCTGAATTGAAATCATTTTTCGGATTGCTCTTTTGTGTAGGTTTTAGTGTTTAGTGTTCTGGTAATTTGATTTTTTTAGGGATAGATGATATTCTAATCCCGACAATAATCTTGCGTAAGTGGTAATGTTCATTACTTCCCGAATTAGCGACTAGAAATATTTTGTGATTCCATCATGTCTTTCGATAGCACTATCGCAGTCAGTTCAAAAGTTTTTCAATTCTTTCTTTGTTAGTAAAGATTCGGTGATGTCTTTGGTGTTTTAAATTTGATTTGATCGACGATGATCACATAACCTTAGTTACAAAACGAGTTGTCGGCATAAAAAAATTTGAGCCGACTAATTGATTTACATATATTTTTAATTAAGCTGTGGTCATTGAATACTCGTGACCTAGTCAGTCGGTCTGGGTGTGCTGGCGGCAGTCAGATCAATTGATTAGTCATTTGGCGCACTGGTGCAGACTGATACTACTAAACTGAACGCAAATTAAGATGATCACCGCACGGACGTGTCGTTAATGTCGCAACACGACACGTGAGCCGTCTCCCGCAGCTTGATTAGACGTGATGTGTTGTGGACAGATTCGAATGAGATGGTAGCTAACATAGTCATGTTTATTTTATTGAGAGAACCAATGAGAGAGACTAACGCCTCAACTCAGAGTCACTAAAGTTTACTTAAATCGCTCCTTAGTACTGAATTTGTATGGTGATTCTTTACTAAGGAACGATTAAAGTAACCGTTAGTGTCTCTGTGTTGGGGTGTAAGGGAATTGCTTATCCCAATTTCAAGTGATACTGCAAGATATTTCAAGTGACATTGTCAACAGCTTCGAGCACAGAATATATACGATTCCCAATCTGCATTATATTTGTGTCAGGTTTCTTTTGGGTAATAAACAAAAAAGGTGGTTGTTATTGATATCTAAACCAACATGTTGATTCTTGCCACACCACGGTTAGGTTAGTGAGGGTGGGAGCGTTTGTTTTGATTCTCACTTGTAAACGATGTCTTTAGCAAGTTCTGGAATGATTATTATTTATACATCATATCTTTCACTTAACTACTGGCATATACTTGAATCCCTCATATATCAAACAATGATTATTTCTGTAAGAAGGCTACCATACATAAAATAGCAAAGATTCGCGATTCGTTTGTACTGTAGATTGCCGCTGACAGATTGATTGAGCCATTAAAGCACAGTTCGAACTAATCCTATCCTAGAAACATGACGTATGTAAGTCGGTGATGCGCTCTTCGTTTGTGAGAATCACTTTGCCTTTTAACATTCGCGCCTGATCTGATTGACGAGGATTTATTTTGACACATAATGTAAATTGTGGAGCGAACTTGCTTGCAGATATGTAATTTCTGAAGGTTAGGAAAAACCTTACCATTGCGTCGACCCCAAATGTTACTATTAAAAATAACCGGTAAAGTGAAACCTGATGGGATAACGATAAGCTTAATAAAATCGCACTGGAGTCGAATGAAACGTTGTCAATGTCGCTTCGTTTTGTTTCTCTCAAATGCCCTTCCTAAGACAATGAAGTACTCAAGTGATGTTTTATACTGCTTCTTCTTAAATCAGACTGCTTTAGGGAAACCTAGCTAAAGTACAGACATTTTTACTCGTACGATTAGTGATTGTTCTCAGACAGATTGTGATATTCCTTCGTCTCTGTGCTCCGGCACTGCTGACAAGTGTGTGTGTGTGTGTGTGTATGTGATTTACAGTGTCTTACGTCATCGTTCTTATGGAATGCTATTCCGCTTGTCGCTCCAGTCTCCATCGACGGCTTCTGTTTTTGTTTACATTTGTCATTATCTAGGTCACTGTGTTGTGTTCGCGGCGATGCATTTCCTCACCAGATGCAGTTTTGCGGTGCAGACGCATGTTCTGAAACACGCCTGATCCTGGAAGACAGGATGTCGGGCTATATTTAGTTTTATGGACGGCGGCAGCGATACGATTCGGTGACCTATCGGGTCTGTGAGAGGAATTATATGCAGCTGTAAAACGAAATTTAGATTAGAGTTATGAGTTTTGTAGACGGCAATTAATGGAAAGGGTAGTCTTCGAACCAGATGTTTTGTCCAATTTTGGATTACTTTAACTATAACAGTCGGGTGTTTTGGAATATATTACGTAATTACTATGTAAAAAAATATTTACGACCTCTGACAAAATTGTCCAATTGACTAACTAACTAAGTACATGTTATTAGTCAGTAGTGCACCTCCAAGGGATGATGGATGGATGGAAGGTGTCAAAATATTATGTAATGAGTATTGACATATTTAACGTTCAATTTTACTCCTATAGCTTCGCTCAAGTCGCGTATCGACCTCATTCGTTCCCCACTCAGAGTCCTCAGTTAGATTCGCCTCAAACAAGCCAAGGCATCTGTCAGTCTGTGTGCTATTAAATGAGTGCGCGCGGGAGACGCGTTAATCCACAGTAATTATAGCACCGTGCCTGATTCACCGTAAATCCTTCCAGTGCTCTCCACCGCAGCAGATATGCGCCGCCCAGAACCGATGGGGTGGCTTCTATAACTATAACATCAACTGGGATTCATATCTCATTTATTATTATTGTACGTAAGATTATGTTGTCAACAAATGCTAATATTTGTTAGCAAAATGTTTGGCAGTTAAATTAATTATGCAGCGTTCAATGCCTTTGTTATGTCCCTTAGCCTAGTCTGCTGAACGATAATACCTAGTTCGAATCCCGGCCAAGACAGATATCACAAGTTTGTTACCGCAAATCACTTTACGTCAAATTGTGTATCTTCTGAGGTTGTCTATAGTACAAAAAGGAACTCAAATGTGAAGGTGTGAGTACGTGAGGCTGTAAGCGTTTACTTATTTTATTTACACATGTCGTAAAAAGACATTTATTTTTTGTGGTACAAGTATACAACCAAATTCAAATATATGTAAATATTTTACGCCTGCTGTGATTGATCACAAGTTTCATCCGTCTTCACATCTGTTGAACTCGTCACTCGTTATTAATTCTATCGCGAATAAAATAAACGCGCTGTGATGTGAGACCCACGTCTCTGTTCATTGGAATTAGCTGAGAGCTTAGTGAATTAGAATCATGTGTGTGAAGCATACGGTCTGTTCGTCTTTAGCCAAGTGAGAAACTATAAATTTAGTAAATATAAATATAGTAGTTCTAGAAACCGTCTTTTCGTCACGGTACTCTTGGGTTACAGTAAAATAAAATTGGCAACATAATTTGATCCAATATGTATACCTACTTGTGAAGGAGGGTTTCAAAAAACCCCGCGATCTAACGTTTTATCAAGAGATACATTATATGTACAGTAGTTATCGTTCATCTCTGTGTTGACATTCTTGCTGACCTAACCTTCACCCCGCTGATTGTGACTGATTTGGGTGACAAATACAGAAGTTTTGGGTTAGATCTTTGGCTGGATCAGATATACATAATGGCAATAAACGTTTCTTGAGTTCTTACTAATAATGTCTCATTTGGTAATCTTTAACACAGAAAATCTTTGGAGGAAATGTGAGTAGGTCATTGTTATTTTATATTCCGAGTGAGAGACATCTTGCTCTCTGTTTCCTGTAAGTTTCCTTGTCGAGAGTCCCCTTTCCTAACTCGAGAGTGTACATATGTACTCTTAAAGACTTTGTTAAGCGAACGTGCTTTATACACTCGTAGTAGGGGAGCCCATGATGCTACATGTGGATTTTCTCAAGCGTCGCGGAAACGTATTAGACTTGGTGGATTAGACAGAGTAGAACTAAATAGCTCGAGTCGTGGTGATTAAACATCATCAGTGTACTATAACGTGTATTCCTCGGTAGTATTAGCTGTTACAATATTCTTAAATATGAGTGTTACAAGCACAGAACGTTTCCCGCCATAACATTGCACAGTGTTTCCTTATTAACATTAATTCCATATATTCTACGACCTAGCGTAGTGTTCTTTCTCTGTTTGTTTTTTGTTCATTTCATGTTCGGTGTATGGTGCGTAAAACCTGATGGAATTGCATTGTCTTATCACTAAATAGTCTTCTACTAGGTACCATAGGCCGCTTTGAAATTTCTTCAATTTTAGTTAGGTAATGCACCTTTGTAGATGATTTATTTACAGATAGCAGGGTGTGTTATGAGTCACACATACCAGGGAGCTAGGAACGCTTTGATACTCATTATTTATTACTACCTAATTTGCATCTGCAATTACAATGAACCCGCAACGGCGCGGTCCACCCGGAGCAATAGACGCGCATCCCCATCATAAACAATGAGATTAGTTTGGCGCCGCCGGCCGGGGGCTACGCACGCGAAGCGCGCCCGCACCCGCACGCCTGTGACGTATCGGAGCGTATGCGTGCGCGTTCGTACGTCCGAGCTTACGATCATAATAATTGTGCACTTTATGTTTCGGAAAATAAAGACTATTTTGTTCGCTGGTTTGATTAATAGTAATTAGTGTAATCAGTTTAAACTGTGACCGATTTTAATTAAAAGTTGTATTGTTCGCGGGAGCGTCTAAAAATATTAGTGACTTTGCCTGGCGTCTGTCTGTGGCTGGACGTTTATGTTGCAGTGACATTGCATTATTGCATTATGGTTCAACTGTTTCCCATTTTGAGCTTTTATTGATTCTATTTTGAAAAGCAACTTGTAAATATGACATTATTTTATTCGATTAAATTTTGTCTGTCATATTATTTTTTCATTATAATTAAGCATTAATACATCATTAGACTGGTTTTTCATGATGTCGTTTCTCTTAAGATAAACGACGGGAATAAATCAAATTGATTTACGATCGTGACCTTTCGCGTAGGAATGTTTGAGATACTAGATAAAACGAGAGGAATTCTACTTCAAAGTAGTTCTTTGTGCATGTTATTTTGAATAAGGTTTTTAAACTTTAACCCCACACGTTCTGGGAGCTTTAAGGGGAGCTTCAGGAAGTTGCGCCGGCTGCGACTATGCGGCCGCGGCGCGCAGGAAGCTTTCTTGTTCAAGCCGATCTACAACTTCCGGGAACTGTTTTTCACATTATTGCCGTTTTCGTTTATTATTACCTTAACTTTTCGGCTGTTAGAATTCCAATTATCTTTACATTATTATAAACCTAATATCAAAAACGGCATGAAAAAAGTATTTATATTTTCAGACTTATCATTCAATTCTATGCCTTTAAGATGAGATGACGTAAGGAAAGAGAAATGAGCCATGGAATAGAAAGATGTGGATTAAGAAAAAACATGAGAGGTGTCAAGGGACACCCGGATGGAACGGAGTTCCTTTCGATTTAAGTATTGTTTTGTTGTACAGCGCCATCTCTGTAAAACTCTCTGAATCACTTCAAAAAAAGTGTCGTCATTCGTAAGAATCAAAAAGTGTCGTAATTTTCCGTCTAGCCCCCTTTCACAACGCGCGATAAGGAACTTCGTTCCAAAAATATGATTTATTATTCTGCTGATACATCAAATTTTAATTTTGAAAATTAAATAATTGAAATGTCACTTATTGTACTGCCGCTACAGGGCTGACACATGCATGTCACTACCACTCAATTCGGATTAGGACCAATTAGATAGGCAATGAATGAATCGTTTCTTTTCATGCTTTATTATATCCCTTGGGCATTGGATGTTCATTTCATTACACTCGGATGAGGCTATTAGGATGTTTAATGTTCTGCAATTGGATGTTTGACTGTTCTATAGTTAAGTTAATAATAATCAATATAATTAGATTATTGCTCGGTTATATAAATGTAAATGCAATTCCGATTATGACGAGACGTATGCCACGACGTTACAACGATATTATCACTTGCCATCCATCGAAATAGGTGGGATTATTATTGACAAGAATTAACAAACATATATTAATTTCATTCAGAAAAACCTTAAAAACATCTAAATTTCTATTACTAACGGGGAGAGATAAAAGTTCTATTTTTTGTGTTACTGGAAAATATTTTAGTATGCGAGGATACTGTTTACCTACTAATACATATTTATTTTATAAAAAAACTTATTCCGAGTTCCGTTTGAGAGTTGTTTGAGAGGTAGACGTAGTTTAGCTCTGGTTTGGGCCGAGGGGAGCAGCAGCTATTGTAATGTCGTGTTGTTTAAATTGCCCTCCATTACGCGCAGTTACGAGGCTATGTTACTGGTTCAAGTATTAGAACGTATCTCTAGTAGTTAGTTTGTACTTCCTGTATAACATCTATATCAAGTATACAAGTATACGTAGCTCAAATGTGAATCCAAACTGTCATACAGGTACCTACATTTGATTTTTCCAAAATAGTCTTGCACGTCGTCTTGAACTACGCAGGATACTTTTTACCCATGCTTTAAAATATATATTAACATTATGAGGTCAAAAGCTAGTTTCCATTGGGCTTTAACAATGTTAATTTTATGTTGTTCTATTTCCCAACAAGTTTATTCTTTATTCTAAGTCTAACAACATATTGTTATACTTCTCTCGGAGTATAACAAAACCGATTCGAAATTAATGAATGACCCAGCCCTTCTCCCTGTTTAGTGGAACACAGTTACAAGTGTTCTGTTCTTGCGCTTTATTAATTAAGAGACACCTTCGGAGAGCTTGACGTAAAGGGCTTTTATCGTCCGGCTTTAAGAGGACTTCTCGACAGGGCACCCTCCCGCCGCGCCGCCGCGTGACTCACCCTACTGACTTCACTGACATCATCTATTGTAAAAATGCTACAATATTTTTCTATAGAAAATCTATCTCGTATTTTACGGTCGGGTTTAGTATACACAGTGTCTTTATTCTTTAGGATTTATTGTTGAATCGACAATTGAACAACTGTATTTCAGTCACCATTAAAAATACACACAAATATAACGTGTTAAACTGTAGATACATACGTTTATTGATCGTGTCGCATTTGCTTGTAGGTGCTATTCAACAAATTAATTTATTAGTTAAATTATGTTACGTTTCAATCAAATAAAATAAGTAAGCCAGAAGCAGACCAACGTAAAGAAATAAGGATAAAAACAACACCATGTGTGGCAACTCAACTGGCAGGGTCTCGTACGTGTATTCAGCTATATTGTGGTCGAGAGCATGCTGTTTTAAACCCTTTTTTGTGTTAATTAAAGACCTTAATCGCTTGTATACGTATATCACAAGTGACACATTTACATGGGTCGCTTTTACAAGCCATAGCGAAGGAATTTAACCTTTCTTTCTCTTATTATAAAGTAGGTTTTCGCTTGTAATGAAAATAAACATGATGATTGCGATAGAACAGAGGGGTTGGTTTGTTTTGAGAGCAGCCACGTGCAGGATATCTATAAGCATTGTATTGGACCCAAGTTGACACGAATCCCGTAGTATTCAACCTTATTTCTTGGTAAATAAAGCTCACGTTGGCCACGTGAAATGTAGCCGTAACAATGTGGCAATCACAGCAGCAACTGACTGGGGAAACAAGCCACCTGTATTGGAAGAATTTGACAGATGAATCGATAGTATAAACAGAACCTCTGTTTGTACACTGTTGCGTACGTGTTTCAGTGATACAGAGCGAGGTGGTTTCCGGTATATAACTATTCACAACTAGCTGACCCGGCAAACATACAGACATTTTTGTGCAATAACACGTTATCGAAGTTTTGAAAAAATGTTCAATGTACAGAAAATTTGCGCTTTGAGTTTTATTATACTCGTAGTAGTCATGGATATTTTTACGGTTTTTGAAGTTTTGTTTCTGTTATTCATTAATCATTACGATCTCAACTCGTAGCAGATTCCTAGTGTAGCCTGCATAGTCTTGTTTCAGCTACGAACCTGCTACGATTTGTCTGTCTACGAAGCCTCAAGAGCCAATTTTTTGATCGCAGATTTTATAAAAATGTCGTAGCAGTTTCGTAGCTAATTCGATAACAGCGCAGTAACAATGGTACGAAAATAAATATTATGTTTGTAATGAAATCTTGCTTCTTAAACTTGACCTTGAACTTGAATGCAATAAAGGGATGATGGAGCAAATAGTGGACGTCGGAACTCCGAAATGAAACAACGCGACCCTGTTGAGTTTCAGCTTGTTATATTTCTCTTGAAAAGTACCCTCTATGGTTTTGGAGTCAGATAATGAAGCCCAAAGGTGGCTATAATAAAACTGGGTTTATATTTTTTTTCAACTACATTTTGCAGAAAGACTAAAGTATTAAATGCTTGACTGATGCCACAAGGTGGCTATTAGAAGTTTAGTAAATAAGAATGGAAGTTATAATTTGTCATAGCCGCTTGGTACCGAGTTACCGACCCGACAGTCATAACATGTTATAAATTTAGATGTTAATAAATGTGTTTCTTGAGAATAAACTGGAAACTGTTTAGAGCGCACGCCGCGGCAGTCTCATTCATATTACAGCGGCGGTACAGATAGACAAATTGTAAACATTGAATTAAAGTCGGTCGGTTATTCACCTAGCGAAGTAAAACGGAAAAACTAGCAAAGTGCGCTATTTTAGTACTGTGTTATTATTGGGTTATTATGTAATTCAAGTTCGTGTTTGGTATTCGCGTTTCTTATTTGTTTAATTAATTCATCATTTATTTGCTCCTTTCGGAATCGGAACTGGAACCCAGCGGAGAAAACTAAACTACATAGTTGTAAGCTGTCAATAGATTTGATTGTTAGTGTGTGTACGTCCTCTGTGAATTTGGTGGATTTTGATAAAGTTTCCGCTACAATTTTCTGATGCGGGTAGATAATATCAGTCGTCTCCTTATATGTAATATATGAATTAATACCGAGACGAGACGAAACGAAATAACATGCAAATGCGTTTTAAACACAAGAAATGTTCACGTCAATATTGTAGTCTAGTCTAGTATAAATTATGGAAGAGTGTGGGTAGAGGGCGGAGTCCTGTGTATAAGATATAAACAATACAGAAGTACGCGTGGCGGTGATATAATGGAATCCATGTCCTTTCTGGTAAAGCATTCAACTAACAACACTAAGGTAATAATCAAGTCAATATTTTTCCCTCAAAATATTTGAAAGGTTATAAATATTATTTTGGTGCCTACCCTCAATTCTTGATTTATAAGTATTCTTAGCTGACGGTTTTATCAAAGCTGAATTGCGATGTGGTTTATAAATATTTGCGTATCGAGCCAAAAAGTGTTGTGGATGGAGTGAATTATTGTTTTTTGTTTGCGCTGGTAAGACGTTCGAATTTATGCATTGACGTATTACGATTTAAAACTGTGAAGTAATTCCTTTCGGTTATAATTTCATTGTTATAGTAATGGTCTAAATGTAGTGTGGCCTGAACTTTTTGGTCTGAGTAATGGAACAAGGCTAAGATTGGACACACATTAATATAAGTGAAATTATGTTAAAAAACTGAAATAAGAAGTTAATTTATGAATTCTTTCTTCTTCATGATAAAATGTTTTACTCCATAATTGAAAATTACAGACCTCTTCTCTCCTTAGTTCTTACTAGTGTGAGCTCGTAATTAGAATACTAAGTATAAATAGTCTAGACTTGTTATTATGAAAACAATATTATTTTCCTCGTAGTCACGCGCCAGGTCAGTTATCGGCGCTCAGTATTCGCGATGTAAGCATTGCAAACTTGGACACGGATATAGATGTAGGGTTTCTGTTTATGAATCAGCTCAATATCAATACCTATTAGTTCTGACATGACTACGGTCTGGAGCCAACTCCTTAAATGTCTTAGTTTGAATGACTAACAAATATAAACTTTGAAGTTCAATGGGTTATTATTTCAAAAGTAAAATCTTCAGAGTTAACAATGTAAACTATGCTTGCAACAGAATTTATATTATGTTTCTGTAATTATATACTATAATTGATAATTTATATTATATTATAGTCTTGGAATTTCAAATATACTTATGTAGTATCTATGTAGCTAGTAAAATATTCAATTTTTTTTTACCATAGGCAATTAACTACACATAGTGAAAGCTTGAAATGTGATAATTTATTATGAACAGTGGACGAAAAGTAACCGAATGACAGTAGACATCCTGATGTTTGTGTTCTGAAGTGGTATAAGTGTTATAGCTAGTGATTCCAAAATGTGACGGACGTTCACCATGGTGATATTGAGAAAGTTTATGGTACGTTATTATGTTTTTATGTTTCTAGTCGATGAACAAACGAGCTAACAAACCACCTGGTGGTAAGTGACCGTCATCGCCAACGGACATCAGCAACATAAAAGGCATCAGCGATGCGTTGCCGATTAAGAAAGAAGAGATTTCCATAATAAGCTGTTGTGTACGATCAGCATGAAACCAAAAACTTTTAAGGGTGTTTGTTTGAAAGGTGTGTTAGTAGCGTGGCTTGACTATTTTATTCAAATATTTTATGTTGGTGGTATGCAGGTATCGAGCATCCGCGAGGACGGCGGGCCGGGCGAAGCGGACAAATGGCGGCAGCGGCGCAACAACAGCTTCGACCAGAACCGACAGCTGGAGGAGGTCACTAAGGAGAGGTACGTAGGCGGTAGGACATTCACTGTAATTCACAATTCATAATTTTGTAACTGTCCAGTAACTGTATGTTTGTTAAAAATATGTCTTAATTAGTACCTTTTGCCGTTTCTTCGTCTTGATGATGAAAATGTGCTCTTTCGAAACAATGGAAAAATTTCATTGACATAATGCCTACATAAGAAAATAATCATTAATTATCATTAAGTTATCAGCAATCAATAAATAAAAAAGTAAAATAAAATGTGAGTAACAAACGCATCCAACGTATTTACTACTACACCGTGTGTGGTTCCAGGGACGGGCTGAAGCGCGTGGCGGTGGCGCTGCAGCGCGCCGTGACGCAGCTGGTGGCGTACTGCGCCAGCGCCGAGGACGAGCTCAACCGGACCGTGCTCGCGCATCTGCTCAACACGCTCGTGGCGGACGAGTGAGAATATGTTCATTATCGACATATTCGACGACCCTGTAGTCTAGTTGGCCTGCCGTCGACGAGGGTCGTCGACCTGCGAAGCGAGGAGATCCGGGTTCGATACCCGGCGGGGGCAGATTTTTATGTGATAGCTAAATATTTGTACTCGGGTCATTGGTGTTATTATGGTGTGTTACATGTGTTATCAATGCCATCCACGACACAGGAAAAAACCTACTGCGGGGGTATGAGTATATAAGCGTAAAAAATGCCCCAGCTAAATCTGAGTTAGGCCGCAGATGTGGCCAACATGATTTAAATCCTTTGAGGTGTCGAAGAAACCGACACCCAAGTATCGCTTATAGTGGGTTGCACGATCCTACTTTAACAATAGCAGGTCAGTTAAAGTACTAGTTAAGCAAAAAATCATAAAAAATGCGTTGCACCATTTTGACAATTGTCAAATGACGTCATAACTTAACGCTAACTTTAACCGCCCATGCTTGACCGGTTTGTGTTATTGTTTACGTTAAATTCATTGTCAGTCAGGACCCCCGACGCTGTCAAGTCAAACGTAAAAACAAGCTATCATGTCGCTCCTTCGAGAAATAATTGCGGAAAGTTCGTCTGAGGATGAATGTGAGTTGCTGGTCAGTGAGAGACCTAGAAAAAGAAAAGTATATTTCTTTAGACCTAATCGCTTTACAACATGGGATGACGCATCGTTTTTAGCGAGATTTCGAGTCTCTAAAAACATGGCTCGGTGGCTAGTTCAACGGTTGCAACGATGGTTAAAGCCTCCATCTATGAAGTAAGTTCTCTTTTTTTATATGCCTACATATTACCTAGGTTGATACCTATCAAAAGTCATAAACCCTTGACCCAAATTTAATTCGCGTAGGATAGGTTTAACTAAGCACATACACTACAGACAGATAGATAAGTCAGATTACTTAAATACCTACATTATCCACTACTTACGTTATTAGTGAGGTAGCATCTAGGTAACTTATACAATATAATTTTCAGAAATAAAGCAATTACACCAGAGCAGCAAGTACTAATAGCATTAGAATATTATGCTTGTGGTTCCTTCCAAAGATGTGTTGGTGATACAGCTGGTGTTCATAAGTCAACCGTATCACGCATAATATACAGGGTGAGCCGGGCAATTGCAACTATGAGAACCGAATGGATAGCAATGCCACAAGGTGCTGAGGAGATGGAGAGGATGGCAAGAGAATTTTATGGCATAGGTGCATTTCCAAAAGTAATTGGAGCAATTGATTGCACTCATATACAGGGCCGTGCCTGGGTATATGGCCGCCTGCGTGCCAGTCTGTATGGCCGCCCCCAGGATAACATTAAAAAAAACTACTTTAATTTTTAATGTTTATTATTTTACACAGGGCATCAAACCGGGAAAAAAATCAGTTTTTGGTTAACCGAAATCGAGAACGAAAAAAAATATTGGTTTTGTTCCCAAAACCGGTTTCTGAAAAGAAAAACCGGCTAAAAACCGGTTTTATGAGATTTATATGTTTGGATGAAATTTAAGAAAAAAAAATGCACAAAATAAACATTTTTTTATTTAAAATTTAAACAAAAATAATAACATGAAAAAAATTGTGGTACCTATTGGTTTTATAATCACAGACAAAATTATCAAACATAAAGAACAAGGAATAACCCTTAAATCTATACTAACATATTAGGATAACAAAGCTCAGTCAGTGGCCAATGGCAGATCTGGGCTGACTTGCAACTTGGGAGGTATACAAAATAGAATTAATTTACTTACTTTAATAATAACATGAAAAAAAGTAATTATGGTATTGGTATTATAATCACAGACAAAATTATCAAACATAAAGAACATAGGAATACGATAATTTAAAATCCGATTGTATTTTTGCCCAGTAAACAACTTGTAACGATTTGGCCGCCTCTTAATTTCGGCCGCCTGCGTGCGGTGCACGCAATGAACGCCCGTCAGGCACGGCCCTGCTCATATACCAATCAAGTCTCCAGGTATGTATTTAGGTACTATAAACATTCTTTCATTGTCAACTTATTTTTATACCTAAGAATTTACATACTTAAATTTTATTTCCAGGAGGCCCAGATGCAGAAAATTATAGAAATAGAAAATCGACATTTTCTATGAATGTTCAAGTCGTCTGCGATGCAAACATGTACATAACAAATGTTGTTGCACGTTGGCCTGGTAGCAGTCATGATAGCCATATTTTCAACTCCAGTGTCATAAAGGTACTGTATTGTAAAATTAAACACAATATATAACAAAACTTTATCACAAGGCTATATCAAAATGTACTTTATTTTTAATTATAATTTTTTAACATTTATCAGGGCAGACTAGAGGATGGGGAATTTCAAGGTTATTGGTTGGTCGGTGACAAAGGCTATGCAGTAAAACCTTATTTGTTGACACCTCTGCGTAATCCTACTTCAGATGGAGAGAAATTATATAATGAAAGCCAAATACGCACAAGAAATGTAATTGAAAGGGTGTTTGGATGTTGGAAAAGAAGATTTCCTGCTCTATCTATGAAAATAAGAACTCACTTAGAACAAGTCCAGCCTATCATAGTGGCTACTGCCATACTTTACAATATGTGCAAAAAAATGCGAGATCCTATGCCACCATTGCCACCAAATTGGAATAATGAAGATAATAATTCATCAGATGATGATGATGATGATGATGTAGTATATACAGCAGCAGGAAATGATGATTGTAATAGATCACTATTGATCAATAATTATTTCAGTAGATTACGTCAATAAGCATGTTACGTATGTGTAACGAGATTAATATATTATACATACATACATAAAATTTATATACAAGATCCATCGAGAAATAATTAATTAATAAAGCAGACATCGCCGCATCCATCACTTGTATAGTCAAGATATCATATGTCGGTTCGCGGAAGCGAGTCTGGAACCTAAACACCTAAGCATTCGGACCATTCCGGTACAAACATCGACCGTAATCACCCTAGTTATAAGTATTTTAAAAATGTAACTTCTAATATTGAAATTAAATTGATAAATTAGTTAAATTACTATTTTTCGTTCGTACCCTGCTGCACCTATTTATAACTAGCATGTAAACAATTTGTGGATGTAAATAAAATAATTGAAATAATAATTGAAATTGTTTTATTCCATGGACTTTTTTAAAAAGGCTATTTCTAAATTTAACTTATCTAATTCTAATTTGTGGCGCTCCTCATTATGACGTAGTTTATGGTCATGCACCTCCTGGGCGTGTCTGATGGAGTCCCTAATTTTTTGCAATTCCAGCTCCTGCAGATTATCCAATATGGATAACTTTTTCTCACGCAAGTGCTGGCGAATTATGTTGCAGTTCTCACCAGGTTTTTGTTTCTTGGCCCGACCTGTCATAAACAATTTTGAGATAAATATACAATGTCAATTAGTTTGTATCTAATTTAATAAAATACCATTCTTTACGTTTTAGTGGAGATGATACTGGTCGCTTGAGGGAACTATGTGGTGTACTTGTGTCAAAATCACACTTCTCTTTTATAGCCAAATCTTCTATCTCTATTAAACTTATTTCATTGACAGGAATCTGTAAATAAGCACAATGATGGAATATACGAAAAAAAAATATTAAAAGGAACAATTCTTACCTTAACTATACATATAAGTAAGAATGGGTAAACATAATAATACCTTTTTTCCATGTTGAGAATCTTTGTTGTGTAAATCATCTTCATCTTCCTGTGATTGGTTTTTAGGCTGTCAATATAATAAAATAATATAAATATGTTAAAATAATAATGTTTGATCTGTTATGTTTCAAGAACTGCTTAAATGTAAAATAATGGGTAACTATTAGGCACTTACACAAAGAATATCTTGGCTTATTATGATATCATCGTCATATATGGGTGGATTTCCATCTATTGATATTGGGATGATGGACCTTAGCCAGTCTGTAGCATCACCCTGATCTGGTGGCACTGGTGGTGGAGGTCCTCCTCCAGTGCGGCGCATTTCTTGGCGCTCCTTACTAGCTCCCTGGGAAAATATATTATATTTGGCTTATGAAACATGATGTGGCATCAGATATAATACCTAAAAACTGCATAAATATAAAAAGTATGTACAATACCTTCTTCGCAGATCTCTTTAAATTTTCGAATTTATATTTTAATTGTTTTATTGTGCGTGGAGTGTCTGCGAGCGCATTGAATTCACAATGAATCAAACTCCAAGCATTCTCTTTTTGTTTCGTGCTCACACCATCAGTCATCTTGCAAAACAATATATTTTTGTATTTTGCAATAAGTGTTTGGAATCTCTCCATCTCCACTTTGTTAAAATTTACACTCCTTTCCCTGAAACGTTACAAATTTAAGTAAATGATTGATGTTATGTATTTTCATGGAGTAGTTCAAAAAATAATACGCCACTTACTTTGTTGGAATATTTGCGAGCAAGTTTTCGTCCATGCTTTCCTTCGTCATCAACTCTCAACACCTAATATAAAGCGCCGATGCAATTTATATAAAAAAATCACTCTCAACTCAACTCCTTTTAAAAAACGCCGATACAATTTATTTAAATTTGAGATGGGATGGCTATCCATCACAACTCACACACCGTCTGACAAGTGACAAGTGACAATTGACATTAAGCTTTTTGACGTTACGTCGAGTGTTCCAAGTAAGAAAATTATTTCCCATAATAAGTTTGGGGTAAATTAGGCGTCATTAGACTTGTAATCCTGATAACTTTAACAATGCTACAGAATACAATGGTGCAACCCATTTTGCTACAACGGTTAAAGTTAGCGCTATTGTTACTGTTAAATTTGACTATAACTTTTACATTAACGGGTACTGTGGTGCAACCCACACTTAATGTCTTGTGGGTAGGGGAAGGGGGGGCATAACGGGGTCACGGGGCATGATGGGGTACCCCAAAAAAACAAGTAACGATGCACACTAGACGTTTGTTGTTTTCATTAATAGATGACCATTTTGTATCAGTATTTAATCCGACAGTGACCGGCGACTAGTCTGCAATCGTTTGGTTTTTACGAAACGAAATATTTTTTGATGTGATTTCATCTAATTTTGAGTGAATACGGAAACACATGTAAAAAGGTAAGTGTTTTCATTACTATTATTGTTTATTTGTTGTGTTTTTGTAGAGATATTATTTATTGATATGTTTTTAACAAAATCACTCTAACTGTAGATTTCTTTTTTTTGTCAATTATTTCACATAATGTTACCAGTAGGGGCATGACGGGGTACCTACCCCATTATGTAAGGTGATAAGTAAGTTATGTAAGGTATGTGAATATTTGATATTGGAATTTTAATTTTGTTTTAGGTATTACATATGGTACGAACGTACAAAAAGAAAAGTTCGAGAGGCAATTACATACATTATACAAAACTTAGACGAGGATACTTTATGCCTGTATTGCCTTTATGAGAAACATACATATTTAAAGTCTGCGGAGGGTTGGGTGGCCTGCCAACTATGCAGACGATGGTGTCATACAGCCTGTGCTCGTGTTGACGACGAGAACCCAGAAGAAATTCACATCTGCACATATTGTGAATAAAATAACCATGTACCCCATACTGCCCCTACCACGGGGCACAACGGGGTTTTCATAAGGGTTTCGTAAAATTAAAATTTAAGCATTATTTGATTAGTTACTTCGCCAAATTCTATGCCAAATGATAACCCTAATATGTAACCAAAGTGTTATGATTATAATAATTACTTAATATATTTTGTTTATTCTGTTATTGGCTATTTCCCTTAACGTCCCCGTTATGCCCCCCCTTCCCTTATAGCGTTAGGATGCAGGTATGGCAAGAACATTTAACACAAATCTATCTAAACTTATTCGTTTTAGTTAGTTACACCAGTTATAACTCAAAAACGGCTGAACCGATTTTAATGATCTTTTATTTGTTGGCTTCGTCTTGGCTCGGAAAAGCAGAACAACTATAAAAATGTAGTGAGGCGTGATAAGGAATAATTATAATATTAACATAAAACTAAATATGAGAACAAATGACAGCTGGAGGGGAGGGGGAGGGTGAGGGAGACACGCACACAAAGCATTTAGTTAAAAGTAACATGACATTAATTTGTTAGGCGGTACAAAGTTCTCCGGGACAGCTAGTTAAACATAAATATGAAAACTGTAGTATAAGAAGAGTCTACAAAGATAAACATACAAGAAACTAATGAAATGATTAAATGTATATAAAAGGGTTGACATTAAACTGTAAAGAGCAGGGGGCATGTCCGTTGGCAGGAGACCAATGCCCAGTGCGGTACATCCCGCTCTGCGCCGCGCACGCAAATAAGAAAGCAATTAGGGAGCGAATGTACCGCGCGCTAGTCTTTGATGTGTTCCCGGTAAAACTGTTTTAGCACTTGTTTGGCTTGCGGCAATTATCTCACACCAGTGTTCGTTGACGTCGCAGGTGCAATTTGCCGCCACATCAAAATGTAACCTTTAAAATATATAAAAAAATAGGTTTTTTTTTATAATGGACTTTTGGCTCCACCCATTAGAATTTGAAGCGGACTATTGCTGTTTGTAATGTGAAAGGATTTGATTTTGATTGAAAAACATGTGCTATTATCAGAAGACGTTTTACGACGGCGCCGTTGCTCAGATAATAGAGACTGTCAGCAAAACAAAATCGCTTAGACTGTGTGGTGTTTTATTGTTTCCGTCAATGCCGTCTCTGACACTGTATAGATCCTAGTACAAATCAAATGATATATGTATTTGTAAAATCATATCACCTTAAATTTAAAGTATAGGAGATCACATTATGATCGTCTGAAGTGCTACTACAGTTTTGTTTGCTCTTTGACAGTAAAAAGCAGCAATGGACTCCATATACATGATGTATAGAGTCTCTGATCGCTGTCGGTGTTATCTAATTGGTTTTCTGTCGGTGCGATACACGAGGTGTTACATTAACACGGGTCCGTGCTGGCCGCCCGCCAGCCGCCTTGCACCGGCTGCAACTATCACATTTCGCTGGAAATCTCTAAGTTTACATTCGGGTCACGACTGTTTTAGATCCGCAATACTATTACACGGCTTGAGTACTTAGAGCTGTGGACGTGTTAAACTAGCTTTCTGTAATCAATATATAATGTACTGTGCAGTGCTGTACCGATACATAAGGTTATTAAATTACCACTCATTTTCTGGGTACATTTTTATAATAATATACACATGCCTGAAGTTAATACCGTTATTAAATTGTAGTGCAATCAGTGAGGCTATAATTTCATTGAATCAATGTTCATACGTTAACATTGCCATAATATGCACACAGGCTTTATTGCGAGTAGCTTTGGACACACAGTTACGTCAATAGAAAACCACAAGAATCCTCAATCTACCACATAAAACAATAGTCCACATACACCACGTACCACATACAACAAGTCCACTTCAGTGGGTGATCGAATAGAGATTCTCTTCATTCTCAGGCTGCATGTTTATAACTAAGGATGATTGTTTTATTTGTGAATTATGTGAAGTGGCTCTCAGTCTTACTTGTATCCATTTGAGACTGACTTAACTATGTCCATGTGTTGTAAACGCAAGTTCCCGCCAGATGGATCTTCGCAATAACATACGTACGCATTCCAGTACGTTCGAGAGCGAGTCGCGGCCCGCGTCGCCGTCCGTGTCCGTCGAGTGGGACGCGAGCACCCGGCGCGTGCACTTCGCGCCCGACCTCGACGGCATCCTGTCGGTGCTGGACGAGGGGGGCGCGGGGGGTGACGGCGGGGAGAGCGGTGTGGGGGGTGCGGGGGGCGCGGGGGTGTGCGACCTCAGCGTGGACATCAAGCGCGAGCTGGACCACTCGCTGCGCCGGCTGCGGCAGGAGGCGCACGACCTGCTCGAGCTGACCTCGAGACTCGCCGCTAACAGTTGGTGTCCCTTCACTTGACACATACACATATACGTACACACACAAACAGACACAGACACACGCACACACTGAGAGAGAGAGAGAGAAACTGCAACTACGTAATAATGCTTTGGTTTATATGTATCATAGAATACGAGTCTCTAAAAAGTTTTGTCTGATAAAGGCCGAAGATTTCTGTCTGATAACAGCTGCGCTAACTTACTCGTGGTTGCGTTAACATGGTCGCGATATTTTATTAGTAGCATCCAAAAAGTGTGTTTTTCACGTGTGGTCCACATTTAAAATCATGATAAGCTCATACGCTGTGCCGTATACCGTACTACGCAGAATAAATCTTGGGTATCTGAGCATTAAAAGAAAAGAAGAAGGAAAATTCTCTATATCGAAGAATGTATGTAGCGTACACACTAGTAAACTTGAACTATTTCTTTTTATAAAGGACGACAAGACACAAAGATGTTGGAATCCAGCGAGGTCAAGATAACGGAGCTCGTTGACGATTTTGAATCGAAGAGGCGCTCCTGTGACAACTGCGAAATGCACAGAAAGGTAACTTTGTTGTATCAAGTACAAATAAATAAGTACAAAATTATGTTAGTTTCCTGACCTTGAAAATTTGGAAAGATTCTGCAAAGTGGCAAGTATATGAGGCTGAATAACAAGCTGGGTTTGATGTGTAATGTTTACTTGTAACAGAATGCGGAAGAAGCGCTCTCGGAGGGGCTGCAGCGGGAGAACCTGCTGCGGGCCGACCTGGAGGCCGCCATGATCAAGATCGCGCAGCTGCTGACCAGCTCCGAGCGCGCGCACTCTGACGTCATCGCTGAGGGGTGAGTACATCGGTGCTCGTGTGGCACCTTGGTTCGTTTTTAACCATTTTTCTAGCGTGTCGTCAAACGTCTAGGTGTCGTTCAGGCAGGCCTGGCGCACTCCGCACTTTCGGTATGATGTTACAAGTACGTGCCGCGTTCGACGTGTCGGGCCAATGTCAGAAGGGCTGCCACGCCGTGTCATACATTTCGTAATGTATCACACATGTCATCACAAAAAAGAAGACAACCCTAACGTTGTCAGAAAGGATAAGAGTTATGATTAGAAAGAGAGGCAACGTCTAGATGTCAACATCTGTTGACGATTAGCTCTATGCGACCTGAATTACACTTGTGTCGGAGCCAATGAGTCGGAGGAATAGTTGCTGTTTATTTAAATGATTTTGCGGAGTGAGTGTTCTGTACCATTAGGTAATGTGTTATGTGGTGCAGGTACGGCCTGGGCCCGGTGTCCGGCGGCGCGGCGGCGTGCCGCTCGCTGGACGACACGGCGTCGCCGCGCGCGCACGCCGCCCGCCTCGCGCACGACCTGGACGCGCTGCAGCGGGAGCGCGACGACCTGTGCCAGCAGGTATACCTCTACACCACACTACACTGTACCGTGGACTGTAGTACCAGTACCTACTGCTGTCCATTACCAACGCGCAGTGTCAACGATCAAGTCCTCGGCCGATACTTCGTACTGAATCCTCAAGATCCGATTGGGGACTTGAGAGCCAGTTCTTTCTTTCTTTTTCTTCTCTCTTTCTAGCCGGCAGCGTGTCGGTGATGGTTTGGTGTTGCTGACGTTCATGGACGACGATAGCCACTTATCGTCAGGTAGATCGTCAGCTCGTTTGCCAGATATTTCCATAAAAAACAAAACTGGAAGGATTTTTCGAAGAAGCGTTTATAAATAATTAATTTATACGCAATGAACTAATATACTAAGTAGTATATTCGTTCACTGTGTATACACATTATTATAAAAAAAACTGATAGACGTGAATGATATCCTGAATAAGTGACGGGTGATTTCAAAGGAGTGAGAAATTCAAATCTCTTGATTTGTTTATAGTAATAACATCGTTTATTTCTCTTGTGAATTTTTTTTTTGTTGTGTCTGTTATTAAATAATATGATCCTTTTAATAATAAATCGTGTATTAAATAAATATAATAAACTGTTAACTCTTAATCTACTGAGAAATATTAATTTTAAATTAATAATAATTTTAAAGTAATACAATAGATTAAAGCACAGTTTATCAATGCTTTCATATTTTCACTGTTTTTAATTAATCTTATAACTAACATTGTATCTAAAATAACTAAGAAATCAATAACCTTAACCGCTTGGTATAATAGCACCACATAACTTCATATACACTTGACATATTAGTTGCTATTTAAATCACTGTACTCTATAAAGCATTACGAATATGACGTATATATTTATATGTATGTACATGACGTAACTGTGACGTTGTTATTGTCCGGTCGGGCACGCAGGTGCGGCGACTCACCGACTCGCCCGTACACAAGGTGTGCTGCGACAAGGTAACTGCACTGCGCTATACATATTTATTACTTTCATTTTTATTATTATTATTACTATTTACTTTCATATAATATAGCATATGCTGTACTCACAGATACGTACACATATTAAAAGTTCAAATGTAGTGATATAGTTTATTGTAAATTGGTTCTCTGCTTCCCTTCGATCTGCAGTGCTTTGATGTTGCTTTCGGTGTTACTGATGTCTAGGCGACGGTGACCGTTCACCTACAGATTGCTCCGTGCTCGTTCGTCATAATCATGTAATCGTCCATCAAGTCTTTTGAATCCTAGTTAAATTTTTATCTTAAAAATCAATGAAGAAAAGTAACGCTTTCAATGAGTAGTTAGTTGAATTTCAGCTTACGTTATGTTAACTTGCACATACACAGTATCCACGGTCGATTTGTTAGGGTAACGCCGCCTAACCCTGCACCATGCATTATATGCACGATGCAATTATACTACCCCAAACACATACATACAGGGCTACGAACATACTATAAAAGTGCTTACATTGAGACACCACTAATTTTGTATTTATTATTATAGAAATTTTGCATGGCATTTGTTTCTATTTATTTGATTGCAATTTATTGGCATGATGTTGTAGTGTAACACACATACTTTGTACTGTCTAATATTATATATGTACCCTATACAACAACTCGACATTAAAGTGTGTGTGTGTGTGTGTCGCAGCTGGAGGCGGCCAACCGGCAGCTGCGCTCGACGCGGCAGTTCGTGGAGGAGCAGGCGGCCGAGCGCGAGGCCGAACGCGACGAGCACGCGCGCCGCGAGGCCGAGCTGCGGGACGAGTGCGCGCGGCTCGCGGCGCGCCTGCAGACCAACGCCAGGATACTGAGCGAGGTAACCACTAGTACTACACTACTACAGTCCTACAGGACGATGTGTGCGTTTGTCGTGCCATTCGTTCGTCGTCATGGTTCCTGGAAACTCCTTTTGTTTTTTAGGTTTCTTTACCTCAAAAGAAAAAAATGGAACACTCATAGATAATTTCGTTGTCTAGCTGTCTGTCTGCCAACCTCTTTTTCCTTACGAACGCGCGAAGATATTAAATTGAAGTTAATATCTGGTACTCAGCACTTGACCGGTTTTTTTACTTACAGTCAAACACGACTACAATTTCACCTGATGGTAAGCGAAGACGTGCTTGTTTTATGTTTGTTTCGTGATAGTTTGTGGTCTAAGCCTCCTCGACTAGGGGGAAAGACCTGAGTCCTGGGACCTATAGTACACTAGCTACATATGAGTTAAAGGCATACATGGAAATATATCGCCTATGACAGTTCTATGTAATAATACAAGCGAAAATCTTACTTGTATGATGTGTAATTGGGTGCGTTGTGGCAAGCAATAATAACAGCACCTTTGATTAATATATTAATAATTAATAACACGTGTGTGATACTAAATATATAAATAACTCGGTTGTAGGGTAACCAAGTCGCCAGCTAACACTAAGCAAAGCTAAGCACATTATAATACTAGCACATGGCTGTTTTATGTATTATACATACAATAACACTCTGTGCACACGGCGTCGTAACGTAAGCGCATCGTAACACGCGCGTGCAGCGTTGCAGACTTGATTGAAAATATTCGTGTTCGTATTGGTCTCGTTCTACGCGCGTATTACGATACGCTTAATTACGATGCCGTGTGCGTAAGGCCCAAGAGTTCTGTTGATGTGCTAATTCACTAAATTAACCTAAAGTAAGCTTTCTTTTTATAAGGGTTAACTCAATTAAAGCTAACACAACTTAATAGTTGTTAATACTTTTCAATTGGATAACCTCAATGTCCATATTTCTGCAGTTTATTGACCCTACCATACTAGTGTCATTCTGCAAGTGCAATGGGCATCAATTGACCCTTAGGTTGATCCTTGTAATGGAATGCTTGCTTGTCTGCTTGTTTAACATCGCGCTGTCGTTGTTTACACTGTTGTGTTGTATATCTTTGATTGACTGAAGGTCAAATAATGCACAAGGGTGAAACTCAAATTGTTCCGAAATACTGTGGAACCTCGATTATCCGGCCATACGGATTTGCGAGTATCTTGACTATAAGCCCCAATCAAATAAGTCACGTCAAATGACAATTATCAAATACTTTAACCCTTTAAGGTTGCATTATTTTAGTAATGGTCCTGTTTTTTAATACTTTTTAGTAAACATTGATTTTTGAAAAAAAAAAAATTGGTTGTCTGTAAAGTCGGTTTACGGACAATGGTTTTACGTGATAACGTCTATTTCGTAGAAGAATAATTTTAGTCCATTGAAAAGTTACATTTGGGGTTGCGTTTTTTAGAGGACGCAATTTTATTTTTTTGATGTGTAGGGGGGGTCAGTGTAAAGCTAAAACCAAATTTGTGGGGTCGCCACCCTTGTCCCACGGCCGCCATCTTGAAAATAGGGGTTGGAATGGTTTTTACGGTATATCTCTTAAACTATTTATTTGAGAAAAAAAAATTGTTAACATTTTTTGTTGCAAATTAAATTCTCTACAACTTTGGTCCAGTAACTTTTTATCGTAGAACTATAAATAAAAAAGTTATAAGCGAAAATCACGTGGAGAAATGTATAGCACAACTAAAAGATATAGGTTAAGCGACAACTTCAACACAATGTTTTGAGAGCTATTCTTACAATAACAGAGGTTAGGAATAATAATAACAATAGCAGGCAGCTGTTCTTTTATTCCCTCATGCTCACTTGGGTATTTTCTACCTGAACAGTATTCTCGGTAACGGCTATCAGATTTAAAATTATTTTAAAAATCAATAATTGTTAAATTCTGTTATGGAGTGAAAAAGAGTCAATAATTAATTATTAATAATATTGACTTCATGAAAAAATGATGCAAATAAAAGTTGTTCCTCAAAAAACGATCTACAAAAGTGGTCAGATATCATTTTTTCGTAAAATGATAAAAAAAAAGTTACATCGAAAAATATAAATTTTTTTCTCGAATTTCTGAAGATTTTCGCTTATAACTGACCCCCCCTACACATCAAAAAAATAAAATTGCGTCCTCTAAAAAACGCAAGGTAAGGCCTAAAAAATGTAACATTTCAATGGACTATTTATGATATAAATAATGTAATGTAAGAACGTAATGGAAGCCCTACGCACGGAGCCGCGGTGCTACTCGCCAGTTGTGTCAGCTTGAACATGGCTTGACGCGCCACCGCGACCCGCGTATCTAGCTAGATTATAATATTAAATTTCATACTAACTATACGATTTTAAACATATTTGAGTTGAAAATTTGGTTTAAATCGTTTTAAATATCAGGAGCTGCGCGACATCTGTGATTTTCTTGACTACAACTAAAGTCCGAGTCGATGTACTGTGTAAAGTTCTTTCAAGTAGTTCATACCTATAAACAGAGATGACGCTATTGTAGATTTTCGTTTTCATATAATAATAATACGTACGAGCTACCAGAAATCATTTCTTTTCAAAAGATTGTAAAATAAAATAAAAATTACAATTTTACATATTAAATTACAGATATATATTTCGTTTTATTATTATTCAGCGTATCTCTTTCTCGATACTTTGCGCGCGTTGTGGCTCGTGACCTTCCAAGCGGACCGATTACGCTTGAGTGGGAGAGAGACGGCCGGTCTAGCGTGCCTCTCTCTCTAATGCTGCGCGCGCTTCCGTGACGTTACTCGGTTTTCGTGAATGCCTCCCAGGCTCATCGTCTTTATAAACGTTATCACGTTAATAATAATTTATTTTTGTTGTTTTTAATAATTAACAACATCTGTCGTGTACAAAAACCGCTTTTCTTCATACATTCCAATAATCGGATTTTAGATATGTCTAATGATAACAATTAGTCCGGTTAATCGAGTCTCTGCAGTATTGCAAAATGTGTTTGGAATTTACTGTTACACCAGATCAAATTATGATTTGTTAACACTACAGCACACGAATACCTATTATTTAATTTTCACGCCGCGAAGAAAATGAAAAATTACTCCAGACAGTAATTAGCTTTGTTTTTACTTCATATGTTACACATAATTTATCATCCGACTTGTCAATTGGTTGCGAATTGCGATGATGTTATAATAGTACATTATGATACAAGTGTGGTATGTTGGTCATTACACTCGAGGTGATATTGCACGGCGCGAGCCGAAGGCGAGTGCTACAAGAAAACCGAGAGTGTAATGACCAAACCTCACGTGTGTCATACGACGTTTTTCAACACACTTACGAGTAAAGAAACAAATTATTCGTACTCAAATAAACAATGCTCCCAGACCAGACGGAAAGTTTGTTAAAAATGGCGCGCACTGCGCTGATATTTTTTTTTCTGCGCGCGGCGTGTTAGCTATGCGCGCGCAGATTGGAGCGTAGGCACGAACAATTACGCTAAACAGCCAAAACGCAAAATGTAAAAAAATCTTTTATGTATTTATGAATTATTTTCACGTTGAATTATTAATTAAAGTAAATAAGTTGTTGAAAATTTATCATATTCAAGGTGGTACACTTCTTTTTTTTTACAAAAATAGTGTTATTTTTAGTCTTATGTTGAAACGAAACGTATCTATACTACGTTCACATTCAAATCGGACCCGATGTAAACAAACCATTAAAATTCCTCTATAGGGTTTTCACAAACTGATTTGTGTTTCGTACACCAGATAAGTATTATAGAACTAAATAATCATTATGATATTTGTGACATTTTAATTAACTCACCATTGAACTATAACAACAACACACTAAGAGAAAACGAGGTAAAATCCAACATCTTATTACACTTTCATCAATAAACAATTCTTGCTCCCACATCCTTAATTACGAGGAGCAATTTTGAACCTTTTAACAAAATATAATGTTTTGGTCTATGTGTATAAATAGAAATGACTACCAAAACCGTATAGCGATAATTGTGCGAACGTGCTCTGCAAATTGGTCGTATTATTTTCCGGCATAAGTAAGTTTCATTCCACGCAGTATGCTTAAGAATAAATCTTATTACAATAAATTTACTAAAGCCCATCTTCATTTTATTATGTCCAAGACTATATCGATTTTATACATAATTATTCCTTCTATTATTAAGGTACTAAAAAATAAATGTATCTAATTTGAGAAGATAAAAAAAGAACGGTTACGTTCCGTACTTACTTTTTCCGCGGGCACAGATGTTATAATATTAAGTACTCTGTAGCCATAGACCGGCTCGCAGCCGTCCGCCATTACGTCTGTACGTCATGTTGAAGTTGAAGAGATAAGTAACAAGAAATAAAAATAAATAAAATTCTAATGTGGAGGTGGAAATATTTTAACAAAATAAAAGAAAATGAGAGACGAAGGCCGTAAATTATATTATACCGATGAAACATGGATCAGTGAAGGTAAATATTTAATGAAAATTTTATGTATCATTTCTTACAACTCAAGTAAACACAAGTGAATTAAAGCCATAATATCGGAGTTATTCAAAGTAGTTTATGTATATTAGTCCCTTAAACTGACTGAAGTATACAATGTAAACTTCATTGTGAGACTTGGGGGGATATTAATAACCTATTATTAATTGTTTGATAATAGGTAATTTCTGTAGATTTAAAGTTGAGTTTATTAAATTGTCTTCCTTGGATATGTTATGCTACTTGTATACTTATGCTTCATAACTTAATATACATATAAATTGTGCAAGGGCGGAAGGGCAACAAAACCCTACTGTTACAAATTCCCAGTATTTGTGAGATCAATATTTGAATAATGATGTGTTCAAGTGGATCAGTGACACCTATTATGATTTTGAATTTGAATGTTATAAATAATAAAGTTATAATATTATGCATTTCAGGCCATACAAGAAGTAAAATGTAGCAAGATTTGAGCATTGCTTCAAGCCGAGAAGCACATAGAGAAGGCTTGTCAAAAGGATTAAAAGAACCTTAATCATAGTGCATATTGGTAGGTATTTCAGTTTCTTGAAAATTTTAATATTATATACATGATGACTGTGACCCTGCCTGCAAAGTGAGGGGACCTGAGTTTGACTCCTGGACGGGGAAAATATTTATGTGATAGATAAATATTTTCTACTCGGGTCATGGGTGTTATAGTCATGTGTTATGTGTGCCACACAAGGCACAATGTGTTACCGTTTAACATTGTGCCTTGTGTGGTTACCGTTTATTTATTTACTTATTTCAAGTTTAAAATAATTGTACAATATCTAAAAAGAAAACAAACCTTAAATACATATTATAAAAAGTCACAAATACATAACTTGGTTAATTTTTAAATTATTTTTAGTAATTTAGTATAATTTTAGGAATGACTTATATAACTGTTATATACAAGTTATAAATGAATCACAAAATATATTATATTTGTCTTTTCTTTTCAGGAAGTGAAAATAGATTTGTTGAAAACGGACTGTTAATATTTGAATTATATTATATTAATTACACCTGCAGCATGGCAGAATTGTATGAACCATATTAAGAAAGAAGAGTTAAGGATGAGTGATTTGGATGGCATAACTGATGATGTCATTGATCGGTTTGTCATTCAAGTCTGTGACTTGAATGAGGACACTACATCATCAGACACATCACCATCAGAGAGTGATTAACCTTAAGGGTTTGAGCGAGGCTACTGGTTACTGATATGACTATTTGATGTTGTTAAAAATTAAACCTGTAAAGATAATGTTTTCATTTTATTTCATAAAGTCCCTTATTCCTATTCCCAACTTAGGCTCATTGCAAGGCACAGGTGTCACCTTGCCACAAGATTAGTGATCAAAGCTTCAAGCAAAGGTTGGTGATTTAATTTACCTAAGAAATCATCTTAGAAGTTTTATTTTGCCATTAGCAGTCACCTATACCAACTGCCAGCCAAAGTGTTGTGTTGCTACTACGAGCGTTTAACACTTTAATTTAGTATGTCCGTTGCGAAAGTGTTAACCTCAACAAATATAAATTTCTTGTAAATACTTCAGGTCACTTTGAAGTAATAGCGAACAATGCCACAGTAAAACGTACTAATGTAGGACATTTTGAGGTTAGGACATCAAAGTTAGGTTTCAAGTAAAGTCACTATTTATGTATTAATTTTAATGCATTTTTCATTAAGAAGGCACTTGATTTGTTAAAAAAACACAAACAAAATAAAGCAAACAAAATAAGTTACTGACATTACAACAAAAAGTTTCATACGCCTGTTTGTTTGTGGTTGCTATGCAACACTATCAGACACAATGTTTACATCGAGTCCGAACCGAGTTTGACTTGAGTATAAGTCAAAACTTTTTTCCGAAATTTAAAAATAAAACTATAACCCGGCTAAGTTAAGAACAAATAGAATGCATAAATAATATCTTTCAGCAAGGTACAAACTTAATTTGATGGAATATAAAATAAAACACTAGTGCGATCAAGAAAAAAAAGCACAAGTGTTTAATACCATGGTTTATGAGTGTAAAAGCCATGTGATAAAAACCAATTTATGAGCAAGGGTGTTGAAAAAAATAATATCGCACTTGCACTCACTTCCTTAAGACACAGTTGCAATAGAACACCAATATGCAATGTAAAGTATCTTTGCTTTATCAGTTCCACATAAGTCATGGGAAAGGTTACAACATGTCTGTGGGTTACAATTTCCAAAATAATTTGATCTGCTGCTAAACTATTATAATATCTACTAATGAATATCTAAATGAAAACGCAACTTCATAGTATTATTCTACTTCAAGCTTTGTTCTTGTTTTACCATAAATCTTTTAATTTGTTACTACATAATAAACGTTGTCTTAAATGTCCTGTACAATGAATAATATAAATAATAAACATGTAGCTTTCTGTCTTTAATCAATAAAATACCTGTACAGTTTTTACTTAAAAGTGCTCAAAGTAAAATAGTCCCTAATGGTATTGAGAAAGTGTTGCAAATAGCGTGCGCGTTCCCGCAGATCGGTTGCCTGCGCCTCGCGTATTGCAACTGTAGGGAGCACGACGCACATGTAAGTTCTACTTCACTACTATATCCTTTACCATATTCTATGGTCTGATTTCATCATTTTAGGCACTGACTAGTCAATATTGAAAAGTGCCTTTAAAATAGATTTGCTAATCTGGTTTTGTCATTGTAGTCAAATGCTAGTTTGTATCCAAACTCATTCATAGCTATATTAGTTAGATCTATTCAATTTCTTATTTTATCATTTTTCCGCCGCCTACATCTTATTTTATATTTAAATATTTTTCGATTGGTGTGGTATCTTCTTTCTTATTACTTTAGTTACACACTTAATAGCATGCTTTTGCACTTAAATTTCACACTAATTTGTTCACTATAGTGGTGGGAGATGTCTTAATCGTAGTGAAATTTAAATTATAGTAACGCATTTGACTGTAGCAAATCATTAAATAAGATTGTGACGTCAGGTGGAACAACTGGAAGCGCAGACCCGAGAAATGAACCAAATAATAAATGACCTGGAGAGTCGCAAGGCGAGTTCCGACAGCGAGCTGCAGGCGGCGGAGGAGAAGGTGGCGCTGCTGCGGGACATCATCGGCAACCTGGAGGCGCAGCTGGAGCAGCGAGTGGCGCGCGAGGCCGACGTGCTGGCCCAGCTGGAGGGAATGAGACAGACGATCGACGAGCGGGACGGCAAGATGCGCGCGCTGCTCGCCGAGCTGGACTCGCTGCGGAGCGAGCGCGCCGAGCGCAGCGACGTTGGCTGCGAGCGGTGCGCGCTTGAAGACGACCGGTGTAACGAGCTCATGGAGAAGGTCAAGGAGCAGGTAATTTAGTTCGATGTAATGATGTTTTTACTATTATAAGGCACCGGAATGCGCCTTACATAGCGCGTCGGGTCGCAGATGTTACCACCTGAGTTATCGCTGAACGTGTAATGGCAATAAAACGGCCAAGCCTTTTCGCGTGCTATCTACTGGCCGCTCCTCCATAGTCAATTCAATGTCATTCTTGATCCGTTAATGAACGTATCAGGCACATTATGGTAGCATCGTGTGTTCTGTGTGTCAGGCTCGCTGGCTGGAGGCGCGGCTGCACCGGCGCACGCGGCTGCTGGAGCGCGTGCACGAGGTGTCGTCGGCCAGCTGCAGCGAGCCCAGCGAGGACGTGTCCATCCGGGACGTTCGCAACCCGCACCTGGACGTACGTCACATTCCATCCTATTGTTACGGTCCGCACGTAATATTCAAACTTTACAGACGATTAACAACCATGACAGATGGTTTACAGTCTAATCGATAGAAACTGAAATAACGCCCATAGAAATATTTAGTTCACTCTTATTCCTTTACGGATTCAAAGTGCTCATAGCCCCACGGCTTAATTCGATCTTAAGTGATCGACCAAGTCAAGCAACAGCCAGCGTGGTCGGCAGCAGGGAGGGTGACCGCTAGAAGCAAAAATATTTTGAGTGCTTCTATGCTTCCGAGGGTACGTAAAGCTGTCGGTTCCGGTTGTTATCGCAAGATATATCTGTTAATTCGTTTCTGTAATTAAATACCATTCACGTTACGGAAACACCATATTGCGTACGTGTACGTAAAGTGCGTCCTTGTGAACGTACTCGGATACTAGTGTTTTTGTAATGTACCACCTGCTACCTAGCAAGCAGTATGGTGCAACGTAGTGGGACGCTAACAGTGTGTGTCGCAGAGCGCGTCCCCGGAGGCGGAGTCCCCTCGCGTGGAGCCGCTGGGCGAGCTGGCGCGCGTGTGGGAGGGGCTGGCGGCGCACGAGCGCGCCGAGGACGCCGCGCTGCGCCGCCTCGCTGACCTCGACGCGCAGCGGAAGCAGCTCAAGGATGTCGCGCAGGTCAGTACAACACTATTGTATTTGCTGATATGCGTTTCAAATTGCCAAGTGTATATCGAGTATTAAGGATGCCATGTTACGTATTAGGGCCTTAAAATTATCATGACATATCGGTGTAACTGGAAATTCGGTCAGCAATCTCATCATTCTCCGCCAATGTGAAGTGTATTGTAGTGGAGTCTTTTTCGATGACTTCAGCTTTGCAGATGGACATTAGCGTCAAATATACGTTTAAATGTAATAGTAATAGTTTTTTTTTTTGTTATAAACAAACATAATGTAATGTGACTTTACAAAAACAACATGTTACCAAGATTTACAGTGAAACCGTTTTTTAAATTTAGTTTTCCGCAACGCATTTTCACGCTGTATTTCCCCGGTTATCGACATTAGACTGCGGCTTGACGGCTGAATATAAGCTACATAATATATTTTTCATAATTTTATTCGCTTGATGAATGGAACAATATTATAAACAAAATATAATAAACCACATTAATTCAGTCTGTTGACCTCTAAAGTATCGTAACAAGAATTTAAATTAAATTGAAATATATTTTTACCTTAGCCTCCTATTGTACACGTCATAATCATATTAAAAGTGAGCAAGGATAAAATCGCAATTTAAAACATGTCTTGGGTACCATTTCGGCGACTAGTATCCGCTCCAGTGTCCTCGAGCCGTGTCTGGCGGCGGGCCAGCGTGCCCGGTTGAATCACCTACAATACACTCCGACAAGTGGAAGTTGCGAACCGACAACAACTGGTGGCGCTTGTTAAACTCATTAACAACCCAACAACTGAAATTGTAGCAAAACAAACAAATGTGCGATCCTCACCTACCAGCCTACAAGCAATTTGAATTTCGTCAATTCTCGTGGCACATGATCGATCAAGCTTCAAACACCTGCCTATAATGCAATTAATGTGGGATTCTTGAATAAAATTCCTTGTGAATCGGTTTCACTGGTTATTTCGCTTCTTCTTTACAATCCTCGCATTCACCGTTCTATCCTCCTCTATCCTCCATACATCACTCGTCTCTCACTCATCTGTCATCCGTTGAACCATCTGTCTTGTCATCCATCATTCACACATTACGTTCCATTCCTACATAAATGTTATTTCGTCATTATAATCCTGTATCTGTTATGAATAACGTACACGATGAATGTCGTATATATGTACAATCTGGTACGTAGACCGCGCCCGCTGTCATCGTTGGTTACGAACGCGGACAAAGTTTAATTTGGCGAACAACGTACATTATATTATGTCGTGGTGGAAGAATTCCACAGTAATTTGTTGTTGATAGATATCATTTTTGTTAAGTAAAATATACAACATGATAGTAGATGAAGAATTCAACCTGCAATGAAGTTGCTTAAGGTAATTTGATATTTCAAGATTAAGCTTCAGGGGGATATATGCGACGGCTACTTATCTGCTGATGGTTCGTCTGCTCGCATGTAGGCAAGGTATATAAAAAATCAAAATACAAAAAAATCCTTAGGTGTTAAATCTTCGGTATGATATCTCAGTGAAGTGGCAAATACGTAGCCAGTTAAGGCAGCAGCTGGGACGCTAATGAGACGATCTGGGTAACTGCCAAAAGGGTTGAATCTCTTAAAGCGATAGTAATTGACGATAACAAATTTGGCACACTTCTACACTACCTATATCTTAATCTATAATTAGCAACTCGGTGCTAGAACGAGAAAAGATTAGATAATAAACAGTATACTCTATAATAATTTTAGTAGGATTAACAAAATGGAATACCCGGCAGCCATCCATCAGCGTGGACGCCGCGAGCCGCGCCGCAGATCGCAACTAATGTATTCCGGAAATATTAAACAAACTCCAGAACGTTCGATAAATAGTATAATCTATAACTGTTTCGGATATCACCCACTTATAAATTATACAAATGCACTACTGTAAAATTATACAACATATTATTACAGCTGGGCCAAAAGCTACATGATTGTAGACAACCTTTTTGAAGTAGTCTTGAAGTACTACGAGTATATTAATGTCACTCTGTGTTTTAATATTGTTAAGTTCGAAAACTTTCTGGATGAAAATTTCAAAAATTATTACATATTTAATCCCGCTGATCTTATCTTCAGGCTTTAAAGTATCATTATGAATTGATTATAAACATATCACAATCTTTTAAACGGATCTTGAACATATTAATACTGGAAATACACACCACTTTTCCCCACCATGTGCACTTCTTCCTATACATTAACAAGTAAAGTTTCACACTTTACTCAATAGAAAGTTTTTGAAAGATTGAAACTTTAACGTGCGAACTGTGGCCTTTGTCAGATAATTCAACTAGTTCATTTACACTTGTTCCCGTTGTAGTCCAGCGGCCCACGTCCCTGACACACGGCTCGTTTACAAAACACCCTAATGCATTAGCTGATAGCTCTCACTGCGCACGATTTTTATTATGTGCTTTTATTGAGTGCTCGCGCAGGGCCGCTGGAACGATGGTACTCCAATCTCCATACTGTAATAATTATAGAACTTCCATTTAGTGTAATGAGTGAAAAAGCAAATATTAAACCGTTGTATTTTTATTTTAAAATGGATCTGTGTCGGTAGTTACATAAAAATACGAGGTACTTGTCGAAAACGTGAGACGGTACTCGCTACCAAACAACAGATTTGTAGCAAATTCCTACACTCTGAAATATTACTGCTACAGTTTACGACAGTGAAATTCCATAGGAAATTGTAATGGTTGCAACACAGTATACAAGAAAAGCAGAAACACAAGTGGGTTAACTGACTGGAAAGTAATAAAGCCCAGCCGCGCCCAACTGTTACTGTTTACTTACCGTCCGCCATCCACTGTCCTCTTTAACACTTACCCCATCTTCCCAACTGCACATTTAACGAGGAACTAAAACAGACAACACAAGACTGTCGTAACCCAACCTACTTGCACGAAGCATTTAATACTATATTACTAGCGGGAACATAAACAAACGATCACGGAAATAGACAGCCCTACGTGTCAAACGTCAACACTCACACAGACATAACCTCGCACGTACAGACACGACCGCACACAAGCTAACGTGTCGTACACGCGACACTCGCACATTCATATGGGTCATGCCTGCACACATGTAAATAGTGAGTAGTTGTGATCTAAATATATGCGATTGATGGCATAGATGACCGAATTTATTGATGCGGCATCTTATTTACGATGCGATCGAGCTATAGAAATAAATGCATTGTTTTCAATGGTTTGTTGTTCTTGTTAAATTTGTGGCCATAATCATTGTCTTGCTCTATTTTGGTAACAGTAAAGAAATAGGGAGGGTTTTTTATGACGCAGCTATCCTCCCGTAAATTCTTCTATTTTAAAATGAACTAAAAATACATAATTAAAATCAACGAATGAAGGATACGGCACCTTAGCCTCTTTTTTTTGAATTTCATGATCAAATAGTTATTCCAACATTAAGTATGTATCGCCCAGTTCTTATGGTTTTCATAATAAGGACGTTTTCCTATTTTAGATGATTTTTTTCTCACATTTACTTTACGTTACGCAAATAACAAAATACGTATGAAAAAATCTTTATTTGTTAAACTTGTGGCCTGTCTGTCTGTTTGTCGACTATTGACATATAAAATATTTCTATGTTATTATAAATGTCTTTAGATTAAATGTATTTACATTTTTACTCAATAATGCCGCATCCGTAGAGCGGCGCTTCGTATGTCTTTATTTTCATGCGCGAGGGTCGCGTCCCGCTCGCTGTCAGTCGCTCCCGATGTTCCAAAGCGTGTTCTGCTGCAGGAAGGTCTCGGCTTCCATTTGCGAACCACATTTCCCCAGTGACGTCACTAACCGCCTGGCTCTCAGTTTCATCGCGTCATCGTAGTGCAGTCAATTGATAGTTTTTCATTGATACACCTTCATGTGTTTTTGAGTGGATGTGATTGTTGTGGAGTACGATGTAGCCGTGGCTCGTGTGGGATGTTTGTGTGGCGCTGTGTCGCCAGGCTGGTCGGGATGGGGCTGCCGGACTTCACGGTGAGTCGTGTTGGGTACTCTCACCAGCTTTTGACCCTGCCTAAAATTAACGGACTCTTGTAAAAACTTGTACGAATTATTAGTACAACACTTAATATTATTGTTTTGACACGCTCTAATTTTGCGATATTTAAGTTCTAATTCAGTTAATAAATGTTTAACTTGCAAAATGCATCCCTACAATTAAAAAACATAACTTTTGCACAAACATAAACTAAGTATATCTAACTTTACAATGTTAAGAGCTTGCAAATATTGTCTTTAGCTAGTTAATTCCATTTGGTCGTATCTTATTCGTATTATTCATCAGTCTGTAATTTCCGTATAGCCAATGTCCCTGGCACAAGGATAAAATGTGGTTTGATCGCGGTGGTTGCGAACACTTGGTGAGATTTGTTAAACATTTGATATTTTGTTAAACGAATGATGTATAATATTATTCCGATTTAAAGCCGATTTAGTACATCATAGGAGCTAAAACCCATCGACAATGTTGATACAAACTAGTATGAATCTCATGTGCATTTATGTAGTCATTGCACCCCACATCAGCACAAACTTTACAAGTCCAAATGTGGTTTAAATTGTGAAATAATGGCTTCTTCCCTCCATGTATTCCTTCAACGAAGCTCGCAATGTAACAAGCCGAAAAACGAACAGATCAGCCTGATAGTAAGGGGTGATCGTCGTCCGCGCCATGGACATGGAACACCAAAGGTATTAGCTACGTGTTGCGGTAATCTGAGTTATTGACGAAACGACGAATTTTATATAGAAAAATAGTTAATTCTCTCATTCTTTGTTTGTCGCATAACAACACAAGAAAAATAAAGAACAAATGGAAAGTATAAGTACAAAGGGCGACGTCAATGAGTCTTTAAAGGGAACTTTTAAAGAAACATAATTAAATATGGTTAATCGACATTAAGTCAGTACTTCAAAACAACTAAAGTTTAAAAAGGGAGCAATAGTGAAAGATGTCGTGACTTAAACAGATCCAATTTTATCAAGAAAACAAAGAAAGTAGCTCGTCAAATAGTAACTTTCACATCTCTCTGGAAAACTTGGTTTTCGCGCCAACGGAGTGACAATAATAAACTGTAGATTTGGCTGCGTTTTGCAACAGGTGACGTAAGCCGCCGCTCGGAGTGTTCGCACGCCACGCGCCGCGTTTCGGGTGACTTGTTGAGTTTAGTGCTTTGTAAATTATCTCAACACAGTCTATCTAATAGAATTTTGAACTGGGATACATTTTGTACTCTGCACTGTCCATGTTATACACTATGTGTAGGGGAAATAAATGTGACCCTATCAGTAATATCGTATCTAACAGAAGATATCGGGTCGTGTTAGCTACGCTATGATGACTTTAACCGTTGTAATATGACGGTTATAGCACGTACGAGACACAATAAGCAAAAGTAACCAATTTGGTCTTCATCTAATATTATCCATGTTTCCAAAGCTAGGTATGCGAACAATTAAAAATTACGAATTACAATTGCTGCAACTCATTACTAAATGGGCCTCGTTTATAAACTGAAGGCTACAGCGATTTTCCGCACGCTGCCCCACTGCGAATTGGTTGAGGGATGTTGGCCCAGTCGGGTGTTGAAAGGCCGAAAGGCTTCACTTATAGCTATCGATCCTGTCTGCTCTGTATCGAACATACTATCTAAACCGTGGAAGCGTCTATCAAATGTAGCAGTTACCTAATTTGATTTAATATCGTACCTATATGAGATAACTTCTCAGTGATGTCAATGTGAATTATGGAGAATCGGTATAACAAAACAACAATCTTTTTAGCTTCATTCATTTCAGTTGGATCACACCCACTGGTTCTATTGTCCGTTTATTTCTAGCCGCGTTCATTTTCACTTGTTGAAAGTTTATTTGCATGAAGTCATTTCAAATTTGATTTTGAACGTAACGTAACATTGATCCATTTTATTTTTAAAAGTATTGGTGAAACATTAATTGTAGAATTACTGTGTTGTAATGCCACTGCTCAACTCACAACGTTAAAATATCATTTACGGATATTGTATAAATAGGGGCATTTTAGTAGACTAGTTGTAGAAGCCTATACTCCGTTTTATTACGAATAGTCCTATTTAGTAAACACTGTACTTTTATCGGTATTTGTAATTTAAAAATAAGACTGACAAAAAATTATAATAACTAAATGATAAATAAACATTTAATGGCAAAGCTATAATAATGTCTGTTGACCATTTTTTTTTTTAAATTAATACAATATTTCCATTCTCATTTAAAAAATGATGTATAGTGAATAACTCTTCTATTTATTTTAAAGTAATACGTGTAGTAAAACTCCATTGTTCCGGATCACATTGTTATATTTCCATTACACATTTATACAATTACTTCGTTTATTCTATTTTAACCAAATTATTAATATCCCATTAATCATAAACATTCTATTCTATCTGACACTAATAACCAATCTGGATTCTGGTTTTTCTTCTGACATTGACATTCACATTGACATCGCCCTCACAGATACATTATTTATTTTTAATAGCCTACATTCTGCCAGTATGTCCCCACTCGTCATATTTTTTCACTTTCTTCGATGTTGCCAGCTTTAATTAAGGAACCTTACACTCGTCCATCCTGAACAGGTGTATGTCCCCATACACGGATTTAGAAAAAGACTACAAACCTTACACTCGGCGAGGGGAGACATAGTAAGCATGTATCGAGTTATACCAAGTATTAAACAAAAAAAAAATATGTCAAAAGTTACATTTGCAAGCTATTTGATAAAAACATTAATGAAATACAACAGCCTACCTACAAGAATTACATATTATATTTCTGTATTTCACGAATTTTAGCAAATCCATTCAATTAAATTCAATTTCATTCAATAAATGTCATATTATGAAAATTACAATTATAGACATTACTAAATATTCATAAAAACGAAAAGAATTATGTAACGGATTGTGAAATATCTGATGATATCAATAAAATTAGATTAATGTCAATAATAAATTATACACCATAATCAAATAACCTTCATAAAACTAGTATACATTGTGAACCTTATTATATATTACAACCAAAATTTGTTATTATTTAGAATATAATTTTATTAAATTTAATAGCCAAAGATTAAAACATTTAATCAAATTTGTCAGATAAATATTCATCTATTAATTAGGTTGTAAATGTTGTAACATAACAAACTGACAATGTTTAAGAAACTTTTTTTTTTTGTACAGTTAAGCAATTTAATTCAATTTCATTCAGTAAATGTCATATTAGGAAAATTACAATTATACATATAGGTATATTAATAAACATTCATAAAAACAAAAAGAATTATGTAACGGACAGTTAAATATCTGATGATGTCAATAAAATTAAGTTAATGTCAATAATAACTTATAAAATAACCTTCATAAAATAAGAATACGTTGTCAACATTATTATAAATTACAATTAAAATTAGTTATGAAACAGTTAATCAAGTTTGTGAAATAAATATTCACCTATTAATTAAGTTGTAAGTGTCGTAACATAACAAACTGACAATGTTTAAGAAACTTTTTTTTTTGTACAGTTAAGCAATTCAATTAAATTTCATTCAGTAAATGTCATAGGAAAATTACAATTATACATATACATTAATAAACATTCATAAAAACAAAAAGAATTATGTAATGGACAGTTAAATATCTGATGATGTCAATAATATTAAGTTAATGTCAATAATAACTTATAAAATAAGCTTCATAAAATAAGAATACGTTGTCAAAATTATTATAAATTACAATCAAAATTAGTTATGAAACAAATTTGTGAAATAAATATTCACCTATTAATTAGGTTGTAAGTGTTGTAACATAACAAACTGACAATGTTTTAAGAAACCTTTTTTTTTTTAATCAAGCTTAACATTTTATTGAACGTATAGTGCATCATTATCAACGTCATCATTATCATTATCCTGCCGACGTTGGGGAAGCGACTTTATACCATTCAAAAAAAAATTGCTAAAACTTGGACTCACGAGAGTTAAAAATTTCTGTCAACCACTGTCCCAATGTATCTCAGTCATCAAAAGATTTTCCGTTAATGCATATAATGTGAGCCGGTAACGATCGGAACAAGTGGTACCTAATTAGATGGAGATGTCCGGCGAGTATGCAGAATGGGCTAAAGAAATCCAGCCTAGCTTCTTAATTATTATTTTTTTAAGTCATCGAGGTCATCGAGTCAAGTGTGAGGTCGGGCATTGTCGTGGAGGAGAAACATGTTGCCATGTTTTCCTTTAAGATTCTCGGCTACTTTATCCAACATAGCACAATAGCGTTCACTATTTATGTCTGTTCCCTGCGGTAATAGTTCCCAGTAGCTAACTCCGTGCATGTTCCACCAAACACTCAACATAACCTTCTGCGTAGTCATTTTAGATTTAGTCGTTGGTACTCCTCTTTGACCCGCGCTAAGCCACTGTTGCTTATTGTTATGATTAACGTAAAGTAACCACTTCTCATCTCCTGTAACTAGATCACGAAACCACGCAAAAGTGCTACGTAAAGTCAGTAATTGTGTACAAATCGCTACTCGCATCATCCGTTGTCCATCCGTCAATTCGTGGGATACCCATTGACCTTGCCTGTATACTTTACCCATCGCTTTCAAATGTGGATCGATGGTAGTATGGGAGCATCCGAGTTCATTTTCAAGTTGACAAGCAGGCCTCCTTGGATCTTCGTCAATGAGCTGCGCTAGGCGTTCAACATCAACCTCAACCGGTCGCCGTTCGTGAGGTTTATCTTCAAGATCACAGTCGCCATTCGAGAAACGTCGAAACCAATCTACTACTGTATGATAAGAGACTGTATTTTCTCCCATACATTGGCATATATTTTGTGTCGCCTACTTAGCTGCATGTATCAAACGGAACTCGTAAAGAAAACGCGGACGCGGATGTATCATCTTTTCAAATAAATTTTACCCATAATGCCACTCGCTACTTTGTCAATTATTGACCTGATAAACTGAGCGCACTTAATTGTATTCATAATTTTAAATTGTCTGACAGACGTAAAATGCAGGTCATGATCTTTTGTACAAACAATTAAATAGTATCATTGACAATTCGAACCTACTTCAACTCTTCTCATTTTATATCCCATATAATTTACCACAACATCCAAGGCCATTACTCGCCCATAGAAAATTTAAAACTAACTTAGGACGCAATTCTCTCATCCCTAACTATGCAAACTATTTTAGGGGTTCCTTAGTAAAGACTTAGTAGAGAAAATTCATAGGGTTTTAAACCCAAAATCTTACGAAATTTCCTAATCAGTTATTACAATTTTAGGTATTCATACCTACTACACAGGTTGCACATTTAATATCGTATTTTTTTATCATTTTTATAACATAAGAGACGTGCAATGTTAAAGCACCTAAATATGCATGCTGTGTTCATCCGTAATTAAAATTACAAATAAACTAATTTTAACACTGAGATCTGTAATTATTGCTGGTTTTTGTAATCTTGTGGATGATACTATTAATAAATAAATAAATAATCATGGAATTTTCTCGAAGCTGTAAAAAATATTCTAAAATGTCCCCGCAAAAATCGTCAGATCATTATGCCACAACCTAATAAAAATATTCATTCTACTTATTAAAATATTCGTCTATTGTATATAGCATTTGGCTGTTAATATATATATTTATCTCATTTTTTTTAAATCCAGTTACATTAAGCTCTTTTATTTTATCTGGTAGATGATAAAATTATATGATGATGACTTTTATACAGCCCATCGAATTCTTGCATCACCTTGTAATCTAAAAATCTTATTGTAGACCCATTAAATTTGTACTTCACAATTAAACTCTATTTATAATACAATTTTGCAAATACATGCAACTCTTACAATTTCACAATGTATATCATATACAACTTAATAGATATTAAAAATTAACCTTAGGCCTTTGAATAAAGATAATAACAGTGTTTAGGTACTATGAAGAATTTATTCCTTACAAATTGTTACTATTTCACCAAAATAGGTTTTACATATGTCTGTTCCTGCGCAACTGAATATCTTTAAATAATGCGCGTATTGTTGGTTTTATTCTTCTTCTTCTTAGTCGTACACTCCTGGCGGAGTGGTCGTGGTCATGGATAGTCTTTCAGTTTGGCAGCAGCCTTTGCCTTTGGTTTTATACGGGTCTCAGAACTGTGGGTTAGGTCTATAATCAGATAGGCACGGGCCCGTCTGACGCAACCTTTTACCCCTCGAGATCAGTGGGTTAGGTCTATAATCAGATGGGCGCGGCCCCATCTGACGCAACCTTTTACCCCTCGAGATCAGTGGGTTAGGTCTATAATCAGACAGGCACGGGCCCGTCTGACGCAACCTTTTACCCCTCGAGATCAGTGGGTTAGGTCTATAATCAGATGGGCGCGGCCCCATCTGACGCAACCTTTTACCCCTCGAGATCAGTGGGTTAGGTCTATAATCAGATAGGCACGGGCCCGTCTGACGCAACCTTTTACCCCTCGAGATCAGTGGGTTAGGTCTATAATCAGATGGGCGCGGCCCCATCTGACGCAACCTTTTACCCCTCGAGATCAGTGGGTTAGGTCTATAATCAGATAGGCGCGGGCCCATCTGACGCAACCTTTTACCCTTCGAGATCAGTGGGTTAGGTCTATAATCAGATGGGCGCGGCCCCATCTGACGCAACCTTTTACCCCTCGAAATTCATATACATTCATATCCCCTTCTAAAACCAATTCAATCCAAATAATAATGCTGTATTTCAAAGGGCACAAAGATTTATACGGATCTGTAGCTGCCTGACGCAGCTATCATTTACCCACCGAGTACCTCATATTACACATTATTGCGCAATACTTTCTAATCGTCTGACCTTGTTAATTTTATTACTTTTACACGTGTTCGTCCCTATTGGTCCACCCTTTCTGTAAATTTATCTAGCATTTTTCTATTGGTCGTTCTTGCCTACACTTTTTGTATATAAGCCGTGTATTTGTACCATTAAATTATTCCTCTGATAACCAGCAGACGAGTATCATTATACGACATCCTTGATAGTACTGCGCAACCTTCTTGATACTAATTAAGGGCTCTCGACGACCATATCCCTAAAGTAGTCGAAGAAACCCTAAAGATCTGTTCCAACGTATCAACTGTACATTCAAATTGCATCACATTAATTTCTAAAATCCAATCTGTTATTATCTTTAAACACATATCATAAAAAAAAACTTTAATTAGTTGTATAAATCAAATAAGTTATACTTCCATACTTGAACATGTACGAACACTGATCATAGACAAGTAATGCATCATATAAAATTAATCGTTCAATATAAATCAAAGCTAAAGAAGAGCTGATACCATTGAATAGAAATGTATTTAGAATTATACTTCAAAACAGTCATACATTAACTCAAATTATAGGACATGTCTTAAGTTCCAATCCAGTTTAAATTACGAATACGTGTTATATACGTTTTTTTTTTGTTAAAATCACAAATTTACTTAAATTGAGACTACATTGATCATCTGATAGTGTAGTTTTATCCATTCAACAATTAAAAATATAGGCGAGTCTATCAGTAACTATTTGAAGTTAAACACCCGTGAACCTGTCCAATGAGCGGACTGAGCCTCTGATCTAGCCGCACCAGCAAACTGCACAGAGGCCACGCCTGGGAAGCCTCACGAACCTCTCCCAGTGACTCGGTCTACCGCCTGCCGCACACTGTCTCGAACTTGGCTCCGACATCGTCTAATAACGTGGTCACCAGGCACTTCGGGATTTTCGCGAAAGCGTCGCCGAATGCTACCGTTGATCATTTTCAACGAGGTTCATCGTCTAGAACTCGCAGACAATAAAGTAATGGTTAGAATTTATTTTCGTTTTCTTTTTATAACTCAAACTTACTCAAATAACAATAATCACATAACTCAAATTTAATTATTTATGAAATTATTTTAGTTTGTTGTATTTCCTCCGTTCCATATTATATCTAATCAATAAATTACTTTAAATGACCCTTAATAATGCTGCAACGCTTAATTATGTATTTTTGATTCAAAACTAATCTGTTATGTGTGTTGCGGCCACCACTTGCCCGTACTGGAACATGGTTACACGATGACCTCCGGTACAGACCAATCCTCAAGCAAACTTAATCACTCTCCTCATGATCACAAATACTTGGTTCAATATTAATCCGTTAAGCCTTGATCCTCTGGTATTTAACTTACTCTATCAAGAGCAAATTCGTAAGTAATTAAGATTTAAGATTTATTTTTGTCATAAAAAATTTAAAGAATAAATTAATTAATTCAATTAAAATTAAAATTATAAGAATGGAGTTGCTGACAAAAACAACTGATATAATTTATCCAAATGATTGGTGACATCATGTTCAATGATGATGGTCTCTCAAGTGTTAAGTGTCACATATCCAGTTTGATAGTTATATAGTCACAAAATTGGGTATTTAAATAAGCTGTTTTGAAAATTTAGTAACATAAATGATAATAAACATAGATATATAAAACAGCTAATTTTCACTAATTTAATAATAGAAATATGGATACAGATCACCTCTATTTTTCCGGAGCATAAAAATTCTTTCAAACATTGAAAAGTGCTCTCTGCGAGTACTGCGTTGCATACAAGTCTGTAGATGCTCCTAGGCGCACGGACCCGCATAATTGAGTTTCTACTAGTGAGTACAAAGATGGCGGTCTGGTGCTTCACAGCTTATAAGAATTTTCATCATCATGCCATGTCATGACATCTGGAACACATAAAAATCGAGCGACGTTCCTTGCATCGCAATATGTTAGAATTTAAATAATTATCATAAATGTTACTCTGCACTAGACAGGTAAATAAAAATGTTGGTGAACTAGGCTTATTTATACTAATTATAGAAAATTCAAAAACAATAAAATTGGGTTTTACATACAATTTTTGATTATTTGCATTGTGAAATGTGGTTATTCTTCAATAATTATAAATTATTGTACTACTATGTAACATGGCATTACCAATAATAATAAAGATGTTAAAAGTCACCAAACAAAGCATTAATTTCATAGATACGACATACCACATCACATCATACCATCGAAACACATCATACCATCAATTATTATACAAGTAGGTATATGAAAACAAAATATATTATATAAACAATCAAATAAGCCATGGAAGCAGGAGATTTATTTCCGGTTTCTGTGTTAAATATCTTTATTTCCTGTGTAGTTGATTCAACAGAGTCATTTCAAGTAAATCACTTTTCCTGTAGTAGATAGTGGTCATCGCATTAACTAACTTCTCCAAAGTAGGTATAGCAAGTTAAATCAGTATTTCAGCATCCCTATTTGACTTATCTATTAAACTTTCGAACCTGGTTTGGAGCATTCAATGCTACTTGCCTTTATTTACTCGTATTATACCTTCAGTAATTGCTCATCACAATAATTTAATTTTGCTGTGATGGCAGTGTTTCACATCAGTTTTTCACCATCTTTGGATCATCATGAATGTTTAAAAACATAACAGCCGAATAGTTCAGCCATTTTCATGGTTTCTGGTTTCTCATGTAGATAAAATATAAATAATTTAACCATTAATAATTTTACATTAACAAATGGAAAATAACAGATATTACAATTAAAAGTATCTATAGCGAAACAATCACTCAGTCAAACCATTTGCAGGATTCAAAGCGTTATTTATTTAAATCATTAATGAATTTAATAATAAAATAACAAGTTTAATGATGTTGAAATTACTATATTTAACATAACATATTGGAATGTACATCGGAACTAGTAAATCAACGAAATTTAACCCTCTGAAAGTCCACCAATAATCATCATGGCTGAGAATCTAAGATATAAAAATGATTAAATTTTACTAGATTTTCATTTTATGACGACGATCTCTGACACGAGATCATCGCACGTATTGTTGCCTTAGTCATGAAAGTCCTCATAAAATAAAGAGTTAATTTGCCTACAATGAATAACATAATACACTTTGATCAATTTCTCTATTATTAATCTATTCAACCCAAAAGAATACAAATGATATTCTAATAAGAGCTGCATGGGACAGTTACTGAAAAGTCACGAATTATTCTTATGTTTTTGAGGTTAGACATAGTTATAATAATATTATGTGACATTTGATTTTAGAGCAATCACATTAAGATATTGTTTCGTCAAATTTTATTTATAACAACCACGATTGAAACAATACATACATTTACGCTTAATTTGCAGGTTTTAATAGCGTTTATTTCTATGACTATTTAATTACAAAATGTTACCAAATGATCAAAATATTAGTACAAGAGGTGAGTAATTCAGTTCTGAACCGGTTCAATTATTCGATTCAAATCATAATTTATTATGAACTCATACAGCCGAGACGCAGTTCGACAACAATCATTTAAGTGATCCGTGAACTGATCTGCAACTCAATAAATTTTATCGAGTTATGCCTATTCAATACATGTCATAGTTAAATGAATCTCAAAAATATAGTTTTCCTGACAACTATATAAGTAGTCTTATTATTAAAAGGACACTTTTAAGAACTTACAAGATAATCTTGTAGCTTTTCGTGAATTATTGTATAACAATAACAAAGTGAGCATTGTCTTACCACTTCTGATTTTGTAGTAAAACTCCATTGTTCCGGATCACATTGTTATATTTCCATTACACATTTATACAATTACTTCGTTTATTCTATTTTAACCAAATTATTAATATCCCATTAATCATAAACATTCTATTCTATCTGACACTAATAACCAATCTGGATTCTGGTTTTTCTTCTGACATTGACATTCACATTGACATCGCCCTCACAGATACATTATTTATTTTTAATAGCCTACATTCTGCCAGTATGTCCCCACTCGTCATATTTTTTCACTTTCTTCGATGTTGCCAGCTTTAATTAAGGAACCTTACATACGTGTATTTAAAAATTAATTATCTTTTATAGTTAACGAAAACATCAGAAACTTAAATACTTTTTTTGTGTGTGGATTTCACCAACTCGCACTTTAACAAGATTTGTCCTATGCTGGCAGCATAGAATCAAAGGGAACACTCCAGTCCAACCCGAAGACGGTTGTGACGAAGATGATTAAGTAGTATCTCTGGACGATTCGCCTTGTATTAACAAACTACAGGCTCTTTAAGGTGATTGTCGCGAACAACACACAACTTACAAAATATTGCTGAGTAGCAAAGCTAATGATAATTACGATCCTATAGCCTAGTTGGTAGCGACGCTGCCTGCGAAGCGAGGGGTTCCGGTTTTGATTCCGGCTGGGGTAGATATTTATGTGACAGATAAATATTTTTACTCGGGTGCAGGGTGTTATTGTGGTGTGTAATATGTGTCGTCCATGCCACCCGTGACACAAGTAAAAACCTACTGCGGGGGTATGATTGTGTAAGCGTTTAAGCGTAAGCGTTTATTAAGAAAGTCTTAAGTCGTGCACCAAATAGCCAGTCATCGAGGTGAATAACATCCCCTTTACTATTTCGGTATTTTTAAAAAATACCGGAACCGATTGCACCGACTATCAGTCACCGCGTCACTCGAATACCTACAGTGAAGCATGGTTTTGATTAATGATGCTTCAAAAGTCAAGGATCTATTGAACTTGGGAGTCGTGAATAATAAATATCACGTGACTTTCAAACATAGTTCGCCATTCTTTAGCCGTTGCTACCAAGCACGTTCCAGGCACCAATCAACTGTAATATTCTCAATTGCCGTCGCAGATATTAATAAAAGAGCCGAGCCATTCTCCGCAGATTGAGAAATCTTTCTCTTCCTTATTGAAACTTATAACAATCTTTATTGGGGCAAGCAAAATGTACTGTAGAATGAAAAATGTGTACGTGGTTATTTAATATAGTAATCATTAGATTGTTACTTAGCCAATAACAATAACAATGGAAGGATAACCATAATTCATGTCTGTATCGTTTATTCAAGTTCTTTGGATAGGTTTTTTTTTTCAGTTAAGCAGTACCTTTGTACAAAATTTATTTTGTGGCGTATAACCGACTTCAAAATTAGGGATAACTCAAAAACTACTCGTCAGATCTCGCTCAAATTTAAATGGGACCACATGACAATTACCAGTTTTCGATTGATAAAACAAACATCAAAATCGGTTCACCCAGTCGAAAGTTCTGAGGTAACAAACATAAAAAATATACAGTCGAATTGAATACCTCCTCCTTTTTGAAGTCATTTAAAAATCATAAGTTTCTGGCCTGCGTATCACAGCGAGGTTTCAAATAAACACCTCATCGTTGTGTCACCCACTAGCGTGTGAGTAGTAGCGAGTGCCTTAAATGTAGATCATAGACAGGATAGTTTAATTTTGTTAGTGAGGTGTGCAGTAGGTAGGTATACTGTGTAGGGCATAAATAAGTGGGTCCGGTGTTGCGAGTTACGTAGTAGATGACTTGAAACTTCAGTGCCCTTTCATCACGTTAAATCCCCTTCAGTCTATGATGAGCTAATATAGACCGTTCAATTATATAACGTGTCCATCCGTCCATCCATCCATCAGCCCTTGGAGGTCCACTGCTGGACATAGGCCTCCCCTAACTTGCGCCACTCTGACCGGTCCTGAGCCTTCTGAATCCAGCGGATGCCCGCTGTCTTCTTCAAGTCGTCAGTCCACCTGGTCGGGGGGCGTCCTATGCTCCTTTTTCCGAGACGTGGGTGCCATTCTAGGACCTTTCTTCCCCAACGGTTATCGGTCCTTCGCACTATGTGGCCAGCCCATTGCCACTTCAGCCGGCTAATTCTTTAAGCTATGTCGGTTACCCTTGTTCGTCTACGGATATCCTCATTTCTGATGCGGTCACGTAGAGAAATACCGAGCATAGCCCTCTCCATAGCCCGCTGCGCTACTTTGAACTTGTGGATTAGGCCAATAGTAAAGCACCACGTCTCGGATCCGTATGTCATCACTGGCAACACACACTGCTCGAACACCTTAAACTTCAGGCACCGAGGTAGTGTTTTGGACGTCAAGATCTGACGTAGTCTCCCGAACGCAGCCCATCCGAGTTGGATTCTACGAGTGACTTCTTTCTCGAAGTTGGACTTACCCATCTGGATCACTTGTCCCAGGTAATTGTATTCGTCTACAACTTCGAGAGCAGCGCCATCAACAACAACCGGTACGGGTGTGACATGGACATTCGACATGATTTTCGTCTTGTCCATGTTCATCTTAAGACCCACCCGTTGTGAGGCGCTGTTCAAGTCCCCAAGCATTGTACCAAGTTCTTCCAGGGAACCCGCCAGGATGACTATATCGTCGGCCTATCGCAGGTGTGTGATGTATTCGCCGTTGATGTTAATGCCACGTCGTTTCCACTACATCAGCTTGACACGTCTTCCAACGCAGCGGTGAACAGTTTTGGGGATATGACCCCTTGTCAGACACCTCTCTGCAATTGGATGGGGCTCGTTGCTGTGTCGTGTACTCTGACGGACATGGTGGCAGATGAGTACAAACATTTCAACACCGCGATATACCGGTAGTCGATAGACCGTGTAGCTATTCCTTACTATTACTGTAAGATAATTATGTGGTACCTACAAAATCCGTCGTCATTTCGTTAATTTCTTTAGAGTTATACAGTTTGTCTGTTCCTTTACATTTAAACTTGCTCAACATACAATGTAGATAAACGTTTTACAAATAAGGAAAGAAAACATGATGAGTAACTCCTTAATTACTGGTACAAATAAGATCGTGTAGTAAATAAGGTTACCGCGTACTTGGCAATCATCTTATTGTATAGGTATCTGGGGAACACTTGCCGAAATATTTTCGCCTTTATGACTAACCTCAATTATATGTAAAAAGAAGATACTGGTCGTGATCGTATCGTACTGTTATATCTTTTGCAATATACATTTTACCAAATAGATTTAAGCGCTCTTCATTTTTAAAATGGCCAAATTTCATGAGTGGGCAAATTAGCCGTCGGGTCTGGTATCATCAAGATAGTATTAATCTACTTTGCAACAATCCGCGGTTAACATGTATGATGGTATATACTTTAAAACATAAACGAGCAATTCTTGTATATATATATATCATTGGAATCTCGGAATCGGCTCCAATGATTTTCATGAAATTTAGTATATAGGGGGTTTCGGGGGCGATAAATCGATCTAGCTAGGATTCATTTTTAGAAAATGTCGTTATATCGGTGTTTTCAGGCAGTGATAAACTTCTACATTATACTCTTCCTGACATCTATTGGCAAGTAGCAATACTAAAGCTACTTCAGTAAATGGCGTTGTTAAGCAACACTAAACCGAGCAAAGCTCGGTCATCCGGGTACTATACTTTAAAACATACACGGCACTTCCCTCCTTACAACGGAAACCTGCACTACAATAATTGAAATATATACCAACATATATACCAGCACCAACACGTGTTTCGCCCCGAAACGGAGCATCCTCAGGGTAAGTTGACTCCACGATGGTCAATCGGAAAGTCAAAGTGTGAGTCTGAGTGGGCCAGTAATAGGTTACAACATTAATCAAAAACGATTCGATTGAAGCAGAATACAGACCTATCTGTTAACACCCAGAGTCAGATATGAGAGGTAAAAGCGGTACCATTCTACAGATATCAGCACTATACAGCAGAAGATGATCGATATTTTCCACGTATTATATCAGTGGATGAAAATGAAATAATCTTTTATTAATTTAGGTCACTGATACACTTAGCACGTCATTTTGTAATCTACCAGCTAGAATCGATGGTTCAGTTAATCGTGGCCCAGTGATGTTCTCGAAGTGGGCCGCGTATTATTAGCGCGGCGACTAACACCAAGTCCACCGTCCACCGCCCGCAGCCCGTCGCGCGCGGCGCTTGGCCGAACTTAACCTGACACTTACTACAGTTACACCTGTTACACGTACGTCGCGTCGTTTACACACTTAGGAAAAAGTACTCAAGAAAAGGTACCCACCAAAACCTTACGCCCTAACTCAGAGTTACTAATGGTTACTTAAATTGCTCCTTAGTACAGAATTTGTATGGTGATTCTACACTAAGGAGTGATTTAAGTACCCGTTTGTGACTCTGAGTTGGCGCGTTAGTCTTCAAGTAAAGTTAATAAACGTCGATGGTGTATGTTTATTAATATTATTGGTTTTTGGTGTAGGTTAATAGTGTTGTGTCGAAATATGTGGTTATTGTGACTGTGTCGTGTGAGCTGCAGGTACTTCTTGAATATGGATCATCTAACTCTCATTGAAATATTGTTGACCGAGTTTGAATAAGTTTAGTGTGATATTGTAAATTTGATAACGGAATGAGGTAAACTGCATGTTTTATTTTTTTCATCATATCCTTCCACTGCTTCTTCAGCTGCATTCACTACCTCAATTCCTGTGTAATAACCGTGAAACTGACTCAATTGAGTTGAATAGGTAACAATGATAGGTATCGGAAGAAATCAGAAATAATTGCTTTTCAGTAATTCGTGTTTGTCAATTATGATATTATTGGTCATATATGTGTTTAAAGATTTAGACGTGCTCGTGTTAACGAATACAATTCTCTTTGCCATTGCCATTATTTATGACAAGTAATTTACAATTCTCTGCAGTCTGTAAGGAAATAGCTGGTAAACAAGCTGACGATTCACCTGATGGAAAGTGGCTATCGTCGCCCATGAACATCAGTGACACCAAAGGCATCACTGATGCGTTGCCGGCCAAGAAAGAGAGCAGAAAAAATGAAAGAACTTGCTCTCAAGCCATTATGTTATAAGTCTAGTTATTAGTATGTGACATGGTGTGTATGTATGTGACATGGTGTGTGTGTGCGTGCAGGAGGTGCGCGCGGAGCGGGACGTGCTGCAGGCGCGCATGTCGGAGCAGGCGCTGCGCATCTCGTCGCTGTCGGCGCGCCTGCAGCGGCAGCGCTGCGACGCGGAGGCGCTCGCGCACAGCGCGCACAGCGACCTCACCGTGCGCCTGCACGACGCGCACGCTGAGGTTCGTACACCAACCATAACGTGTAACTACATCCACTCACACCTCTGTGTCTAATAACCTGTGATAGGTTTTATATGCGAAGGAATTTTATATGAAGAAATTTAAACTTTATTTTCTGGGGATTCATTTGTTTTGCTACCAGTCGATTGTAGACAATAATACGTTACGTTTGAATAATAAGTTAATGTAATTTACTGTAATTTTTTCACATAAAAAAGTATAACGACAAGTTGGACAACATGTTATGGAGATTGTGACATAAATTGTTACATACTTTTATTTTCTTACCCTGTCAGCAAACGTTGATGTAAATGTTTCACTTTAAAACTAAAAATAAATACATAGAAATGATAACACAACTTCTTGATCAGGCCCATACAAAGTGCTTTACGTATTACGCAGTCGACAACGCAGTTAGCATTGCATGATACTTGATATGATTAATGAAATCAATTCATCATGATGATGTTTACATATACATAATATGTGTAAATTTGAATTAAGATACCATCATCACACTTAAATCTGAAACACGCGAAACAAATTCAAATGATTACTATATTGTCAGTCTTATGATTCCATGACTACAAATTATATTGATCTCATAACAGTTATGATGACCTCAGCAAGCGGAAACATGTGTGAATGTGTGTACTCTCTTATTGAAGAACATTGTTGGTCGCAGGTACAACGGCTCAAGGAAGAAATGGAGTCTAAGGACAAGCAGCTGATGAGACTAAAGCAGACCCTGGATGAGAGAGAGAAGACTGGTGAACAACAGCCGCCCATATATGGAAACTCATGTATGTATGATCTTGCCATTATCACGTTTGTAACTAACTCTGAAACAGTGTGAATCATCTTATAATATCCCTTATCTCGCGTAGCTCCCCGGGTTCGTGCTATTCGCAAAGTACATAAATGGGAATCTTTGGGTTGCTACACGGAACTAAATTGATAGCATTTTTTACCCGAATGCCAGAAAGGGTTATGTTTTTTGCGCGTATCTTGTATGTGTGTATGTATGTAATATTCTTTATTACCTCGTATCTTCCAAACCGCTAAACGGATTTATATATTAAGATATCGTTAGATTCGTCTTGATAACTCAAGTGTTCTTAGATAAGTGAAATAAAAAAAACATGGTGGCTGTGAAGTATCAAAAAATAAAAATAAATGGAATAATACAATATGGGTATCAAATTAAACAGCTCACCATAAGAATTTCAAAAAGGTATATCATGATAGTTTTTTTACAGCAGGTGCTTTTTTTAATTTTTTTACATTGTGGTAAAATAAAGCTCTCCTGATAAATACATCAATATGTTAACCTAAATCTAATAACCCCGTAACTCCTGCTTGAAGACCCCGGATTAGTTTCATTTGTTTTGTTTGAACCATTGCCCTTGCTTACTGCATGCTTGCCCACTCAATACTGCTATCCAGTAGAATAACAGTTTCGGTGATCGACAGGCAACCCCAAGGACAAAGTGGTAATGCTGGAGCGCGAGCTGTCCACCGCGCAGGCTAAGATCGCGCAGCTGGAGGCCCGGGCCCGCACGCTGGAGGCCAGCCTGCGCGACCAGGAGAAGGCCCTGGCCTACAAGGAGGAACAGCTCAACGACCTCATGGGTGAGTGGACACTAACTGTTCATTTGGTGATGGTAGTGGAATATTAAGATAAATTAATTAATTAAAAAATAAACGCTGCACACTCATGCATTCACCGGTGTTGTGGGTAGCATAGACAACCCAAATAAGCCATCAATAATCCATAAATATTTATCTGTCACATAAATATTTACCCTGGTCAGAAAACCCGGGACCTCTTGCTTTCTAAATAGGGTCGCTACCAAATAGGCTACAGGATCGTCAAAATGTACATGGTTATTTTTTTTAGGTAAGTTTTAGGTCCTATTAAACACAGTATTTTTAATTGATATATATTTTTTGTTTTCATTGAATAACATCTAAAAGTAAATTATATTATCCTTATTACTTAAAGGAGTGACTTTGACATTGATCAACACGATCATAAACTACTTATAGCTCATACATCCAGCCGGTTGGACCGACTCCAATTGCATTACTCGCATTTAGGTTAGCTATGACAGGTCCGGCTAGACGGAACTAATTCGAAGCGTGATTCACCCGCAGCGCTCAAACTGGAGGAGGACGACGAGCACAAGGAGGGGGCGGGCGAGGGCAAGGTCTCCGCCCGGACGCTCAGCGACATCGTCTCCATCTCGGAGTTCGACGAGCAGGACTTGCAGATGCGGCGCGCCGAGCTCAAGGCTCACAACCTATCCCTCACCGGCCTGCAAGAGAGAGACAAGACGAACCCGAACAGAACGCTCCCCCCAGACGTTCAACGACCCAACATGAGTTCGTTGAACCTGGAGTACATGGATCACTTCGACGTCCCCAACTACTCGCCGCGCGCCGACTCGCTGCCCGCGCACTTGACGTCCACGCAAAACAAGGATTTGCAGTACAAGAGGAACGTCAACGAAGTTACCGTATTCGGGACGGATAAATTTGGCAGCGGCACAAAGCAGTGTTCCGCGCAGAAGATTCAGGACAACTGCTCGATGTACCCGAATAGGGATGCGAGTGAGAGCTTGAATGTGAGCGTCGAACCGAAAAAAATAAACTTCTCTCTGGAAGCCACAGATAACAAGATCCAGGAGGAGTGCAGCTCGCTGAGAGAGCTAGGCATCACGATAGACATGAAACAGGAAAACTTCTCAGATATTCTGAGGCAGTTGAAACAAGAGATCAAGAAATCGAGGGCCGAGTTGGAATCTTGTAAGTCCGAGCTGAAGAACGCAGAGGAACAGCTTTGCGAGTTCCCAGCGCTGAAGGGTGAGGTCGAGGAGTTGAAGGCACTTTTAGAGAATACGATGGCTACGATGAAAAACGATAAGAAATTTTACGAAAACCAGCTGGAAAGCTTTTCTTCCAACAAAAAGCTCCTGGAGCAGAGACTTACAGAGATGAGTCAGGAGGCCAGTGAAAAATCGAAGGACTTACATCTACTCAAGGAGGACATCCTCAGGAGAGAAAATATGATCTTAGAACTCGCGAAGGAGAAGCGCAACTTGACGAACAAGCTCACGGAGCTGGAGGGCAGAATCAACGAGCTACAAAGTAAAAATGCCGTACTCGAGAAGTTTGAATCGGAAAACCGGCAAATGAGGGAGAAAATGAGCGAATTCCAGAAACTGGAGCAGATGGTCACCGAGAAGAATCAACAGATTGATAGCCTGAACCAACACCTGGACCGTTTCGACGACCTGCAGAGATGTCTCAACGACAAGACTGAGGAATTGGAGACTTTGAAGGAAGCGCTGGAGGAGAAGACCAACGAGCTGTTCCAACTGCAAGATTCAGTGGACGCTCAGAGCAGAGAAATCGCTCGAATAAACGAAGAAAACATTCAACTCAGCACCGTCAACAAGGACCTCAAGCTGAAGCTAACCAAGTTGGAGAAGGAGCAGGAGAACGCGTCGCTGAAGCTTCAGAACAGCGAGAGCGAACTGGAGAGGATGAGTTCACTAAACAACGAGCTGACGTTGAAAATCGAGGAGCTGAAGTTGCTCACGGACAGGCTGAAGGACAAGGAAACAGAGATCGAAATCTTGCACGAGGACATCAACTCGTACCACAGCGAGATCGCCGAGCTGAAGGAGCAGCTGAAGATGGTGTCACGCAGTCCGTCGCCGCGGGGCGGGGCCGGCGGGGGAGGGGGAGGGGCCGGAGGGGAGCGGCGGGGAGTGGACCGGCAGCCCGCCGCCGACAAGAAGCAGCTCGCCAAGATCAAGAAGCAGATCTCGCTGCTGCAGCACGAGCTCGACTTCAACAAGAAGGAGCTCAATGATAAGGTTAGTGTTTTGTATTCGTTTCAATTTATTGTTTTATTGCCAAACATTTTGTATTATGAAACAAGACACATTTTACTACAATACAATGCACGTTGTATATTTTATGCGCGCTTTTTCAACGGCGACACAGATTAGTTAGGGCCATGATTCATGCAACTGGATCGAAAGATCGATGTACAAAATCAAATCATGAACCTATAAGGAAATTCTAATAAATAAATAAGTCATAATTAAATTATTATAATTTTTTTAAACGGATCAACCAAACCGGTGATCCCTGGCTTAGTTTTGATTGTATGTTATTGTCGGTCCCACCAGGCGTTCGAGCTAGCGAAGGCGAAGCTGGACGTGACAGAGCTACGGAACAGCTCGTCGCAGGCGGGCCGGCTGGCGGGCGAGCTGCGGCAGGAGCTGCAGCGGGCCGAGGGGGAGAAACGGCAGCTCGCCGAGCAGCTGCACGCTGTCACGACCAGGTACGACTGCAGGTTACAACTTTCTTGGGTAAATAGCCGACTAATGAGGAGATAAGCCACCTGATGGAAATCAACCGTGGATACAAGCAATTAGGCAACATCGTTGCGCTGCTAACCAAAGAAAAGTGTAGAAAAAGAAAGAACTTCCTCTCAAGCCAAATTAATACCATAGGCACTATAACTGATTTACTTTATGAGGTTAAAGGACATTATAATTCCCTTTTATACATCTAATACTACGAGCATGAAGAAGTAGTTTTACCTTTAAAAAGACCTCCAGAACCCCATCATGTTATCACAGGTTACGAGAGGAATCCAACGTGAGCGAGCTGAAAGAGAAGCTGCGAGAGAAGGCCGAGCGCTGCCAGGAGCTGGAAGCCGAGCTGAGGGAGATGAGGGATATTATCAGGTGAGCTTAATAGATCCTTAGATGCGACTTAGATCTCCCACCATAGTGCGTGCCAGTTACCTTAAAATGTGGTCCCTTCTCCACCTTCCCGCTCCAGCCCCGACGGTACCCACCAACTATTAAAAATATTATAATAAAATAGGTTTACGAAACACAGCTTGTCTTGCACACTGTACATTTTTTTTGAAATTATCAGTGTAAAGTTTCAAATTTTCTCGCATACGTTGAAGTTCCACAAATAACTATTTTTAGTAGAACATTATGCCATAACATTTAAGTAATTTTATTGATCACTGTGTTACTCAAGTGACAAAATGAATAGCGTACGGCTGACAATATCAGTGCCACAAATGTCAATAGCATCGGTTTGTGGTCAACGAAATACGATATATTTCTTGGACAAGTAAATGATACTAACAACGTGTGTATTAAATCATTGTGATGAGTCTTTACTTATGTATCAATATATCTACTGAAAAATTATACGAAAAAATGGAATGTCAATTGGGAAGAATTTACCGCGACCGCGATAGTGAGATGTAGTATTGTTCCTATGGTGATTTTTTTTGTAATATGTAAATTGTTGACGTGTGCTTGCACATTCATTACAAATGTACTCAGTATACGCTTAGCCTAATTGCTGATAGACTGGCGTCAGTACCTAAATACAGCCTAAATTGTGAAGTACGTAAGTGTATTGTGTCTTTAATACTTAAATTGTAATATTTTATGTACTTCTAGTGTGTACAATAAATAATATTGTATTGTATTGTACGTCGAGGCTATGCCGAACATGCCTGGATTCGATTCCCAGTATGGAGGAAATTTGAATTATGAGTTTGAATTTCTGTAAAAACGGAAAGGTCGGGGTGTGTGTTCTTGCCTTGATGTGGTTGTCCATGTCACTCACGACACAGGGAATCCTACTGTAAGGGTATGAGTGTGTATCTGTACAGTCTGTGTATGTGTGTGCGCAGGGCGCGGCGGTCGCCGACACAGGACGCGCGCGCGTTGGCGGTGCGCTCGCCCACGGCCGAGCTGGAGCGCGCGCTGCGGGACCAGCTCGACTACTCGCACACACTCGACGAGGACATCATGGAACAGGTACACTACTCACTGCACCGCACTATACTACACTGTACCCCGTCATTGTACGGTCACCTGCAGAGAAAAGTAACCCATCTCTTTAGAACTGTTATAAACAGACAGGTTACTTTTCACTGCAGGAGAGTACGTACGTGCAGCACGCAGGTAGAATGCGGGAAATTAAATTATTTTATTTATTTAACCTTTTTTTATTATTTACATAATGTAAAGAAACAAAAGGTGGACTTAATGCAAAAATCATTTTCTCCCAGGCAATATTTGGGCACAGGGAATATTGTACTTTAACACAGTAGATAACACTTTAACGGTTGACGATACTATATTATTGACGATAGACTAATAATATAGTAGAACGGTAGATTAACATTGTAATGATTGAGACTATTGGTGTTAGACTAGTAATATAGCAGTCCAGTGATAGTAAATAGTACATGGTTAGTGTGATATTGCAGATACTGTCCGCGAGTAGCGACGAACGGGACGACATCCCGCGCCTTGCGCTCAACACATCCAAGTAAGTAGCGTCCAATTTATACCCTGGAAAATAAATTATGCTGCTACACGATTGAGTCGCTAATATTGCATTCATTACAATCAACTTACAGGCCCTAACACCGCCTAAAATAATTTAAACAAAAACTAAAATTAACCAAATTAAAATTGTGATTTTACCACAGGATTTTACCATAATAATCGGTCATGTTCATTCCGAAAATAGTTAAATTCCAAACTCGTGGTAATCTTCATTAATGAAAACTATAACTGAATACAGCTGATAACTCATTATCCCTTAACGACGGGGACTGGGGGAGTTCTGTAAGTCAAACTAAATCCCCGTGTTGTACGTCAGGTCGTCGAGCTCGATCCACTCGTCATCGTCGGAGCGGCTGCAGCGGCTGCGCGCCGACAACGAGCGGCTGACGCTGCAGGCGGCCAACCTGCAGGCGCGGCTCGCAGACAAGGACGCGCTCATCACCGAGCTCAACAGGTGATGCTCCCTCGAGCAGGATACTTACATTTTGTACAGTGCAATAAAATGATTTGTTAAAAAAATGTGTGTACAATACGTAAGAATTCTAATTTTTGCCACATATTTTTTTTGTATAAAAGCTGTTGTATCTAGATTATAGACATTCCTTGACGTTTCAAACATTTTTTTTCCTTTTTTGCCTTTGAATTACACTTTGTTGTTATGTATCCCACCAAAAACATAAATGTAAAAAAGGAGAGCCAAGTTCAATACAAAAATTATGCTTGGCTGTAGGCTTCGCCGCAAAAAGAATGGAGATCTAAATGAGTGCCAAGTTCTATGCAAAATCTAAATATGTATTTATAGGAACAAAATAACATTATGAACAAGTATTAAACTCTATTTTTTTGCTTTATTGGATACCTATAACAATTGCTGTTATTTAAAAAAGTGAGATCTTAAAGTAGATTACATTTGACTTGGCCAGTTTTCATTACATCAGTCATAAAAGTCAGTCTGATAAAAACTGGCCAAGTCAAATCTAACCTACTTTAAGATCTCACTTTTTTAAATAACAGCAATTGTTATAGGTATCCAACAAAGCAAAAAAATACAGTTTAATACTTGTTCATAATGTTATTTTGTTCCTATAAATACATATTTAGATTTTGCATAGAACTTGGCACTCATTTAGATCTCCATTCTTTTTGCGGCGAAGCCTACAGCCAAGCATAATTTTTGTATTGAACTTGGCTCTCCTTTTTTACATTTATGTTTTTGGTGGGATATCATTAATTTTTGTAAAGAAAAATATACGGTGTTCACAAATATTAGAGACTAAATTGACGTTTCATGAGTGGAAACGCGTAAAATTACGGGTGGGGCTGCGGTGCGGTCTACAACAGCTATGTTCGAATATCTATTTGGCGGACACTAGCGCCATTGATTAGGGTGGCATAACTCAGCAAACTTCACTCCGTTTACAACAGCCATGTTCATATACACAACAAAGGTCGTACTGAAAATCAGTAGCCGTGGTTACCCTTTTTTCCCGGGGGGGGGAAAATGCATTACGCATACCACCCGGGCGCAGGGGGTACTCGATTGGTTACGAGTATGTGGGACTCCCGTATAGGCTAATGAGACCCACGGTATACCCACTAAAAACTACCCCATCTTCCTTCTCGCCGCCTTGTGACGGGGTTACGGGAACGCTTTCGCACACATCCGCGATCCCGCCAGCGGCAGCCGCCCACAAGCTACTCCATCGCGAAAGCCCTCCACAATGGGTGCACCAGATGGTAAGGTGCGCCTCCTCCCTCGGCCTCCACCAGTACTGTAGCAGACTCCCCCCGAGTCTGGTACTAGGAGGCCATGGATACCAGATAACTGGTACCCGGTGGAAGATTAGGTCTGTGGTTCTTCCACCGACCACACCTCGGCCGCAGAGGATAGGGCAAGCGGCGCAGTGTAATACCGACATGCCTCTTCTTCTGCGAACCCACCAGTGCCGTTTCGGCGGAACGGCCCCGCCAGCTTGCCGGGGGTTGGGGGAGTGGCGCACCGTAATACCAACACGCCTTTCGCCCTGCGATCCCTCCACGTCCGCAGAAGATAGGGAGAACGGCGCACCGTAATACCGGCATTCCTTTTCTTCTGCGGTCCCACCTCCACGCGCGTCCACAGCGAACTTGTTCAGCCCGCTGGGAGCGCCCTCCTCGGGCCAACTGGCGGCCCAAACTGGCCGGCCCTGGTTGCCTCTTAGCTTCACCGTGGGTGACCAGTCCACGGTTACTAAGCCCCCCAGCCACGACAAGGCGGGCAACCCCCGGAGGGGAGCCCGCGGCATATGCTGAGTGCGTACCTTTTTTGTTGAGCAGTGCTGCAGCAGGTTGTGTCGATTTTATAACTTATAATATTTTGTAAATGATTTATTTAGTGTAAATTTTATAACTTGTTGCAGTGCTTAGCAAAATAAATAATTTCTTTCTTTCTTTCGTATATCTGTTTGTCACACACTAACGCCATTTAGAAATGGCCATTACTGGAACCTCTATTTTTTGTAAACAGCTGGAAACTTTTTCAACTTTGCCTTCATATGAGATGGCCCTCGTTCTACCTCAATACTCCATGCGCTAAAGTATGTCATATTGAGCCCCGCGTGCACAGAGGCCTTAGTGCGAGTTTTACGTGACATAACGGGCTCACAATGTAAATGCGAGTTGGCTAAGATTTGTATGGGGCCGAAGCTTTTCTTTTCACTGCCGCTAGATGGCTCTGCTTCGGTATCATACAAATTTTGTATGGGGACACCACTTATTTTTCGACTTTTTTTAATTTTTTGATTTTTTCCTACGCTTACACACAATTACCAAGCTGGATTCCAAATTTCATCCTTCTAGGTTACCTGGAAGTAGGTTAGATTTAGGTACTATATGTCAGTCAGTCAGTGCTAAAATTTACGACTTTTTGACCTTCATATCTTTGTAACCGTTTGAGCTAGCTTCATGAAATTTGGTCTTCTACATGTCCATGTGGATATAATTAAACACACATAGTTTTATGTGTTTACGTTAAAGCGGTTTGAGTTATAAAAGGGTCAAAAGTGGCACAAAGTGTTCGTGTAATATTACACTCGGCGCTGGCTAGCCAGTTCCTTTGCTTGAACTTGGCTTGACACGCTGCCGCGTGTCTAGATACCACACTATGCAGCCGTGACGCTAAAACGTTTCACCAAAAATGTAATTTTAATTTTTTTAACTAAAAACCTCTTTTCGTCTCTGTCGACATAAAAGTCAGAATATGACCTTATGGTGTTGGTACTAACCACCTGGTACGTGGCAGGATCCGCGACAAGGTGGTGCAGGACTGGCAGACGGCGTGTCTCCGGTACGAGGTGGAGCGCGACAACTCGGCGCGCCTGCAGCTGCTGCTCGAGGCGCAGAAGGACTCCGCCGACAGCTTGCAGGTTAGGGCTTTACTAATCCAAGTCGTAACGATCGTTTGGAGAATGAGAACCTTACTTGTTAAAATGGTAATTTTTTAATAGGAGTACGAGTCAGGATGTTGGTATTTGAAGACGCAATTTAGGAGTAATTTATTTTATGCTAATTATATTATTACCCGTTCCAACTATGTACAGTGTTTGTAAGACACCGAAATTCATAATTAGTGTGTTATTGTCATTAGAAGCAAGATAGCTCGATGATCGAGATGCTGAAGCGGCGGCTGGAGAGCTCGATGAAGAGCGAGCTGGCGGCCACGGAGCGCGAGCAGCGCCTGCAGCGCCGTCTGCAGCAGACTGGCGCCTCTGACCCACAGACGCAGGAGGTACACACACATACATACACACACACACACACACACACACACACACACACACACACACCACACCACTCTATACTCACAAACAGTCGTACACCATAGTTCGAATTTTTTCTTCAGTATCTACATTGACAAAATAAAACCGTCAAGTTTTTAAACTATTACTTGTCTTTGCAATTTATGGAATATTACATTTTATACAAAGAAAAACAACGCGTAAATTGTAAATGCTTCGTAAATCATTAACATTAATAGAATAATCTAAAATTTTAACCAAAAAAATAACCGACTTCAAATGAAGTACATCCAATAAAAAAGAATCGTCGAAATCGGTTGGATATTGAATTATTCGTCCATCTATCATGCTCATACTTAATGCATATTTAAGACTTATATGCTTTTGACATGGATGCCATTGTCAGATCTCGCTCAAATTTATGTGGGACCACACGACAAGCACCAGCTTTCGATTATAAAAAGAATCATCAAAATGGGTTCACCCAGTCCAAAGTTCTGAGGTAACAAACATAAAAAATACAGTCGAATTGAGAACCTCCTCCTTTTTTGAAGTCGGTAACCGAAGGGTGTGGTGGTGTGTGTGTGGGTGGCAGTGGGAGGAGCGGTCGCGGCTGGCGGGCGAGGTGTCGGTGCTGCGCTCCAAGCTGGAGCTGGAGGGGGTGCGGCGCGCCGAGCAGGCGGCGGCGGCCGAGCGCGCGCGCGCGCAGGCGCAGCGGGACCTAGACGCGCGCGCGCAGCAGTGCGCCGCGCTGCGGGCCGACCTCGCTGAGCTTAGGCGGTACGGCTGTCTTATACAATTCTTAATAGTTTATTCATATAGGTGTCACTGATACACTTATGCACGTCATTTTTTGCTTTTCGGAAAGGTCATGGAGGAGAAGAAAAGCCGTAAAATAAACTCCTCAGCACATGTTTTAAAAGTAAAAATACGTAGGTATATTTATTACAAATAAATATCACTAACTTGATCGGAACTGGTAGCAGAGCTGGTCATTTCCATGTGTCTTTGTCATTTAAGTACTCATCCACAGTATATTGTGAGAGGAGACCCCGAGCCCAGCAGTGGGACAATAATGGGTTGTTGCTTTGCTTTTTGCTTTGCTACAGTATATTAACATTAATGGGCGCCGGTGGCTCTTTACTATCTCGTGGTCTGTCTGCTCGCATATCAGCACGAGTGATTGACGCGCTGTATTGGCCGGGGTGGAAGTGCGACGGTGACACGGTGTGATGGGTTGCAGGTTGAAGCAGGAGGCGGGCGCCGAGCTGGTGCGCGCCAAGGAGTTGATCCGCACGCAGAGCGCCACCATCGCCGACCTCGAGAACAAGCTCAACTCGCTCGGCGGCCACCGCGCCGCCAACAACACACTGGTACGTCACACATGACGTCATCTCAATACACACATGAAACACAAAGGAATAAAAAGTGTAATACTTTCTACGCAAAGAGTAAATATCGAGAAAGGGACCCTTTGAGAATAAGACCTTGCGAATGGGACGTTATGCGGATAGGATGTTTTACGACCATTTTTGATCCAGGTTGATTTTGAACCTTTGACAAGCAGACACTGGCATAAAATTCAGTGTTTTGTATGCCACAGACAACTAGATATCCAGATATCACGTTATTCAAGTATTTCTTATCGATGTGTTTGTTTCCAGACACAGCTCCCCAGCCACAGGAGCGACCCCCGCGCGCCCCTCACCCCGCTCGCCGGTGTCACCCCCGCCTCGCCCGCCCCCGTTCCCGCCGACGAGAAGGATCAAGCTGTAAGTGTAGGATAGCAGAGCTAGGATATCACACGAGGACACGAGGTCAGCTGTTGACATCGTCTCCTTAAGGCTTCGGTATCTTACGGGCCCATACATTGATGGACAGGTTTGTATAAGCAGAGGAGTTAGGCTAATATCTCCTCTGATTGATTGTGGTAGATGTGTACGGCAGCTGGCCTCGTGGAAGCGTGCTTTTATGTTACGTTATTATTTTTAACATTAATAATACTTATAACTGTGATATAATTATAAATATTTATGTTATGTTATGCTTTTGTTTTAATTGCACACAATATTCTCAATGATCTGAAAGAAAAATGTTGTTTGTTGTGGTATAATAGTACAGAGAATAGGGTGTAAGTGTACCGGCGTTTTACTATGCGGCATTGGCGATATCTCGTACATGTCTACTTTATTCGACACTCCAGTGTCGAACAGACCTTTGTGGTTTCTCCGTGTGTTCACCATTTTGACGATTGAATAAGTTCAAAGATATTGGCTTTCTACCACGTTTGTATTTGGTAAAGATAAAAAATAAAAAAATGATATATAAATTAAATTTTATGTCTGGATTGATATGCGTTATTCATTTACAATTTTTAGAATCAAAAACATGATTAGGATTCACATAAAATTTTTCACAAATGAGCGTATCGCTACATGGTCTAGTGGGTCTACTGCTTGGCGTTCAAGTTGATCTTGCTGTTGATCTCGTCGTAATTGGTGACCTTGGGCACGTCGGTGGCGCTGTAAGCGTCCACGTCCGCGCACAGCGGCTCCACCGCCCACGTGGCGGCCGCGTGCAGCACGTACAGCGCCGCGTGCAGTGCGTACAGCGCGCCCGTCGCCGCGCCCAGCGCCAGCGGACACAGCCGGCCCCCCGCGCCCCCCGCACACCCCGCACCGCCCGCCTCGCCCTCCGCCCGCCAGCTGCACTCCGTCCACGCGCGGAAGTACTGGCAGATTTTGCTGTCGACACACGCACGCTTATTATTATTAAAATGAAATTAGGAATAAAACTTGCTACATTCAACAACTTAAAGTGATTTACACACTAAAAAAGAGAGAATTTAAAAAAGAGATTTGCCATTAGATCTGACATATTTTATAGACTTGGGAGATTTCAGAATTTTTGATATTAGTGTGTAGTAATACAAACACAATTGTGATGATCGATAACCACCTCTTCTCATCTCGTCATATAAAAAATTCGATAAATTAGTGACGAATAGCGTACAGGAGAAGCCACGATTGTAAGGAACGTAAATAGCGTGATGCGATCGCGACAAACTGTGACCAAGGACAGTGTGCACTGACCGCAGCGCGGGCAGCGCCCTCTCGAGCACGGCGACGAGGCAGTGCAGCGCGTGCGTCAGCACCAGCACCAGCACCCACACGCACAGCAGGTACGGCGGCCACCGGAAGCTGCCGATCGCCGCTGCGGACACAGACACACACACAGTGTACAACAGTCGGCCGTTTGAGAACAAAACACTGTTCTTCATTACTTCGCTAACACTAGTGTGAATTTCAATGGTAATGATGCATCCTCGAAAGTAACTAGTACTCAATAAGACCTGAGGTGCTGAGGCAATCTCAGGAGGAGGGACCCACTACTTACTTAGGCTTTAAAAATATAAGGTGTTTTGCTCGCACTGCGTCGACTGTATTGATAATGTCGTCTTTACTGATTATGTACATTGCATTTATCTACCGGTGTCTACTTGATGACGATGACACGCACCTTGAGTAAATAAATGCTTACTTCAATATAGGCTGAAAGACATTAATGATAATGAAGAATTCAACTAAATTCATATCACAATGGCGAAAACATGAAGTGAACAAACTAACGACAATATAATAGATATATCGTCATCCTAAATAATAGAATTCGCCATGAGCAGATTACGTCACAGCAATAATGAGCAAAACATCCAGTTATGATCGTATTTGGATTCAAACTGTTGGTCTGTTTGACGAAACAAGAGATAACTATTGTAAAGGAAGCTAGTTCGTTACCTGTCGTCCGCGTGTAATGAATGGATGTCGTACCTTGCACGAGCGCCCTGTTCCCCTGCACGTCGACGTCGGCGCGCTCGGCCAGCTCCAGCGAGCGCGCGCGCCGCCGTGCCTCCAGCGCGCGCACCGCGTGCTCCGACGCCGTGCGCGCCGCACCCGGAGCGAGCGCGCCCGCGTGCGTGTGCGACGACTGACGCGCACGGAATAACGTTACTTAGTCACGACGTATCATGTAGTATTGCCGATCGATACGATACGATATGTGTATATAAAAGGCAAAAGTGACTGACTGATGTATCAACGCACAAGCCTAACTCTTAGGTCTAGAAACTTGAAATTTCGCACACATATTTCTCTTATGACGTAGGCATCCACTAAGGGAGGATTTTTCAAAATTCAACATCCCAAGGGGGTGGAATAGGGGATAAATATGAGAAGCATAATTTCCGCGTGCGAAGTTGCGGGTAACAGCTAGTAGATGATAAATTTTTAAGGCAAGAATTCGATTTTACATCGATAGAATATCGATGATATTTAAGATCGATTTACCGATAATCAAACTATAGAAACTTAAACGGTTACCAATGAGGCAACTATAGTGTTGCGTGCAATTTACACGTGCATTCCTTACCTATCATTATATTATGTGATTGGGAACGCTCCATACCGCCTCACATGGGAACATGCAGATGGCGTCAAACGCAAATTATCAGCTGCAAAGTCAGCCAGCCAATATTGCCCAAAATTGACAGCATAATCCTAGAGGACCAAGTGTTCATAAGGATGTTCGCTTAACTGCATGGCACTAATGAGAATGGATGTAGATTAATGAGCTCACCGTGGGCGAGATCCGGGATCCATACGAGATGAACTTTTGGACATCCTTGTCCTTCTCCTTCTCCTTGTCTTCGTCCTTGTGCCTGGCGTCACGCGTGTCCCGCGCGTTCAGCTCCGTCTTGGTGATGGAGGGGTGGTCCCCGCACATGCTGCCACATGCCACGAAACGTTTATACTAATACCATTACTATTACCAATGATATTAAACTATATAATATAATATCATTGACTATATACTATATAATATCATTGACTATTACAATAGTCATTTACCAATACCAAGAAGTTTAATTGATTCAAATTAAGGATTTTTTTTGTATTTCATAACATTCTCCATTGTTGTGCGTTTATGACAAAAACTAATTTGGGTCCGTTATTTTTAAAGAAAGTGTTGTTTAACACAATATTTTGTGCCTTATAACTGTGCTTTAAGTACCAAATTATGTAACGGCACGGCATAGAGCCGTAGTTTTGCTGGGATTTTAATAAAATGTTACTTTAATTCCACATGTTATTAACTGAATTAGATTTTAATCTAGCGAAGGTATATTATTATATCGGCATAAATAAAATGAATGGAACAATATACTTACATCATATTCGAGACCAGCTGCAGTTCGTTCTTTGTCTGCTCCATATTTATGTTATAAAAGGCTAAAAGTGTATATCAGATGTATATTTTCATAATAAAACAGCGGAATTTATTTATTTTGTTGTTCGGTAGGACATTTGCGCGAGGATGGTCGCCACGTCAAACGGTTGACGGCATTCTGACTTCCGTGACACTTTCTTTCTAATTTTGAATTTATTTCAATATGTATGACATTTCTGTTGTAAGGATTTATTGCATTCAAAAAGTTTTAATTGCGCCAAATTATTTACTGTGGAGTGTGAAGGATAGGACCAATGAACTAACATACACTGGATAGGACAGGGTATTATAGGATGATAGGAGTAGGACCGTATGACTCGGTGGAGCTTCCAGGCACAGAGTATTTAAACACTACGTTTCTGCGAGAATCGTGGTATTAAACCAAGGGCTATTGTTTTTGTATCTTTGTGTTGTATAATGTGTGATGTGGTCGTGTGTTGGTGCAGATCCGGTACCTGCACGGGCGCGTGCAGCGGCTGGAGAGCTGGCGCAAGGCGCTGGTGTGGCAGAAGCGGTACCTGCAGCGCGTGCTGGCCGGCTACGAGCGGCTGGAGCGCGCGCTGCCGCCGCCCCGCTCGCCGCCGCCCGCCGCCCCCGCCGCCAGGGGGCGCGCGCGGTTCAAGTACGTCACACCGACAGACACACACACATACACACAATACGGCTCTGCTTGCAGGAACGTTGAGGTTATTCCGGGGTTGGCCGGAATCCCTTTGAATCAGAGTTTATTTGTGATAGTACAAGTACAAACAATATTCAATTCTAAATCAGTCATTTACACGTATGCGTATTTTATAAATTCTGTAGTGCATATAATTTTGCTTTTGCCTTTTACCATGGTTGCGGAAAGGTGCTTTGTCATTAAGAAGAACGGCGAAGAACATAAATAAATAATACTATATTCAACTGTGTAAACTGTAATCTGGGATAGTTGTATTTCATCATCAGACTAGAGTTTCGGTAGCAGACTGTCACCGCTAGGTTCAAACAGCCGCATATAATATAATATTACGGTACACATGTATTGAGGGCGTGGTTGTGTTTGTGACGTCAGATGTGTGGCGACGGCGGTGGTGGTGGTGCTGCGCATGGGGTTCCTGGTGCGGCGCCGCCACCAGCTGCGCCAGCTGTCCGCCGCCTGCCTGCTGCGCCCGCGAGACCCCACGTGAGACACACACACACACACACACACAGACACACGCACGCACACACACACACATATACACACACACACGCATAATTCATACGAAAGCGTGACAGTGTAAAATGTGTTGCAACATTACCAATAATGTTGTTTGCCATAATGTAGGACAAGTTTCATTCATTTATTTATTCATTAGGTAATCCAAGAGCGTTTACAAAATCAATTATTATAATATTTTACAAAACATGTTAGTTACTTAACACTCGTTTAAAATAAATTGTTAACTAATGTCAAACAACGACTTGGATTACCTTTTTGGTAATGAAACGAGATTGAGTAACGTGTGGTGTGTGTGTGTGTGTGTGCAGCTCGACGCCGTGCGGGCTGGCGCGCCGGCTGCTGCGGCAGGAGCTGCGGCTCACGCTGCCCGCCTCGCCTGCCTCCCCGCGCTCCCCGCACTCCCCTCGCACCCCGCGCACCCCACCAGGTCGGTACATTTACAACTGACTGCTGTCCACTATCATAGTCTTAAAAATAAATACTAATCCCTCTAAACAACATTTTATAAACCTTCCTGTAAGTCAACACTACAAAGTTAACTTTGACTTTTATACATATGATGGGTATCATATAATTCACCTTCACTACTACGTCGCGGGATGATATTTCAATAGAATAATTTTTCATAAATATTAATTTCAGTTGGAGATTTCATTCGTCGATCGCCTTACAACACGAGTTCGCCTCACGAGGAGCCATTTATACTTAGGTAAAGTTTGAATGCTGCTCGGATAACATATTCTATAAACATTCAACGGTTTTATGTATCGTTAACGTGTCGGTGTGACGTCAGCTCCGGGCGCGGCGACATGGCGGCCGCGTACCTCAACAAGCTGGAGGTGGTCAGCCGCTGCCTCTCGCACTCGCTGGACCCCGCGCGGGACGTGCCGTGACGTCGCGTGACGTCACCACGCCGCGCCGCACCGTGACGTCACCACGCCGCACCGCACCGTGACGTCAGCGTACGAGCCTCGACCGTGCGCGCCACGCAATACAGACTAACAGTTGAACGATAGAGTGACTGGTGACATTTTAACATTGATTTTCCACGGCATTTCCTCAGTTAGCCTCTAAGTATTAGATTAGTGCCAAATTTAAGTATTTTAGTTATAGTTGTGTTACTTAATTTATTAAATTCGTTTTATCTTGTACAGTTAAGGGTGAGTCGGATATTCCATGAGTTCGGTTGTTACCGCTCCGCCTATGTGTTTCTTGTTGTTTGTCGAAGTGCGGGATATGAGTGTGGTGCGAATGTTGATAGATGTATTGACGTCCGATTTTGCCTTAATCGTTCAACCTTTTACTAGGTAACCTGACATTAATCTAGATGTAGACTTACGATAGACTTTACGATGCAATAAATTTTGAAGTAATATATGAAATCCCCTTTTGACATTTAACTAAAAAAACTTAATTACTCATTTTTGTACTAGCATATTCTCGATGTAACATACTTTTATGTTAAATGGATTTTCCTAGACCTAAAGGTGCTTACCTCCTACCGACGCTTCCTCGAAAACGATATTTGGTACCCAGTTTATTGATTAGTATTATAACAGATGACCTCAATACATAGTGTTGTATTGCAATTATTTATTTTACGAGGATGACTTCGAATTTGATTCTAAATTACTATAAACTAATAATTTTATGATGCATTTAAAACTGTTAAATTACGTGCGACATTCTTCCATTGAAATTGTCAGTTTTATAAACCATAGACGAGTGATTGTCTATGCTCAATACTAGAACAATATAAACGTTAAATATGCTCAATACTAGAACAATATTTTATCTGTTACTTGTAAACGTTAAAAAATCCAAAATGTACTTGTTATTACACGAATTAAATAGGTATAGTTTATAAAAACAATTAGATATTTTCCACCTACCTCTTGAGATGATTTCGCATCAACCGTCTTGCCATGACTCGCATGTAGAGAGGTGTGTACCGTACTACCGTAGTGTCATAATAGTATAGTTAGTATTTATTTGTAAGTGTGTATGTGGATCGCGCAGGGACCGCACTACAGTACAAGTTAGGCTAAGCTAGTGTAAGCACGACCGAGTAGTTCCGACTTCCGACCGATATTCTCTCGAACGTTCCACGACGTTCCCTGTCATTTGAGTCGTTGCAATATTTTCATTTTAATATTAGGACATTTTTTTATATATTATTTTTTTATATGTCACATGACAATCCTTTAGACTACACTTACGAAATTCAAATGACTTGGAACAATTACATATAGTTTTATTTGTAATTCTAATGAAGATCTGTTGACATGTGTATAATAGATTGTAAGATTTTTGTAAAACTGTTGCGGTTGTTAAATGGATGATAAAGTTTTCAATGTTTTATTTTATATGTCATAAAAATATATTGTTTATTTATAAATCGATAGCTACACCAAACAGTTATAACGAACCCACCTGACCTGCTAACAACCGCTCTCGAATCGACACGAGGACAATACTTCGTAAGCCAAAGCAGATTAAAAGTATTACGTACGTATATGTTAAAGGTATCGACTCCACTATTTGTTATAATTGTATTGTATAATTGCATCGCACAAACCAGACTACACTCAAAGCGACCAAAGATTCTGTAATAGGTAGATTTAGTTAACAAATAAGCAACTCATCCCATCGAAAACGTTTTACTTGACACACAATTTGACATAATAATATTGTTTAGTTCTAGTCACGCCAACGAGAATCGCCTTGTGCCATATCGCTCTCTTGTTAATTAATAATATGAACATAACACTTGACGGTGGTGAGATGAATAAATAAATAAATGGATGAAATATTTTGTACGTTGTAGTTTCATTTGTTGAGGTCGCAGCGGCACTGCGGCGTCCCACACGGAGCGGTGATGGTCGCGGCGGGGGAGGCGGGGGGCTTCGGCCCCTGCTGGGAAAAATATGACATTTTATGTATTTAATCCTCTCATTCACTTTTTTATCGGATTCTTCCACGATGAGAGTCCGCTTGCGACTCGATCGCAGTGACTACGATTTCCACTCAACCATTTCGTGAAAAATTTAATGTCTTGACGAAAAAACAGGATTTCTATTGAGACATTAATAATTCTATGTTCGTGTTCTGGCTGGGGGCTTGAGAGTCAGTTCTTTCTTTATTTTTCTTCTCTCTTGGCCGGCAACGCATCAGTGCTGCCTTTGGTGCTGCTGATGTCCATGGGCGACGATAGCCACTTACCATCAGGTGGATCGTCAGCTCGTTTGCCGGCTACTTCCATAAAATAACCATAAAATAAAATTGCATATGGTCCTTCGAGCCGGATAACAAGAGCACGTCGACAGTGGGTGATTGTATTTGTGACTGACTGTGATATTAGTGTAAGTGACAGCTGTAGGCTAGTATGTATACTCAATGTATAGGCAATGCTAACCACAGACACCTTCCTCTGCAGCCCGTTGGCCGGCCCCGCCCTCTTGTAGTCCGCAACCGATTCCTCCGCCTCAATTTCCGATGCCTTTGTCTCTTCAGGCTAGGAAATTATACTCAGTATGAGGACACTCCATCAAGGCTGGTGAAGCATTAGCGGCTACTCTGATGTCACTGGTGTCCCTAAGGGGCGGTGACTTCTTACCACTAGGTCGTCTGCTATGTAGTCGGCTTTGTTTACATTTAATATCGCTTCTCGATGACCGGACTAATAGGTAGACTGCGGTTGACCTTACTATTGGATATACCTGTTGCAAGCCGTCCCTCCTGCCGGCGGCCGTGTCCCCGGCGGGTGTGTCCCCAGCGGGCGTGTCGTCCCCGTGTCCCGTGTCCCGCTCGTCCCCGAGGGGCGGCACGGAGCGGGACGGGGGCGGCGGCTCGCGGTAGTGGGGCTCCGGGCGGGACAGGTCGCGCGGCGCGTACTGCGCGAAGTGCTCCTGCTGCGAGCGCGGCAACTCCGGCATCGGGTACAGGCGGTACAGCTTGCAGTAGCGCTGTCAACACAATCACATACTGACAGTCACTTACACCTCCCGAACTAAATATCAACAGGGAAATATGTCGCACCTTCAGTGGGCAAAAAGTATTAGTCGTGTTACTTTGAAGTTTAGTTATTAATGTGATTGGAAAATTTGGAAAGAGGGGCTAAAGCTGCAGATGCTCAATTTCTTTCAAATTGTTATTAATCTTGACGGTTATATTATTATGCAAGAAATCGTAATGTAAATTCCTTATACTATTTACTGATATTCTAACAGTTTTTTGCTCTCCTGTAAAATTGCAATTTTCATTTTTGCCTTTTTTCCACTGAGTGTACGATATTTTTGACTAGTTTTGGTTGCAGTATTTCTGTACCTTAGTTAACCTTTAAGCGAATTCTTAACGTGCCGGTAAGTGTGTACGAGCCGGTAATAGGTTAAAGTTAATATTTTTTCCAAACGTTACCTCCATGAACCTTTGTGTAACGTCTGTCTTTATCACTCATAATATTATGGGTGACACTTTGTATGTCTCAATGCTTCACTACATTGAAATAATATCAATGTGGGACACCCTTGTGGGCAAATGTAATATGAGTAATATGTATTTATACAGAACTTTAGTGTGGGTAACAACTTGTTGGGTAACTTAGTGTAATGTGAGTGACAATGTTCAAGGTCACCGTAGAGTAGGTGAGGTTTAGAGGGCCGACCTGTGACAATTCTGAGTCTGTGTAGTATATACTGACATCGAGGGCCCGCTGCAGCGGGTACTCGGGGCGGCCGTGGTCGCGCGCCTCCTGTATGAGCGCAGCGGCGTGTGTCAGCAGCTTGTTGTCGGCGGCGCGCAGCCGGCGCTCCGCCAGCTCGCCGTAGAAGTACCGCGTCTCCGCGCGCTCGCGGGCCTCGCGCTCCTCGCGCTCCTTCTGCTCCACACACAGTACAACTACATTCCACATACCAATATTGACCAACTACTGAACATGGACCTCTCCTCTTGAGGTCTAGAGTAAACCACCACGCTGCTCCAGTGATTGGTGGAGGGGTTAGTTGTCAACCCATGTTCGAAAGCTTACATGCCACCCGAAGGCCTCCATGTCTGCAATATCAACTGGGACCGACGGCTTTACGTGCCCTCCGAAGCACGGAAACGTACAAGAACTTTTTTAGCTACTAGCGGTCACCCATCCAGGTACTAATCGCACCCGCTCTTTGTTGATCACTTAGGATATTATTAGGTGTATGTGTCACCTAATAACATTAAGCTAAGGTAGTAGTGCCAGCCACTGACCCACAGCTTGAGAATGTCCTCGCGGTACTGCTGGATCTTGCGCGCCTTCTCCTGCCGCAGCTTTTCCTGGTAGTCCTCGTACAGCTCCACGTTCTTAAACCTGGACAACACCGTCGGATAATATCATTCGGATAAGATCATTACGGACTGGTGGAAGAACCAAGATCATTATAATATATGTACCTACTACTGGAGTGTGAATGTGAATTAAACATGTCAGCCAACTAAAAAGAAAACACCTCTAACGAAGCGCACTAAATTTTGCACGCAAACCGTCGGCACCATGACAAAGTTCGAATTAAAGACTATCAGTTAAGTATGTCACTTTATGTGTAGGTTACAGGTCGAATACACCCTGAATAAACAAAAAAAATAGGCAGGAAATAGGTACAATAATCCTGGTCAAAGTAGGGTAGCAGCACGAGTTGGGGATGAAGGTATAGCTACCTGTTCATGATGTCCCACTGGCGCACGGTGTTAGACTCGTGCAGACGCTGCGCCTCGTCCCGCAGGAACTGCTGCCGGTCGGCGACGCGTTGCTGCTTGAACTGCTCCAGCTTGCGCTGCTGCGCCTGGCGTCGGGCCTCCGCACTGACACACACACAGACAGTAACTAGTACTAGCAGTCACAACTACATACAATCACCCCGTAAGCTAATGCTTAAATATAAGATCGGTTGTAGGTATAGTTTATCAACTGACATGGCCTCCTTCTCCCGGATGGCTTTCTCCAGGATGGCCTGGTCCTTGGCCTCGCGCGCCGCGTCGCCCGACTCCAGCTTCTGGCTGATCTTCTCCAGCACGCGGAGCTTCTCCTCCTTCAGCTGTTGACATAATGCGTTTTATCATTAACTTACACCAGGAAAATAAAAGGGCCTTAATCTTGCCTTAATGCTACCCCTGTGGTACGCCTATCACAGCCGATGACCTCAAGAGCTTAGCATAATATTTTATGCAAAATTTTATCCTATCCTGTCACTGTAAGTAAGACACAATCAAGCTGAGGGCCTTGCTGTTTACGCAGCGCCGCAATTCAAGATTTGATGGAAATGTTTCGTATCGAACATGAGGCTTTAGATAAGTTACAAAATACACTTGAAGCATTTGATTCGGTATGAACCTATCATCTTTTTGTAGTTCTTAAAAAGTATTGGTAACATAAGAACTAGTCTGTAGTTATTACGATCGTCGGTATTTTTCACCGTGCTTAATATGAGGTATATTACCTACAATTTGTACCAATGTACTTTGCTGCATTCAAAGGTCTGGAAAAATTTGTATTTTTCTACACGCTGTTATTAAAGACGGTAAAATCATACATCATTTCACTAAATTTCTAATCCTTAACACCTAAGTAAAGTTCCTTGATCCGTGTAGAACGACTATTGTAATCTTTCCATACCCCCATGGAAAGATTACAAGGTTGTTGGAACATACTAATACTATCCAAATTTGTATAAGACATAAAATTGACCCTGACCCAAAACATTCTGATTAGCCCACCCCCTGGGCGAAAAACTTCTGAAGCCCTGTGAAGTTCTATCAGTCTATCACATTAAACGTACCTCCTTCTCAGTCTGTCGTCGTTTCTGGTCGACGCGCGCGCGCGACCGCCGCAGCACCTCCAGCAGGCGGTCGTCCATGCGGTCCCGCGCCGCCCGCTCGGCGCGCCGCGCTGCGCCCTCCTCCCGAGACCGCTGCATGTCTGACCAGATGCGGGCCTTCTCCGCCGCTTTCTGACAACCATTAATGTTAGAAGACATTGGACCTATGCGCTAAATTTTCTTGAATACCTCAAGCAAAGCAAAGCGATGCAAGGTCCGTTGCCTTCGCCGAATGATATGAAAAGAACCGATTTTTAAATGAACAAAGGTCCCTTACTTTCCGCCCAACCTGAAAAGAACCGATTCTTTAAATGAGTCTACTCATAGTGAGGGGCTGGCAAATTAACCCCCAATGCTGACAAAGTGCGGATTGACATGACGTAAATCTTGTCTCTACTAGATCCCGAATCTCAAACATGTAGCTAAACTAGCTAACCTAACTTAACAATAAAGTATTTTTGGGGCTTACAAAATCTTCCTCGAATTGTTTGATGGCGGCCATCTGCTGGTCCGCCTTCATGTTGTCGATCTTCTGCAGGTTCAGCTCCGTCTCGTACTCCGAGCGGTTCCTCTCCGACACCTCGTGGGCCCTTCCGGTACCAATGGTCAATGCGGAGAACAATTCAATTTACATTATAATTATTTGGCATTTAATAATGAGAGGATAAATGACAGCTAGATTATAGATTTGAATGTCAAAACTTATTATAATTGGCCTGGCCCATTTAGAGAATTGACATTAATAAGCTCGCCTATATCTACGTTTTAATGAAAATTGTAGGATAATATTTTAATAAGTTAAAAGTGTGGGGGGACATGGAGAAGAGATGATCACACATATACAAGTCAGATCAGTTGAAAGTCTCACTGTGCCAGTATCTCCTTCTGGTGCTGCTTGTTAGCGTCGAAGCGGCGCTGCTTGCGGAGCGCCATCAGTGCGTGCCACTCCCGCGACTTCTGAATGATGTCGTCGTCATCACGCCGCTTCTGCTCCTCCGCTGCGGCCGTCAGCTGCGCTTTGAACTTCAGCTGCTCCTGCCGCTCCTTCTGCACCACCGTCTCTATCACCGCGCTGGGGTTGGAGGGAGAATGCAGTAGCAGTAACAATGGCAGGATCAACACTAACGATAGTAGATATCAGTTGATAGGTATTCATTAAGATCGATAGTAGGTATCGCTGACGATGTTTTTTTATGAAAATGGCCATCCATCATCTGGTATCTTACGATAACCACTTCTTAGTTAAAACTCTCAGAAATTCCTTTTAGGAGGCATTGGGAAGCACTAACATACCTAATAGGTAGGTGAGCATTTAAAAAAATTCGATCTCTAAGAGTTAAAATATTGGGAAAGTTTATAAGTATTTTATTCATCTTGGACTACTAAATATTCCTCCTTAGAAATCCTATAGGTATACCTATTGCGGAAGAAGATGCGGACACAATGCAAGTGCAAAAATATTTATCCAATACTATTGATACTCGTATAGCTAGTAAATATGACTATTTTGCCAAGGTCATAAAGGCGAATATCCTATGGCACGCTGTTGCTGTTTATCAGGCAACCAACCCGAGCAGCATCTTAGGCGCGTCCTTATTCTTGAAGATGGTGTCGCGCGCGCTGTACATGAGCTGGGCCTGCTCCTCCTGCCGCCGCTTGATGTACTGCTTGTAGAACCGCGAGTTGGCCTGCTCGCCCGCCGCGATGCGCGCGCGACGCAGCTCCTCGTTGCGTTTGTTTACGTTCTTACAACACAACAACATTTATGCAACCGATGGTCTCTGATATGGTTTAACGAGTTATATGGTCTAATAAGTTTTATCAGCACCGGAACTGACGTGAGGAATATTTCTTGTACATATTCCCAGCCCTTAGTTGCGGTCCAACCCCCATCTTTCATGGCCGAAAACTCATTTGGCGGTAGGTACTCCATGGACGGCGATAACACTCGCATTTAAGTAAAGACTATATACTTCAATGATAAATAATAGAAAACAAGAATGTGTTGGTTGTATTGTTTCTACCCTCAAACTTAGAAATAAAACTGAAAAAATAAAACTGGGAAAATTCAAGCTGTCATTCTACCGAGTCCTCAGATTTTTTCCAACATGGCTTAGCAGACAATGAGTAAACATTATTGTGATAGCATTAAAACTAAAGTTATACAGTATACCTCCAAGGAGTTGGGCCAATGCTTGGTCATCTCTCGGCTGGTCTCGTTGAGGTACTTGACGTACTCCCTGCGGCGCGTGGTCTCCGGGTCCTCGTGGCCAGCGGCCGTCCAGCGCCGGATGCGGCCCCACTCCTCCTTCGACATCACTAGTGGCATGGTGCTGGTGGGATGAAGAAGAGGAAATGCTCTTACTAGTCGGGTAACTGCGTATATTGACGAGGCATACCCTACCTAAACCTTCGAGTTTGTAGTAACTAATTACTTGCAATTTATTGAATTACTATAAGCTCTCTTGAATGCTTGTCATTTAGAAAGAGGACTTTGTACCCATCTTTAACTGTCTAACTCTAACCTAACTTAAATTCGTAATACCCACGCAACGATCTAACATATTTCGTTGTCAAGTATCTACAGGGTATCAATAACATGCATGGAGGCTCCATGGTAACATGCCAAAGGAACATTTATGCAAATAGCTCGTGTAATGTTAAATGAAAACTGGATATTTAGGGACTTATTGTTTTTAATTTTTAAACTAGAATGCCAGGGTTTTGAGGGGTAGTTAATGTTACCTATTATAAAAATTAGAATCTGTAAATTGTTAACAATTGAGCATTATACATATAATAGGTAGGTAGGTAGGTAATGCAATTGAGGACAATGTTACATTCCTGTTACATTATAGACAGTTATTATAAAAATATAAATAAATATATAAACGAGCGTAAAGTTTGTTCAAGTTTATTGAAGAGCAAAAAATATGTCGGAGATCATAAAATGGAACATCAAGCCTGGAAATACACGTCCGATTTTGTTTCCGATTGTCTGATCAGACTATCTGATCGTAAATACTCGATACACGTCCGATTTTTGCGTCAGACTTTTTCTGAACACAGTCGTTCTCGAGCTGTGAGAGCGGTAAGTGCTTGCTTGCCAGAAAGAAAAGATGGACGGCGAATGAAAATTATGGTTACTTATTGCATATTTGCTCGTGTTAGCGCGAAAGAAGAAATAACGTCGCTATTGGATTCAATATTCAATTTCAATTCAGATTGATTAAGTATCAATCTGACATGACTTACCGAGAGTAATTTCTACTTAAAACATCCAAAATTACTGAGATACCCCGAAAAGTTTTTTGATTGTTATAGAATAAGTATAAGCTCTTTTAACTCTTGTACTCGGGTCATGGGTGTTATTGGGATATGTTATATGTGTCATCTATGCCACCCGCAACACAGGTAAAACATACCGCGAGGGTGTGTAATGTATAAGCGAATTACAAATAATCTAATTTTTTTTATGGAAATAGCCGGCAAACGAGCTGACGATCCACCTGATGGTAAGTGGCTATCGCCGCCCATGAACATCAGCAACACCAAAGGCATCACCGATGCGTTGCCGGCCAAGAAAGAAAGAAGAAAAAGAAAGAAAGAACTGGCTCTCAAGCCCCCAGCCGGAACACGAGTCGTTTGGCGGCTGACTCATGCTAGAGGGTGGTAGCTATCCAGGCGAACCCCAATGGAGAAATAATAATAGTAATAATGGTATTAATTAACAATTAAAATCAATACTATTAATATAATCCCTCCGAGGGCCCTACCACAAGCGGGCCGGATTTAGTCGCCTTTTACGACACCCTTCCGGCGTGGGATTCGGGTTAGTATTCTAAGCCGCCCCAATACGGCTGTATTTCATTTTAACAAAAAAATAACCGACTTCAAATGAAGTAGATCCAATAAAAAAAGAATCGTCGAAATCGGTTGAATATTGAGTTATTCGTCCATTTATCACGCACATACTTAATGCAAATGTAAGACATATGCTTTCGACATGGATGCCATAATCAGATCTCGATCAAATTTATGTGGGACCACACGACAAGCACCAGCTTTCGATTAAAACAAAAATCATCAAAATCGGTTCACCCAGTCCAAAGTTCTGAGGTAACAAACATAAAAAAAATACAGTCGAATTGAGAACCTCCACCTTTTTTTGAAGTCGGTTAAAAATTGGAATAGTTAGCAGCGTGTAGGTACAGATAGCAGAGCCTAAAAATAAAAATTTTGAAAAACCCCCCGTATCAGGCTACTGCAGCGCCCTCTGGTGGCCTACCGCCATAAAACATATAATTATAAGCCCGCTCTTTAGTGATACCTTTTGGATGCAAAAAACTGCAATGAAATCGGCCCAGTAGTTTTCATAAAAACGGTAATATACATACATACAAACTAACAAACAAACAACCTCTAACCCCTAATGCATATACCGCCTTCGTTTCGTTCCGTCCGTCGTGGGTAAAAATTAAAATGAAAAAAGGGATAGATACCATATAGGAATAAAATAAGGCACAACGTATGGAGTATGAATATTGGTAGAAATTATTATACATTTTAAGAATTAAACATTAAAATAATAAAAATAAATTAAAATATTCATAATAATAACTAAATTAAAATAAATCTTGCATGTCCTTTGGTTTCCTAAAAACTAATGATCAACAACGCAAAGAAGTTTACGACTTCCTCGTGACCTACTTAATTACTTAACCATTTTAGTAAATTTTAACTAAATTTTAAGTAAAAAGTGCCCGTCCAAACGTGTTAAGTGATAAGCCCTGCCCACCTACTTAACAGAAAAATAGAAAAATTTCTAAATTACTTATTTACTTATGTACTAAATTACTTATCTACTTAACTACTAAAATGACATAACAATGCGACGCGTGCGTTCACTGTCACGCTAGAGAGTAAACTGGCAAGTCGGAAGGAGGAATCGGACGTGTATTGGTCCCTGTAGAAAAGTATGCAGACCGCACCTTCAGACAATCGGATCGGCCATAAAATCGTAGACGTCTTGGCGCTGTTTCCGACTCGGACGTCCGATCCTACAATCTGATCGGACGTGTATTGTGTATTCAAACAAATGTATGGCACGAGGGCCTTCAGATTGTCTGATCAGACTAGTCTGATCAGACAATCGGAAACAAAATCGGACGTGTATTCCCAGGCCAAGCCGGGCCAGGCTTGGATATATTCGGATTTTGAAGATGGCAACACTATGCGAATCGTCTACTGTCATTTTGGACATGCGTGATGCGATGGCGGGAGAACCGAGGGGAGCTATCATGGAGCTATGGACTTGTGCAGCATCGGACAACAATCTGGAGACAGCCTATGCTTCGAACTGAGCAGACGCCTAAAGAAGAACGTAAGTAGTTACTTTTAAACCGGAACGCGACGTGTGAATTGTACGGTTGTGTCGGTGCAAACAATGTTCAGAATCAGTTAACGGATTGACGAGTAACAGAATCAAACGACCATGCGAGGCTTGGGGTGATTGGAAGGGGTGGTTGGAGCTCACTGGGCCGTTGGGCCATATTAAATTTGTTTCTAGTTACTCGGATAATTTGATGATCAGTCCTAATCGCGTATTTAATTATAACTAGTGTAAAACCTGTGTTAAAATGAGTTTCTGACTAAAGTGATGTAAACGCCCACTGTTGTTATTATTTCCCGAACCACCCACCCAATGTACCTACCTACCTATATATTGTAAGGAAATTCAGATCTATTTATTTACTTACGGTAGAAAAATTATATTCACCGAAATATTTTCTTTTCAGCTTTTCTGCCTTTATTTTTCTTCTTTCAGTGTTATGAAAGTTATGAAACGTAGTGATTAAGTACTCTGTGGAAGTCGTTATTTTTCTTTCAGATTATTATAAAATAAATTATTATCTATGTATTGTGTTATATAATTATGCCAAAAGTATTTATTATCTTAATCAATGCCACCAAAAATGTTCAAAAATTTTTAATTAAATTATTTAAAAAAAATTTAATGAAATAAATTTTATTGTTTTGTGACTTTAATAATCATAAGTTATCTGTGCGTTGTCATAATTAATCTGTACTGAAAAATGTCACCGATATGAATGACATGATGCCGGTCATGATACGTCATCTGTCTGTCAGATTTATCTGATCTGTCAAATCGAATAGAAACGTCAGCCACGTAGGAAGATCCAGCTCGTTATTTTTATGGTAAATATTGTATATTTTCGTGTAATTGCCGTTAAAATAACTGAAAAACTTATCCATAAACAGATTTGTATCGACCATTATGATGCACATAGTTTAATTCAGGACATAACGCTCAAAACCGTAGATTAAGTTGTGACATAATTCGGTAAATAGTCTCTGCTTAACTTGGTCGGTGTTTGTCGCGTGTTCTAGTGAGATTGCTGCGTAACGATGAAGGTGAAAGAGTTGAAGAGGACAGTGAACGTGTGTTGGTCGCCGGCGGAGGTGCACCCTCCGCTGCTGGCGGCGGGGTCGGCGGCGCAGCAAGTCGATGACTCGTTCAGTTCCAGCTCGTACCTCGAGCTGTATGGACTGAATTTAGAGGATCCTGGCCTGGATTTGGAGCTCAAGTCTAGTCTGCAGACACAGCAGAAGTAAGTTTTCTGAAGTTAAAATTTTGTTCAGTATTGATAAGTAACTTTTAGAATGTTCGGCAGATGTAATCGATCAGGTTTTAAAGCGGTACTTAGATGAATTTGCAGCATGACATGTAATTACGTAAACAGGAGGAGACCTCTTCAGTGTATTATTTAGACTGATGTGTTGAAATAATTGATGGCTGGTGACAGTTAATCATAAAGCCTTATCATACATGTAAATGCATTGGATCATCTAGGAACTGTTTTATGTAAAACATGCATGCCATGAATCATTTTAATATACTGCAGCCTAAATAGTACAGTGGTTTGCTCCGGGTCTAAATTTCATTAACATCAACTTAACAGATTTGAGTACTACTTGCACCCATGTTATCAGTACTCTTAGTAAGTTTGTTATCATTTATATCCAGTCACTATATGTTATTACTTAGGTACATACTTCTGGAATTAGCATAATAACATTATTGTTAAACTGTTCAATGAAACATAACTGTAGAATCCAAAGTTGTTTCACTGTTACACAGTTATCAATTTTTATTTATAAATTATTATTAAACATAATGCTTGACTACAATCCCACCAGATGGTAAGTAGCTTGGTGATATAATGAACACTTAAGTTTCCTTTTATTTGTAATTGGATTCTCCAAAACTGGACTAATGTGTTTGAAACTGTGTCACATTTCAGATTCCAGAAGCTAGTGTGGTCCGGAGCCGGTATCATAGTTGGTGGGTGTGATGGCGGCCTGCTGCAGTTCTACAATGCTGACAAGCTGCTACACAGTGCTAGTGATGCACTCATCGGGAGCAGTACAAAGCATAGTGGTATGAATTAAAATTATTTTATTTTAGGTATAAAATTTTGCTATAGTAATTACAGTTCCTCCACCAATCCGAACTGGAGTAGCATGGTGGAGTATGCTCTAGGCCTCCTCAAGAGGAGAGACCCGTGCCCAGTAGTGGGTCATTAATGGGTTGAAGCCATAGCCAAAAAATGATATATAAAAAAAACAGTTTGCTTGAATAAAAAAAAGCTGTGAATCTGTCAACAATTTACATACTCGTAAATTCTTATTTATAATGTAATAATGTGTGAAATCCAAAATTGTTTACACAGATGTTTGTATCCACAGCATTATTACATATTTGTACATAAAGTATAATTGACTATCAGGTAATATTGTGCCTTAAAATATGGAATATTCAAAATGTCACTGATATCACAAAAAAATAATAATATTTACAAAACAAATAACCACAAAGTAATTAACTATATTAAAATTACAAGTTGTAATAGAAAAGTCTTGTTGCAAATCTGCTCTTAAATTATTATTTACATAATTTGAAATTTGATAACAGCAACACTACAATGACTCCTATTGGATAGGAAGTTGGTTACAAATAAAATAAAACTTACAGATGTTAAGATTTATTATAAAACTGTTGATGTTAGCAATCATTAAATGTGTCATGAATCATGCTATCACAAGCAGTTAAATAGTGAACAGTAATGCATGTGTAGTTAGTTTGTAATGTAGGTCAGTTAGATCAATTTAATTGATAGTCTCATAAGTTGCTTGAACTTGCATGTGATGAGATAAAGTATTTTACTGTTTCATCAACTGTTACTTTATTATATATTTTATCATTGTGTTTCATTAATACTTAATTGCACTTTGATAAATGTTATCACATTAAGCGTACCCACAAATCAATAATATGGACACATATTGTATACTTTAATTTGCAAGTTTGAGACTATCTTAAATCCTATTTTCTTGTTCTGTCTCAGAACTAATTGATATATCGCACACCCAGATCTAAACTGAGACAACTCAAAAGTGGTGACTTTTGAGTTAGCCTTATTTTCGAATGCTCGGTGACCATACGCAACTTTCAAACTTACTAGGTTCAATAAAAGCTTCCTAGATTTGTCGCTAGATGGCATTGACTTTCTATTGTTAAATCAACGCACGCCACCATCTACCATCTAAACAAGTGTATTGTCAGTTCACAGTCGCTAGTCTTATGGAGTGCATGTATTTACTTGAACGTAAACGCGGACATCTTGAATTGTTACAGTTTAGATGAAAAATATACTTGATTTAATTTGAGTTGTTACAGTGTTGGTGAATTGTTCTGCCATATTAGTTGAGATATTTTGACTTGTTCCAGTTTTGTTTGACAAGGTAAATAATATTTTGTTACTATTTTAACTTGACTTTGTTTTGATGCATAAACTAATAAATTTTTAGTTAACGTACTTTAGTTGGAACAAAAATATTTTGATGTATTTCTGTATCAAACGTGACATTTTCTATTTTGTGACGCCTAAAAACCATACGGTATTGTATTATCTGTTCCAAATGATATTGTTTTTGATCAAATTAATTGCCAATTTGCTTTAAAAGTGTTTTTTTGAGTTAACTCACTATTGTTGGTAAAATAAAACCAATGTATTTCATTCATGTAAACAATTTTTCATTTCAGGGAAAAATGAAGCGAGGTCGTTTTCTTGTCAATATTATAAAAGAACGGTATAATGATGACCCAGTTATAGTTAACAAACAAGAGTCAACAACGTCTTTAGATGTAGAAGTAGAAGAAAATAAAGAAAATAGCCCAATAACCAACGTCGTGCTTTATAAATCATGCCATAGTCAGCAAATTGAAAAAGATTTAATTATTTCACCAAGTGAAGAAAGTTTTATAGACGACTCTGATAATGATCCAAGCTATGTTCGGCAAAAAAAGAAGAAACTGTCCCCTAAAGTAGTTGTAGCATCTTCCTCTTCGAGTTCATCTAGTACTTCTAATTCTAGCGATAGTTCTACCAGTAGTACTGATTCTGAAATTGTGAGTAGGGCTGATACTGTAACACAGTCTCAAAGTCAAGACTTTGGCAATAAAGACCACAATGACCAGCCTAATGAAGAGGTAAAAAGAGTAAAAAAGAGGCTAAGAAGAGAATCGGCATGGGCAGCTAATATTAACAAAGTCCTAAGGAATTCTGGTAAAGCCTATCAATCTTCGTCAAAAACAAAGAAATCCTTTCCTGAAAGGAAGGTTCGCACAGCTTGCGGAGAAAAATGCAGACAACATTGTAGTATGAAGATAGACGAAGAAACAAGACGAAACATATTTGACAGTTATTGGGGCTTAGCTAATCTTCAACGGCAGAGGGAGTATATCATCAGGCATACTCATGAAATTAAACCAAAGTACAGGTACTCTAGCACACAGGAGTATAGAAAGCTTAACAGAGCTTTTTATTTTGAAGTTTCCGGAAATAAAATCAGAGTATGTAAAACCTTTTTTAAGGCTACGCTTGATTTAAGTAATACGGCGATTACTACTGCACTCTCTAAGAAAAATGATTCTGGTGTAGTAGTCAATGATTTAAGAGGGAAGCACGGTAACCAACCCAAAATTGATACTGCAATAAAAGAAAGTGTTGTGGAGTTTATTAATAGTATCCCAAGGATTGAGTCGCACTATTTGAGAGCGCAGACATCACGTGAATTCATTTGCAGTGACAAATCGCTTGCGGACCTATATCGCGATTACAAAAAGTCTCGTGAACATAAACAGTTACCTTTCGCTACGAAGTCAACATTTTACAGGATGTTCAATACAGAATTTAATATTTCTTTTTTCTTTCCAAAAAAAGACCTTTGCGACCTCTGTGAGAGTTTTAAAAATGCCAACGAAGAAGAGAAATTGAAAATACGAGAGAGTTATGAGCAACATCTTTTAGAAAAAAAATTAGCAAGGGACCACAAAGAAAAAGACAAGAACAGAAAAGACGGAGTAATTACAGCTGTGTATGATTTACAAGCTGTTATGCAAGTACCAAAAGGTCAAGTTTCATTATTTTTCTATAAATCTCGGATTAATTGTTTAAATTTTACAATAAGTGATCTGAGAGCCAAAGATGTGATATGCTATTTTTGGGACGAGACAGAAGGGAAAAGAGGTGCTGTAGAAATAGGGTCATGCGTTCTGAAGTATATTGACACTTTATTAGAAAAATATCCTGACAAAGATCTTGACATTATATTTTATTCAGACAATTGTTGTGGACAACAAAAAAATAAGTATTTACTTTCTGTTTATGCGTATGCTGTTATCACTAAAAGAGTAACCTCAATAACACATAAATTCCTTATTCGTGGTCATTCTCAAAATGAGGGTGATAATGTACATAGCGTTATCGAAAAACAAATTAAAAGGCATATTAAATCTGGTCCAATATACACACCGCAACAATATTGCACTTTGATTCGTACGGCCAAAAAGTCTGGCAGTCCTTACAGAGTGGAAGAAATGACATTTGAAAATTTTCACAACATCAAATTCTTGCAAGAAGAGTGGGGAACCAATTTCAATGTAGACGAAGACCGTAATCAAGTCAAATGGCACGATATTAAAATCTTACGAGTAGAAAAGGAGAACCCAGGAGCATTTTTTTATAAAACCTCATTTTCAGATGAAAATTATAAAAAAGTGTTTGTGCGCAAACGCCGAACGAAAGAGGATCAGATAAAATTTTCGGGGCTTGTAAAAGCCTACACACAAAGAATAGCACTCTCTGAGGCAAAGATAAAAGACCTTAAGGATCTTATAAATAAACACGCTATCCCAATCCAATATGTAAATGCATACTTTAAATATGTACTTGATAATAATATATTATGTGATTATTTTTTATCCTAATTTTGTAAACTTTTATATTTTTGTTTAACGAAACATTTGACTTTACTGTTATTTAGTTAAGTAATGATAGACTGAGAGGAGAGACCCATGCCCAGTAGTGGGCCATTAATGGTTGAAGCAAAGCCAATGATAGACTGAAATGTTCGTGGGTGGGAAAGGTGATTCCCCTAATTTAATTATTGATCTCAAAAGTGCCATACTAAAAGTTTCTTAAGAAGTTTTTACAAGAATAATTAACACTAATTACTATTGATATAATAATTTCTAGGAGTTTTTTTTTAATAGAAGAAACTATTTTGTAGAAATGCTTACATTCTTTCAGTAATACTGACTATTTTAAGACTATTACTATTACTGAGTATTTTAAGACTGATATTTTGTGATTTATTATTAACCTCAAGGCATAAAAGTATTATTTTTTATTTTTCTGTTTAAGATTTAAAAAATTGTATATAACGAGAAAAAAAATATTTTGGAGAATTTTTTGTTTGATTTAGAATTAGAAATAAGTAAATCAAAATAATTCACTAGATTATTCATTGATGTTTATTTTTTTGGGCTCATTTTCTAAGATTTATCACTTTTTTGTTAGTTTTGTTTGAAGAATAGTTTATTTTCTTTTTGCTCTAATATAAGTTCAACTCAAAACGTTTAATAAAAACAGTTTCAAGTCTAAATGTGGTTAATTTTTTATAAAAAATTCCCACCCTAAAGTGTAATAACTCAAAAAATGGCGATAATCGCTTAAATTGATTGATTCTTAGTCTGAGTTAATTATACAGTGAAAATTACTACTTTTTATAATCTAAAATAAATTGAATTTTCTTACTTCCCTAACAAAAAATGTAGTTATACGTTTTTGTTGTCTCCTGGAAAATGACCTTTTTTGAGTTGTCTCAGTTTTGATCTAGGTGTGCGATATGTCTCATAACCAGATAGATGAATGCTAAACACTGGTTTGAATATTTAAATGTTTATAGTATGTCAAGTTTGATCAGTAATACAAAAAAACTGTTCACTACTGGTGAATTTGAATACCTGATCAATTTGTAGATAACATATAAAGCTTAAGTAGGCTTGAGTTCAGTTGAAGTCTTAGTATATTTACTACCATGCTAACGCCAACTGCAAATGATCACATGACATCTGCAGGGCACGTGTCGGCGTTGGACATCAACCCGTACCAGCAGAACCTGCTGGCGTCGGGTGCGTCGGAGAGCGAGATCTTTATCTGGGATTTGAACAACACGAGCCAGCCCATGGCGCCCGGCAAGCGCAGCCAGCCGCTCGACCACGTGCAGGGGTTGGCGTGGAACCATCAGGTAGGCAGCGGTTACAGACATTGATTTTTACGAGTCTTTTATTACGAGTCAATATATAATTAAAAAATAAGGCAGACACAAAATTATGATAATTTGAAGATGAAATCTCGTCTAAGAATACATTGTCATGGAACCCCAAGATAGATCTGATAAATATGATGTGTTCCTGGTTCAGCTTCTATTAATGCCTGAATGCCCATCTCTAGATTGTCTTGGATATTATCATATACAAAGATCAGAAAGAGAATCCTAGAACAGTAATTTATTTGACACAAGAATAAAATATTGGGTCATACTTTTCTATTGCATTAAATAAAACACAGCTTAAAAAATAGGTGACATAAATGTGTAAGTATTGCTCATTGTGGGACTCACGTGGACTCACAGGAGAGATTTTTTCACACTAAAATAAATGTTTTTTCAGGTCCAACACATCCTGGGATCCACATTCACAAACAGATGTGTCGTTTGGGACTTGAGAAAAAACGAACCTATAATGAAATTGAGGTATTACAGCTAGTGAATGGTAATAAAATGGAGTTTTTTGTCCGTTTCTCCAGTCCAACCGTGTAAGATAACGTAATGTTCCAGCGACGCGCAGTCCCGCACGCGCTGGCGCGCGCTGGCGTGGCACCCGGCCGTCGCCACGCAGCTGTGCATCGCCTCCGAGGACGACCTGGCGCCCGTCATCCAGCTCTGGGACTTGAGGTAATACGCCATTGCATACGATATGCAATCTTTGTTGTATGGGTGAGGGTGTTAATTTCAAAAGTCACTGCTACCAAAAGTGATTTATACCCATGCCCATGGGTACTAGATCTGGTCATGAACCCCAAGATGCTTTTGAAATCCAGATTTGTAATATGTTCAGGCACTATATGTATTCGCCTAGTATTAGAGTTTTGCAGTGAGAGATAGCCATGCAATCACAGAGGACATGGATGGATGTTTTCACTTTTCTCTGCCTCACATCTTTGTAGATTGTTGAATTTCATTGGTGAATTTGGAATGAACAGCATAAATACAACATATTTGTTGTTCTGATTTTACCCGGAGTGCAAGTCAAGTGCAGATTGATCAACATTAGTAATTGTAGGCTGGCAGCGTCCCCGCTGGAGACGCTGGAGGGGCACCGCAAGGGCGTGCTGGCGCTGTCGTGGTCGCGGCACGACCCCGCGCTGCTGCTGTCCGCCGGCAAGGACGGCGCGGTGCTCGTCTCCAACCCCAACGACGCCAAGCTCGTGAGTACAGGCCTAGTGTTTAGTTATGTTGTGTAAAAATAACAGAAAGTTAAAACGATATGAATGTATCGAGATCAAGTATGTAGACAGGAAATTTTATGGAAACATCTGTGAGACAGAGTGCGCCTGGTTGTGATGAGTGTGATGCGCACGTGCCAGAGAGAGCTACCACGGCAAGCTTCGCAATGGTTATTTGTTAGTGATTTCGTCATAACTTGCGCCGAAAAGCACTGATAGATCGCCACTGGAAGCTTTCTACGCGTCCTCCTTAATGCCTGTGATACATATGATAGTTTGTAACACACGAGCACGCACAATGCAGTCCTCTGAATGAGGGGTGGGTGAATGGGTACAAGCTCTGAGCTCTTGGGGTTGAGCTTGTGTTTTTATTCAAAAAATGGTTGTCTGTAAAGTCGGTTTACGGACGGTAGTTTAAAGTGACAACATCATGACAAAACATTGATGAAGTAGTGCTCGAATATAATATTATCTCTGGAAATTAACTTATAATTAGAAACTTATATCTTTATACTACAACGCCATCTAGAACTCCTGAACTAAACTATTTTTCAGCAAGTTCCTTTCTGACTTAATTGTGTATATAGTTTTGTTCATAGATGGCGCTTTCTCCATTGTTCGCTCGCTGGCGGAACGCGACAAATGAATCATCATTTTTCATGCGTGCACCCGGCATCGATTTAATAGACGTTATCACGTCAAAAAAAATGTTTTTACTTTTATTTTTTCGAATGAACAGTTGGTGTTGGGTATAGCACGTGTATGTGAGGTCTCTGGTTGTGTGTGTGGACAGGGCAGCGAGGTGGTGGTGGAGGGCGGCGAGCAGGCGGCGTGGCTGCTGGACGTGGCGTGGTCGCCGCGCGTGCCGGGCCTGCTGGCCGCCGCCGCCTTCGACCAGCGGCTCGCGCTGCACACGCTGATGGGCGGCTCCCGCCCGGAGGGGGTGAGTGCACTCTCCACTCACTTGTCACGTCATACCTTCTGTTACACTTCTAGTTGTGATTAGTTCTTTTTTCCTGTCCATTAGCGGGTGTTTTGTGAATAACCGACAATTTCACCTGGTCGATTGTTTGGTTGTTTGGTTTGTTTGTAAGTAACCACCGTTGATATAGATATCAGTAATGCCAAAGGCATGACCGATGGATTGTCATCCAAGAAAGGGAGAAGAAGAAGAAAAAAAAGAAAAAAAAAATTTTCTTCAAGCCCCATCTCAAGCCTCCAGTCGAAACACGACGGGCTGTTGCCCATGATAGTCACAAATACAATATTTTTCGCCTTGATAGCACTGATTTGATTCTGATGTAGGGAATTCTTCGAAGAGTCCTAATTCATACCTATTAAAAGTCACTTAATTAACATAGTGATTGATTTGATGAACTGATGACACGTGTTTGATATGGATCAGGTTCGATGGTATGATAATAACCGCTCATTTATGGTGATCGCACATATATCCGTACTGTACGCGCCGGACGCACCGCATTTGTATGATTTGTCGCGTATGATGCGGACATAATTTATGTGCGTTCAGCATTGAAGTGTTCAGTCGGCGACATTTACTAATGACTGACCTTTTCATCCAATCATTACTGAATCCTCTCTGACGTGTAATGTACTCGTATAATGAACAAGAGTAAGAGAAGTTTCCGTGTTGGTGTGCGTGCAGAGCGTGCAGAACACGAGCAACATAATGGATTCGTTCGGCGGCGCGGACTCGTTCGCGGCGCTGCCGGCCGTGGCGCGCGCGCCGCCCCCACCGCCCGCCGCCGCGCAGCCCGCGCGCGCCCCCCGCTGGCTGGCCCGCCCGCGCGCCGCCCGCTTCGCTGTTTGTATCATACTATTCTCATGTTAATGACGTCTTGTGGAGCCTAGCACGGGTCGTATTGACGTAGACCTCAAAACCAAAATAAGTTTTCATATTGCAAGACATTGTCTATAATCGTCCTAGCATTTAAATTAATTATTTTGAGAATTATTTTAACTTGTAATATAGCAATTTTATGATATAGGTGCTTCTAAAAAAGAAAATGTTGAATAAAGTTTATTGTAATTGTAGTTTGGCGGAAAACTGGTGACGTTCGACAAGTGCCCGCAGGAAGAAGGTTCGCAGAAATTAGTCTACATTAGTCAGGTAAATTTTATCGTTCTAAAGAACAATGCCCAACTGCCATACATCGTTTTATTTCATTTTCAACTTTAGCGTCTTAAAATAAAAAAAAATCTAAAAATCGCCGCTTTAATTTCTGAGCTTAGATATATAAGAATTTTCAGCAGACACACCCCAGAACCAAAGTATTTTGAGATTGAATTCTTATAACCATTGAGTCATAGAGTAGGGAAGACTTATGGCTGCCTGTAATTTTTACCATTACTTTATTCTGACTTTTTTTTGATTGACAACCGGAAATGGAAATTTGACATCATTACACTTGTCATACCAACATTTATAACGAAATTCTGTCTGTAATATTGGCCAGAAGTCTCCCTATATCTTGCTTGATACAAGCTATGTATCGAAGTGAGTGCCCGAATGAAAATTGACATTGTTGACATCATTGTTATTATAGTCAATTCATCACTTATTAATAAAATTATTTTACGCTGGGTATTAATTTTAAAATACGTAAAAAAATAATTGAATTGCTTCGGTATAACTGACGTTTTAAGACGCTAACAAAAATAAAAAATAATTTTTGGGTATTGTTCTTTATTAATTTTATTAAAATTAATGTAAAATATACACTACATTTCTGCAAATAAGCAAACAAGTGAAGAGAAAGTTCTCTAAGATGTATTTCGAGGATGGAATGTTTGAATTGATGAAAGCATTTTCTAAAAACCGTAAATTTTTAGTAACATCACAACTAAAATTGCTTTTACTTATTTGCGGTTCTTGATCTATGTCGATGTATGGGGAGTACAACCAATGGCAAAAATAATTTTTTTACTCAATTCAGTTTATCTTTTCGTACAATATACATGGACATTAGCTACATGTTTTTACGTAATCTTTGTTGCGCGAGTCCGTCTCGCACTTGGCTGGTTTTTTGATATAATTATTACGTTTAGGTAAACATAGGAGGACTTTATTAAAAACTAGGAAATCGCCCTCGCTTCGCTTTCGGAAAAATAGTAAAAAAATACAATATAGCCTATGTCACCCGGGGATAGTGTAGATTCCCAACAGTGAAAGAATTTTTCAAATCAGTTTGGTAGTTACTTTTTGGAGCTTATTCAATGCAAACAAACAATCAAATCTTTCCTCTTTATAGTATTAGTATAGATAAAGTTATTATAATATGAAGTATTTTTTTGTTGTTTATTTAAATAATATATATGTGTATGTGTGTGTGTGTGTGTGTGTGTGTGCAGGTGGTGAGCGAGCCGGAGATCGTGGAGCGCGCGGGCGAGCTGGACGCCGTGCTGGCGCTGGCCGCCGACCTGCAGCCCGGCGCCGCCGAGCGCCTCGCCGAGTGAGTGCACACCTTTACCACCTTATACACACATACACTTGACTGACTGACTAGGAACTTCCTAGGGTCCTTCAAGCAGCGGGCCATCACTTCTATCTTCTGGCAAACGCGTTGGTGACGCCCCTGATGTGGCTTGTCCATAGTCCATGGGCGGCGGTGATCACTTACCATCAGGTTACCTTTCTGCTCGTTCATCTGCTCAAAACATAAAAGGAGGATATACAGTTACATTATGTTTATAAATCACGTTATTGAAGTTTCAAATTAAAACCCGATCGCGAATTAAGACAAAATGTATCTGTTCAAGTTTAGTTATGTAAATATGAGCGATAGTAATTATTTATTATTATATTGTTAACCATTTGCCATCACGTCGTCAGCTCGTTTCCCGGCTATTACCGTTAAAAAATTTCATTGTACACTTCGTAGCTCTAAATCTAACAGTTCTCACCGTGTATGTGTGTGTGTGTGCGTGCGCAGGTACTGCCGCGCCCGGGGCGACGCGGCGGCGGACCAGCACGAGCGCTACACGTGGTTCTTCCTGCGCGCCTCCTTCCTGCCCTCCTTCCGCACTGAGGTGCTCAACCTGCTCGGTCAGTCCGTCACTGTTGTATTGCTGTACTACGTTATGTTGCTGTTGAGCAAAAACTTTATATACAGGGCGAATTTTTCAAGTGTGCGTAGATGGCCAAATCTGAAACTACGAGGAATAGCGAAAAATGCTCAAAGGAGCGTCGGGGCCGATTTTGATGAAAATTAAACCGCATCATTACATATTTGAAAAATCAATATTTTTAACCAGGAATCGAACCCGTTGATTTTGAAAAAAAAACATATCCTGTATTATCTCACCATTCGATAGTGTCATTAACAAGAATCGAATTCTGGGAAGCAATGACATACGGTAAACTTGTAACAGTTTAATAATAAACTTACAATCAGTTTTATAATAAATCCGACTCGAAGGACCAAAATGAATATACGATGTATTTCGTACAGGTTTCAAACAAGATGAGATCCCGTCCAAGTTCAAGGGGTCCGCGACGGCCGACGGCCAGCACGCCGCGCTCGGCCTCAGCCGCGTGAGTACACACGCACACATCACTCATCGCCTCTATAACCGCACTTTTCAACTTACAAATATGTTTCTAACTGGTTTAGCTCGAATTTTTACTTAATTTAATCACTAATTTTAATGAACGAGAACTTATTCGTTCTTGTTTTAAAATTCGTGGATTTCAATTCGTGGACACCCTGGTAGACAATCTGATCTTGTACAGAGAGGCAGATCCCGTCAATATTGATCGAAATGTTGGAGATATCGAAACTAATCAATCTCGCCTTTATATTCACTACTATTGAAGCTGTTCGGCCTTCAAGTTTACATAATTTTCCCCAACTGAATCTGATTTACATGCTCTATATTAATCTTATCTTTAAGTTCTATGTCACAATAACAAAACATAAGTAGTATAACATTTCCTTCTGGGAGTAATGTCACTGTCCACTACTCAGCCACTTACTAACCGTCTCTTCCTAATTTCTGCTAACATTAGGGCGAGTCCACGGAGACAGAGGCGGAGCTATCGACGGACACCAGCACGGACATGTCGGTAAGTTTGTATATAGTTGTTGTCGTCTGATTATGACATCATGTTGGACGGTTCTCATTTTGATGGATTTCTCTAGATACATGTCTGTGGATTTTCTCCGTCATCAATATTTAAATAATGAAGTTGTGTTTTGAGGCGTAAGTGAATAGTAAATTTTTACAATGAGCGTACAGAACAATTTCTAAACATGTTAAAATTATCACAAATATTGTTATTGTATATTGGTTTGATAATAGCATTATTGTAACATGAAAGTGATGAAAGTCACTAGCTCAAATACTATTATAATGTTTGATCGAACAACTTCAGTGTTTCTACGATAATATTGTAGTTGCGGACTGGTGAGAGGTTTTCAGGATAATGTATGAACTGTATTTATTGGTCGCAGGACGCGCACACCCTCATCGAGCGGAAGCTGGCCAACGTGGACCTCGAGCCATCCGTCACCAATGTCGTCATACCCAATGGAGATGGTACGTAGCGTCCAGGATAATACCATAACCAAACTCCATCGCAGTAGGTGTTGAGTGCGAGTGTTGTCTAGGAAACCAGTTGAAACCCCGTCTTTAGAGGCACCTGGGAGATGTATTAAGACCTTCTGCCACGTATACGTCATGTACAGACGTACGTGCGTAGGTTTGTACAGTCAGCAAATGAGTTAGGTATGCAGAAAATTATATTAAAATTATCCGTAATGCTTTAAATTACAGAATTTTTGTGTTATTATCAATGTTGAATGTTACCTACTTAAACACTTACCTTGATTTAACTTTGCTAATAACGTAAACAATCTATAATATTAAACATTTGTATAGTGCCCCGCATACGTAACTCTTGGGTTGTGTACATACTGCGTGCTACAGTGAACGGTGTTGTCCGCAGACAACACGAGCCTGGTGTGCCGCGCGCTGGTGTGCGGCAACCTGGAGGAGGCCGTCGAGCTGTGTCTGGAGGCCAACCGCATCGCCGACGCGCTCATCGTCGCCTCGCTCGGTAACACCCCCCCCCCCACACACACACACGCAAACACACCTCCCCCCTCCCAACAGACACACACACACGAACACATAGACACGCACACATTGCACGTTATGATGCATTAATACAGTACATACGAGTACATACGTTTTCTCTATAGCCGCTTCTGTATTCCACGACACTACACACATCTTACGATGTGTTATGTAAGATGATATTGAATTTTAAAGTCTTTTGAATATTAAAGCTCTTTTTTGACTAACAATGCGTTGGTGTTACCTTTGGTTTCCTGTAGTCATTCATTAACACATGTAATACACTGTTCTTGTACCCCTGTTGTGTGTGCTTTAATGTTAATGTTAACGCGTCAGGCAACAGATACGATAGTGACATTAGTCTCATTGCTCCAAGGTGATAACGGACAACTTAAAATAGCGTAATTATTGTACTTGCAGGTAGCCAAGAGCTCCTGTACAAGGTGCAGAAGTACCACCTGAACCGGTGCGCGGCGGACCCGGTGACGCTGGTGGCGGGCAGCCTGCTGCGCGCGCAGTGGGACAGCATGGTCCAGTGCGCCGCGTCCGCCTGCTGGAAGGACACGCTGGCCGCGCTCGTCACGCACTGCGACGGGGAGGCCGCTGCGCACTATTGTGGTAATGATTTGCTCATTACATTACTTTAAACATTTTAAACCTAAAGGAGAATGCCCATAGCCAGTACTCTCAAAAAAATTATCGCGTCACAATGATTTTTGGACAAAAAATTTAATAAAAATATTTCAAGTGTATACCCTATTTCCTAAAAAAATCCTCTTTGGGAATAATTTTCTGAAATTAATAAGTAACTTTACTTTTACAAAAAAAATCCATTAGGCCATTTAGGTTTGGATAAGGGCCAATCAGAAGTATTTTAAGATCCTTCGGGCCAATAGGTTGCATTGATTCCATTATGATTATGATACAACAAACTATATGACGTAAGGGGACTGTCAAATGAAAAAGAAAATTATTATAATCAGCCAGGAGTAATAGTGTTCTGTGATTATAATACATTACAAACTACATGGCGTTTTGGGACTGTCAAATGAATTTGAAACTTAAAAGATCGACATTATATACGCAATCGACTTTAATACCTCGGCATAGAGTCCATATTACTGTGAGTTTACTATAACCTAAATTGGAACTAATTTTGTTGAAAATCTTGTATTTCCTACTATTAACATTGACTAAAGTAGTATGTGTAATTTATTAAGATAACATAATCAAATAAAGGTATTTTTATCAAGACACAAAAATGTTAAAGTCAGTACATTTCTCCATACTAAATGGGCATTCTCCTTTGTATTCGATGTAGATTCCACTATCCTATCTTATTTTCCTGCTAATTTTATAAATGTAAAAGTTGATTGTGTTTCCCTCACGCGTTAACTGTTTTGCAGATTAATGGTCATAGCACACATATCAACTCGTAAACGGAACGTAAACGTATCAACTCTTGCATGTCAGTATTCTTTGTATGAAACTCCCTACTGTAAAGCACACTTATCGGATTCGTAACGTAATCGCCTCGCCTCGAGACAAGCTCACGAACCGCGGTACGGTGCGTGGACGACTTGCCGTACCCGCGCTTACGTCTCACCGTACGCTATCCGTCGACTTTCCGTTTCCTCGTGCACGCCCTGCGCCGCGGCTACCGCTGCATCGGCGAACTGCTGTCATTCATTCCGTCAACCAGCGGCCGGCGAGCCGTAAGCGCGGCGTCGCCTAGCCGTAAGCGCGGTGTCGCCTAGCCGTAGCCGAGCTTACGTTAGGTTGACGGCGAGGCGATCCGGTGCCGATCCCTTTCCGAGTTGATATGTGCGCTACGACCATAAAATGAAACTAGGCACACAGACATACCTTGTCCAGGAAACATAGGTTTTATCCCATTTTGTTTGTGTTTATGAAAACACTCCTCCGTGGGGAAAGTCGTGGTCGGAAAGTAGTAGAAACATATTAAATTTTTACATTCAGAAATGCTCGGCGACAAGCTATCCACGGAGTCGGACCCGGCGCTGCGCGCGGCGGCTCTGCTCTGCTACATCTGCGCGGCGGAGGGTGACGCGGTGGCGGCGCGCCTGGCGCCCCCCAGCCCCTCCCCCCGCTCGACCCCCGCCCCCGCCCCCACCGCCGCCGCGCTCGCCGACCGCGCCGAGCTGGCCTTGCTAGTGCGTCGCGCCGCCGCCGCCAGAGGGCGGAGTGTGCAGGTGAGTGCTGCCGGGGGGAACTCTGGGACCGCTACTCTTTATAATATGTGTCGTTTATAATGGACGGGAAATTTGGTTTTGTTTATTATTCTTGTAATTAAGTAGATGAGACTATTGTAACAGTTTATATAAAAGAATTGAACGGCCAATTATACAGTCAACCGTTCGCATTATACGCGAAAGGTCAAATACGCATAATGTTAGACACAACAAGCAAATTGGGTATTTTATTCAACATACCTTCTCCAATCAACAATTCCGTAAAGCAAGTTTCATTTAATTTAGAATCAACCCAAGCCACCGACACATAGTGTCAAGTGTTTCACTGCTTGTTATGGTTCCAGCCGGGCGGCAAGCTGGAGACGGTGCTGGGCGAGTACGCGAGCGCGCTGGCGGGACAGGGCTGTCTCCACCGCGCGCTGGCCGCGCTGCAGGGCTGCCACACCGACCTCACCCGCCGGCTCGAGGTGGCGCTCGGCCTGCAGGACCACAGGAACACACAGGTGGGTACGTCTGTATACAAACAGACAAGTCTTAACTTAGGTATATCATGATGTAAAACTTTCACTCTAAACTTTTTGAGCTAACTAAATTATCAAAGACAACACTACTTTAACACCAGTGCCACTACAAACACTTTCGTTCGAGGCATGACGTAACGGGTGGCGGGGGCTCGGACCCCGACTGCATGTCTGTCATGACATACATGCATGTCTGTCATTCAGTAAGCTCTTGCTTAAAATCCAAAATCATTTTTATCATGCTGTTGCACTTGTTAACTTAGTTTTTTTGAGTTAAACTCCTTTAGAATCGATTTTCATATTTAAGCCCGCGGTATGAAATTTTATGTGGAGTAAAATCAAACTGTATCCGTTACGTTATACGTTATTTTTGTTGGATGGTTAATCAGTAACAACGCCATCTGATATAAGTTTAAAATCATTTTGTTAGTGCACAGATCAATAAATTTATTGATCTGTGTACAAGAAATAAAGCTTATGTTGATTAAAATTCATTTATAAACCCTGAGTTCTGAACTATTCTTAGATAATATTTTGATTTTTCCTTAGATAACAGTTTGTTAAATAAAACATTACCAGACATGGTCATTTCCAGAAATGAGAATATCATTTCCATATTAATACCGGCATTTCCATCACTGCTATAAATTTATAAATGTAAATATCTCTAAAAAACATCTCACAGGTGTGCCTTTTGCATAAAATTCATGTTTTCAATTCTACATATAATTCATTATACTTAGCCAAAAATGCATTTGGTTAAATTTAAAAAAGTCATAAAAAAATACTATAGAATTTTTAGTTTATTCCACAGACTTATTCATTCCCACAAGTCATTTTATTATTGTTAATTATTTGATGTGATACTAGACTACATTCACATTCAAATCGGACCCGATGTAAACAAACCATTAAAATTCCTCTATAGGGTTTTCACAAACTGATTTGTGTTTCGTACACCAGTTATGTATTACAGAACTAAATAATAATTATGATATTTGTGACATCTTAATTAACTCATTATTGAACTATAACAACAACACACTAAGAGAAAACGAGGTAAAAACCAACATCTTATTACACTTTCATCAATAAACAATTCTTGCTCCCACATCCTTAATTACAAGGAGCAATTTGGAACCTTTTAGCAAAATATAATGTTTTGGTCTATGTGTATAAATAGAAATGACTACCAAAACCGTATAGCGATAATTGTGCGAACGTGCTCTGCAAATTGGTCGTATTATTTTCCGGCATAAATAAGTTTCATTTCACGCAGTATACTTAAGAATAAATCTTATTACAATAAATTAACTAAAGCCAATCTTCATTTTATTATATCCAAGACTATATCTATTTTATACATTATTAATTATTCCTTCTATTATTAAGGTATTAAAATATAAATTTATCTAATTTGAAAAGATAAAAAAGAACGGTTGCGTTCCGTTCGTACCTTTTCCGCGGGTACAGATGTTATAATATTACGTACTCTGTAGCCATAGTAGACCGGCTCGCACTTCGCAGCCGTCCGCCATTACATGTTCAAGAGATAACAAAACAAAACAAGTAATATTGTTCTGTGGAACAAAAGGTCAAGAAAATATTTAAACAAAATAAAAGAAAATGAGAGACGAAGGCCGTAAATTATATTATACCGATGAAACATGGATCAATGAAGGTAAATATTTAATTAAAATTTTATGTATCATTTCTTACAACTCAAGTAAACACAAGTGAATTAAAGCCATAATATCGGAGCTATTCAAAGTAGTTTAGGTCTATTAGTCCCTTGAACTGACTGAAGTATACAATGTAAACTTCATTGTAAGACTTGGGGGGATATTAATAACCTAATAATTAATTGTTTGATAATAGGTAATTTCTGTAGATTTGAAGTTGAGTTTATTGTCTTCCTTGGATATGTTATGCTACTTGTATGTTTATGCTTCATAACTTAATATACATATGGATTGTGCAAGGGCGGAAGAGCAACAAAACCCTACTTTTACAAATGCCCAGTATCTGTGAGATAAATATTTGAATAATGATGTGTTCAAGTGGATCAGTGACACCTATTATGTTTAAATGATTTTGAATTTGAATGTTATAAATAATAAAGTTATAATATTATGCATTTCAGGCCATACAAGAAGTAAAATGTGGCAAGATTTGAGCATTGCTTCAAGCCGAGAAGCACATAGAGAAGGCTTGTCAAAAGGATTAACAGAACCTTCGGGAAAAGGAAAGAGGTTAATCATAGTCCATATTGGTAGGTATTTCAGTTTCTTGAAAATTTTAATGTTATATACATGATGACTAGTGACCCTGCCTGCAAAGTGAGGGGACCTGAGTTTGACTCCCGGACGGGGAAAATATTTATGTGATAGATAAATATTTTCTACTCGGGTCATGGGTGTTATAGTGATGTGTTATGTGTGCCACACAAGGCACAATGTGTTACCGTTTATTTATTTACTTATTTCAAGTTTAAAATAATTGTACAGTATCTAAAAAGAAAAAAAACCTTAAATACATATTATAAAAAGTCACAAATACATAATTCTTAAATTACTTTTAGTAATTTAGTATAATTTTAGGAATGACTTATATAACTGTTATATACAAGTTATAAATGAATCACAAAATATATTATATTTGTCTTTTCTTTTCAGGAAGTGAAGATAGATTTGTTGAAAACGGACTGTTAATATTTGAATTATATTATATTAATTACACCTGCAGCATGGCAGAATTGTATGAACCATATTAAGAAAGAAGAGTTGAGGATGAGTGATTTGGATGGCATAACTGATGATGTCATTGATCGGTTTGTCATTCAAGTCTTTTGAATGAGGACACTACATCATCAGACACGTCACAATCAGAGAGTGATTAACCTTAAGGGTTTGAGCGAGGCTACTGATTACTGATATGACTATTTGATGTTGTTAAAAATTAAACCTGTAAAGATAATGTTTTCATTTTATTTCATAAAGTCCCTTATTCCTATTCCCAACTTAGGCTCATTGCAAGGCACAGGTCTCACCTTGCCACAAGATTAGTGATCAAAGCCTCAAGCAAAGGTTAGTGATTTAATTTACCTAAGAAATCATCTTAAAGTTTTATTTTGCCATTAGCAGTCACCTATACCAACTGCCAGCCAAAGTGTTGTGTTGCTACTACGAGCGTTTAACACTTTAATTTAGTATGGCCGTTGCGAAAGTGTTAACCTCAACAAATATAAATTTCTTGTAGATACTTCAGGTCACTTTGAAGTATGTAATAGCGAACAATGCCACAGTAAAACGTACTAATGTAGGACATTTTGAGGTTAGGACATCAAAGTTAGGTTTCAAGTGAAGTCACTATTTATGTAATTATTTTAATGCATTTTTCATTAAGAAGGCACTTGATTTGTTAAAAAAACACAAACAAAATAAAGCAAACAAAAATAATAAGTTACTGACATTACAACAAAAAGTTTCATACGCCTGTTTGTTTGTGGTTGCTATGCAACACTATCAGACACAATGTTTACATCGAGTCCGAACCGAGTTTGACTTGAGTATAGATGGCACTGTTCCACTTTCTGAATCGCGCTAATCACATAACTTCCGCACTTCCTTAAACTATCGTTGTACACTCAAAATACTATGAAATATTTGATACAATAAACTCGTTCGATTTATATTTTTGAAATGCAAAAGGCTTTCTCCTTTTGCTACCTGAATGCCTGACTGAATCCATATTATAAAGTTTATAAACTTATTTGTTATTTAATTCAGAATAGAACAAAACAATGTTGAATGTTCAGTAAAGTTGTTCAAACCAAATAACTACGATAAAATGATTATAGATTTACGTGACCTTATCAGATCAGAATTGTGATTAATTAAAATGCTACGTTAGAAATTTCTTATGAAATGTTTCTCGTCGGGAAGACAATATTGGGTTGACGATGAGGAAGTGTTTTTAAAATATTAATAGAATATATCCGCCATAATATTATCAAAGTTCTCTAAATATCAATTTAATTTCCTTTTTCATTAGACATGTCCTAATGTACTTAGGAAAAGTTTCAACCTTTGTGTTAACAGTGGCTTCAGGTATAGGTTTTTTAAATAAAACAAAGGACGGTTTAAATTAAAATTCAAAATCATATTTCTATATTTATATAGTTCTGATTATACTAATATTTAGAACAATTTTTTGAAACAATATGTATGAAAAATTACCTTAGTGTGAGTACGGTGAACGTGCCAGGTTAAAGCATTCGAGATATACTGATGTCTATGAGCGACGATGACCACTTCAGGTAGTCTTCGTCATCAGGTCATCAAGTGACTCTTATAATTAACTACTTGCAAAAAAAGCAGCGGTTTTCCCAGCATGAGACTAAGCTTCAAACCAATATGCAATCACTGCTACTGTTAGTGCAACTTAATCTTACACACGTTCCACAACCTGGTTAAAATCACGGTGACAATACAAAACACCATGTCGGTGAAGCAGTAAGGAAAGTACCGTACCGCCATAAACCGTAAAACATTATTAATTTATCGCATTTACAAAAATTGCAGTAATACTTTCACTGAACATTCATTAATAATAAAAAATAACATTCGAGGGACATCTTCCTTTCCGAGAAAAGGTTATGTGATAAAGATTTCACTTTACGATATGCTCGTTATTGTTAAAAATTCGTTACAAAATAAAGTAATATTAACATTTTGTCCGCAGACATTTATAACTCATAATGGTGCTTTTTCGTTTTATGTTTTTGTTGTTACAGTAGCACATATTGTCTAATTAACTTAATTACAAATCATTATGATACTACAAGATGTACCTAAGTTAAGACCTTATGGCTATCAAAGAAAATCTTATCGCATATCAACCAACGCGGCTGTTTTTTTACGGAAATAGGCAGAAATATATATAAATAAAAATATATATATGTCGGAGAAAACGCATCCTCCTCGACATCATCGTTAGCGGTCATAGGTCCAGTGGGCGACGTCTGGGTTAAGTGCGAGCACAAAACATAATATTCGCTCTCTTCTACTCCGCCATCAGCGGTTGCGGACCGAGTGGGCGTCATTTGGGTTAAACGCGAGCACAAAATAAAGTATTCACTGATTCCACACAATTTATTCACAGTATTATAAGATCAATGAAAAACGAATTAATTTGACACTTTAAGAACTTTAGGAATTATCGAACTAATTATTTAACAGAGCAGCGGGTTCGCGGCACCGACCTTACTTCACCAGACGCTAAACTCAGAATGATCCACCTCGATCAACTCACTCAACAAAACAACTCTGTCTCACAACGTGGCGAATGTACAGATGGCGCTTCGACTCCGCTAGAGGCTATCCTCTACTCTGATTGGACGTTAAATAATACAATGGCTTTAAATAAATTAATTAGATTTAAACGCGAATTAAATACAAACAGTAATAAATTAAATTGCAATAAATCGAGAGAAATAAATTAAGATTTAACTAAGTGTACCGGAACTAATAAAATCATGTAGTTACGTCCACTTCCTCCGCAAATTAATTGGAATTGTTACAATATAAAGATGTAGTAAATCAAATGTTATTAAACACAGATTTGACAACTCATTATTTAAATAAACAATTGATCTCTAATCGTACAGCTAGCAATCAACTCAGCTTCCATCTACTTCCTCCGACATATATATATAAATAGAAAGTGGATGTGTATGATTGTTGTTTTCGAAATATCCGCCGAATTAAAGAGATTTATGTCTTAGCTTTTAAGTTGACTCATTTGTATAACTATAGTTATAATTTTATATAAGGTTCGGCATGGGAGCAGTTGCTAGTATAAATACAAATTAGTATATATTTGCTCGTCGTCAATTGCAGCTAAGTAACTGCACTACAAAATTGATATATTTATGACTTTAAAACGCCTCGGACACACCATTTCATCTTTGTTGTTACAGCAACAACAACAACAACAACAACAACAACAACAGCAACAGACGCAGCAACAGTTCGCGGCGCGCTCCCGCACGGTGAGCAGCCACTCGCAGAAACGCGGCCATCTTGTGGGACACAATGACGTCAGCAACACATATAGTGCTGGTAAGACGTCAATGAGGTTTTGCATCAAAAAATATGATAAAATATGAAATTCAACCTCTTTCTTCCTCTAAGTGACTAGTGGTAATTCGGTCGAAAGTTTACCGTTTTCGTAATAGATTTGTGACTGTTTTTATTATCTAGTGCCTCCAACTTACGATTCTGGTTGGGGAGTACCCGCGCAGCCGTCATTCCCCGGAGCGCCTCCGCTGCAGCCACAACCGATGCAACCGCCACCGTTGCAGCCGCAACCGATGCAACCACAACCGATGCAACCACAACCGATGCAACCACAACCGATGCAACCACAACCAATGCAACCACAACCGATGCAACCGCAACCTATGCAACCGCAACCTTTACAACCGCAGCCGATGCAACCGCCCCGACCGGGTAGTGTCGGCCCTCAGCCTGGTTAGTCTTTATCGCGTATCTCTATTTTGTTATTATGTGCTTAGTTTTGGTTTTTTAATAATAAAATTTTATTCTGACGCTTTTACAAAGTTTTTCGAAAATGTAGTAGAAAATTCATTTTCACTGTGTGAAAAATTTTTGTATCCCGCTATATAGCGGCCTATATATATAAATATTTGCATAATAGTAATCACAACTCAATCGACGATAAAACACGCCATGTTTTAATACCTATGACAGGCAGCGTGACGGGCAGATCCAAATACAAAGTGGACCCCTCGGTGCAGTCGGCGCCGCTCTACAACCAGTACAGCTTCAACAACCCCGTGACGTCACAGCCGCAGAGCTACGGCTACACCAGCCCTCTGCCGGACCCGTACGCGCCCGGGGGCACGGGGATCACGGGGGCCACTGGGGTCACGGGGGGCACTGGGGTCACTTCGCTCAACCCGGCTAGTGCAGCGCCCGTTAACGGCAACTATTACGGCGCCGTAGAGCAGGCGGTGCCCGCTGCGGCTAAACCGGTCCCGCCTGGATGGAATGATCCTCCCATCATGACTTCTAAACCTAAGGTAACGGCTTTTACTATTATTAGATTATGTTATATTGTAGAAAAAGTGGTGTCAAATATCACTTTTTGTTTGCTTCGGTTAGGGTTGGTTGTATGTATCTTTATTTTTCTTTAGAATTTTATGCAATAGTAATTTTATTTTCTTATTTCGTATATTAACTTTATGAAGTTACGACCTATGGGTTGTAACTTGTAACAAGGCAACTTAAATGTAGCCTCATTGGTTGCACGAGTCGATCTAACAGTGTTTTATGCGAGTGTCCACGTACGTTCTGTAAAGAAAAAAGAGCTTGTACGCTAAAATATACCTAATAAATATAACCGCACTCAGCGCTATATTGCTTGTCTTGTGGCGTACTAAGAAATGTTACATACCATAGTACTATAAATATTTATTTTATTATACATGTATTATTATCTAACTTTATTTCAAGCATTTTAAAATACGATGACAGGAGAGAATTTAGACAGCTATTATATATTTATTATTATTTATTTTATATATATGTTATATGTGTGTGCATTTAGCTGTTAACGGAGGATATGTCAGCGTTGCACGCGGGCACGCGCCAGTGGAGCCACATTATAGAGCACAGGCGCACCCACCAGGTACCGGGGGGAGGGGGAGACGTTGTAATGAAGTAATATCCGGCTCATAACATCACAATGTCCATGGTATATGTACGGTACGACTGACAACTATACCCCCGTGACTGAGACACACTGACATGACACTGTATACAAAAACTAAAATGCGTATTAGTAATGAAGTCCGACAATCAAATTATAAATGCCAAATTGTTTTTGCATATAATTTGTGCTGGATACTTGTACGTTAGATTGCCAAATGAAATGCGCGATAGGAACTTAACCTCGTAACATCATATAGTGCCGATAGTGCTGTAGTTATATCAGTCGTATGTGCGTATACATGTACTATACTATAGTAGGCTGATGTTAACGTACGTCACCTCCATCCCCCCCCGCCCCCTGCCCCCCGCCCCCCGCCCCCCGCACCGACAGCATGCCTCGTCCTATCCACAGGCTTGGCGGTTGAAGCTCTAACTAAACCTTATCGTCGGAAGCTAGATGAATAAATCATGACGTTATATTTGCAAGCCCCGCGTGCATTTGTGTGTGTGTGTGTGTGTGCGCGTGTGGTATTAATCTGTCAACCTACATAAATATTTCTATTATTTAATTATATCAAAAGAACTGTGATTTTTTCTGATGTTGTTTTTTCTGAACATTTAATTACTAATATTAAGTCAGTTCAATTATAAAACATGTATAGAAACATTCGTTTGTGGAATTTTGTTTTAATACATCCATAATGGACCATGGATGTCATATATTCGGTTTTACATTTTATGGTTGTTACTTGTCTTAATTGTACAAAAATACTACGTACTATAAATGTATGTTTGTACCCGCAGCATAAACAAGAAGCTCACCAGCCGCAAGCGCCAATAACACACCCGCTGTTTGGAGTGGAGCCCCCGCAGCACGTGCCGCTGGTACCGGGGCAGTACCCGGGGCAGGGGCAACAGTACCCCCAGGGACAACAGTTCCCCGGCCAGGGGCAACAGTTCCCCGCCCAGGGGCAACAGTACCCCGGCCAGGGGCAACAGTACCCCGGCCAGGGGCAACAGTACCCCGGCCAGGGACAACAGTTCTCTGGTCAGCCGGTGTACCAGCAGCAGGGGACGTACCAAGACCAGTACCAGGGCTACCAGCTCCAGCCGCCGCCTGGCTTCGCGAAACAGGTATGGCTTGTGGCGTATTATATAAGCACTGATGTTAAGGGCCACCAATATAAAATCTTGATACTAGACTGATCCTACCGATGTACTGAGTTTCTTTAGGAGGTTGTGTTGAGTTTGAAATCAAAGTCCGAATGTGTTGAGTCATCTTTACTATTTCACTTTACAAATTACATGAAAAGGTACTGGTACACAATTTAGTTAAGATTTAGACACGGGTTAATCAAACGTGTGTAAGAAGACGACGGTAGAGACGTGTGACTTGCGCGGGTGCATAGGTTTACGATTACATATTGTCAGCAAATAGGTCACGTCCCAATATGGTGTATTCATCGACAATCAAATCTCTCGTTTCGGAATCACTGTTGGAGTCAATTCTGTTCGTGATTTACGAGGCCCTGCCTTCACAGACTACTAATTACGAGCTTTTATTTACCTTGCTATGTTTGTTAAGTTTTGTACACTGAATTAAGATTTTCTTTTTAGCAATCCCCGCCACAGCTCCGTTTCATAAAATACATTCTATAGTACCCACACCCAAAAAGTTGCTAACTTTCAGGAGGCGTTTTATTACTGTACAGCATTGGCTTCAACCTATTAATGGCCCACTACTGTGCACGGGTCTCTCCTCTCAAGGAGGCCTAGAGCATACTCCACCATGCTGCTCCAGTGTGGATTGGTGGAAGGGCTAGTGACTAACCCGAGTGTCAGAAGTTTTCAAACCACCCGAGGGCCTCCGAAATGGCTTAACGACTGTTATCTTATTATAACATCGGGACCGACGGCTTTACGTGCCCTCCGAAACACGGAAGCGCTCAAGAACTTTACTGTACAGCATTAAGATAAGTGTAAGTTATGTCTGCGTCAATGTATTCATGTAACGTTTGTGGTGGCAGCAGAAGGTGGAGGCCTCGCAGCCGGCGGCGGAGCCCGAGCCGGTGGCGAAGGGCCCGTTGCCCGAGGAGCACCTGGTGCTGCAGACAGTGCTCGATGGCATCAGGGACGAGTGCTACCAGCGCGCTAACACCTCGGTGAGACGAGACCAGAATTTGTTTTTGTTGATCGACTTTTAGAAACATTAGAATCGTTCTTAATATTCTGTTTAGACATAATCCTCAAGTCAGTCAAAGTCAAAGTCAAAATATTTTATTCATATAGGTATCATTGATACACAGTTGCCGAGTATAGTCAAAAATTCTCAACATTTAGTCGTTCTAACTTAACGTTGTTACTTATCCTTATTTAATATCCTTATCCCTATTATATTATCCTTATAGATAACGAATATCTGCTTCTATTAATTCGTAATTTCAACATGTTTTGCGTGTAACTTTTTATTGTTATGAGAATCAATCCTTCAGTTAATTAGGATTTTGTTTACCCAGGCTATGAAGAGGAGATTGGAGGATGTCCAAAGGAGATTAGAAATATTGTACGACTTGCTGCGCGACTATAGGGTACGTATAAAACTAAGAATGAATCATTTCATTTCTTAAATATTTTCGAAACATCTTTACAAAAAAATGTGTTGCTGATGTGTGTTGATGATGGCGACGATAGCCCTTTACCATTAGGTTGATCAGTTCATCTTTTCGCCGGTGGTTTCAACAAAAAAAAAGCAACCTTAACACTAGCCGTTTTATGTGACTTTTTAATTTTTTCGTACCAACAAAGTGTCAGTTTCTAGTAAATATTAATATTGTCTGAGCAAAGCCCAACGAAGTTCGTTTCATAGATAGACCCTCCTTACACACACGCTGTCAATACTACCTCCCCCAGTTATCCGGGTCAGCGCTGAGCACGCTACACACGTGCGTGATGGCGATTAATATGATGTCACATTGTTACAACTATTTCTTCGTTTCTGTATCTGTTGCTCGGTCAACTTGGTAACGAAGTGCTGCGAGCAATGGCCGGTGTGTGGTGCTCCTTAGACAACAGCTCACAAATAAAATAATAATAATAATAATAAATAACGCTTCATACTCATGGCCCCACACTAGGATTCCCTGTGTCGTGGGTGCCATGGACAAAACACTAGACTAGGACATTCACACCCAGACCAAGAACAGAAATTCGAACTCATCATTCTTTCCGCCTCGTTGGGACGATTCCCAACCGAACCCAGAACTATTGGCGTGGCGATCTGGCATAGTAACCATTGCGCCACACAGGTCGTTAAAAATTAACGTTATAACCCCCCCCAGCTGTCGGAGTCAGCGCTGAGCACGCTCCACACGTGCGTGCAGCAGGCGCGCGCGGGCGCGTACGAGGGCGCGCTGGCGGCGAGCGCGGCGCTGGCTGCGGGCGCGGACTTCGCCGCCGCCGCCAGCTTCCTGCCCGCGCTCAAAACGCTCTTCCTGCTGGCCTCCCAGCTGCAGCTCGCCCCGCGGTGATCACCACACAGGTTCGGGGTGGCGGATAGATGGCGCTGATACTTGACACGTTTACCTACTCCATTGTTCTGAAACATTTGTATATTTCTTGTTCCGTTTTTAGAGCCCGCGTAGACATAAAGAGTTCAACTGTTCTGAGTTCCACGCAGGCACGCAGACCGCGCCGCTCAGAGTGAACGCTTGCGTTCTATTCCCAAAAATAAAAAGAAAGCGGAACGCACAACGAAGAATTAAGAACGGCTGAGCTCTTTCTCTCTGCGCGGGCTCTAAGGGTTTTGGAAAGTAAGTTCCTATATTTTTGCACTGAAACACACAGTTTTTTTATGATCGAGTGAAATATGTCATCGATGCTATGCGAAATAAAATTATGTGAAAAAATAACACGTTGAAATTAAAAAAAAAACGTAATGTCACACTACACGATGTTACAAAATCTAGCAACAACGTTTGGCAGTCCTCCCCCACTCCCTCCCCACCTCCCTATTGTTGTGAAACGCTTAGGTTTTCACTTTTTTTATAAGCGGTAGTATCGTGCGCTCAGTTCAATGCCTCTGAATTATTACTGACTATTTTTTTTGTCGAAATATTTATTAATTCAGTATGAATTGTACAATACATTATTCCTCTAATGTGATGTGTGCCTGCCACTGTCGGCTACTACGACTCGTTCGCGTTGGCTACTGCATTTAGCTTTCAAGGCCACTGACAGACTATTAACGATATCGAAAATAGAAACTATGAGAAATGAATTGTAGTAATTTTGACATCGCTAACAAAATATTATTAAGCCTAAAGATACTGCTGTATATACTGTACATCTCTAACTATAAAGCCATAATGTCATATGATTCTTTAATCTTTGTCTATTCTTGTTTCATAAAATTTACTTATTGACCAACTAATCTTATAGCGATATGCAAGTATTACTCAAACTACTGTAACGAAACAAGGACCTACTAAATAGTTTCTTAATACATGCTTGTAGTATATTATCGAGTGATTCACTTTAATGTTGTATTTTATCCTGTTGCTGTTGATGTGAATTATTTATAAACCTAACGGTTATGTCCTGACTAGTACAGTTTGCTATTTCCTATCCGGCTAGAGAGTAAGGTACCGTTTAGTGTTTTAGTAGGTTTTAACTGTAAAACCTATTTACATCGGCAAATTCAAGGTCTTTTTGTATGAAATCATGCAATTTTTTTTTGGTATAACCTGTGTACCGCTATATATTAACTTTTTAATGAGTACAGAAATACCAAACTGATAATATTTAGTAAAATTTTTTTATGGCTATTTTAATCAACGGCATTTATCCGTTACAAAAGTAAATTTAATCAATTGTAACAATGTTTTAAAGTACGTAGTCCATTATATTTCATAATTGTAATATAATGAAGTAACGTCCTTTGTATAACGAGGTTTTATATAGTAAATGAAAATAACAGTCGTTTGTTGTACCAAATATATATTGGTGTATTTAAACTAGGATTCATTAATAAAATTAAAATAACATTGCAAATAGTAACTACATTGAATCAAGTAACTTTTTTACATGTTAGATACTGAAAATGCTTATAATGTAATTAAATCACATAGAATAATACACCAGTAGTATAAAAAGCCTACTGACTGTTCGATTTCGTATGCGATTTCTCGAATCGATTTGTAGACAATTTGACATTTATTTCCTACGTGTCTACGTCATAATAGTCCTAATCGTTGAATCGACATAATATTGTATCGATGCTTTAATACAATATCGAATATTGAATATTGGATAGTCAGTGGGCTCTAAAATACCACAGTGTAACATAAAAGTGCCTGCCGAATGATTATTAGATTCATGTACAAATGTTAAAGTTATAGTTGTTTGCATGTCAACAAAATATTCCTTTTAAATATTAATATATTTTATATTTTCATGTTATCTCATAACTCTATCATTAATTGCTTAAACACGTATTTATGAATTATAATTTTGGCATGATCTTTATAAAACATATTTTGTTTATTGCTATGTAAGGAGGTTAGTTCTTTTAAATTATTTATTAGAGTTCCCTGAGATCAGAATGCTTACTGTAATAGATCTTTTGTTTGAGATTATTCGCGTGACACAGTACTTAACGAACCATGGCTAATTGAAAGGGTTCTTTCTCTCTTCTCAAGGATCTTTGGTTTCTCTTCTAAGGATTATTAATCTTAGACCCATCTTTTGACCAGAACTGAGTAGGAACCATGAGGTAATAATAAGTTTCAAAAGATTAGAACAAAGTAGTTGCATTTATGGGCAATAATCTAAAAGATTTTTCCGGATTTACCTTATTTTATCATCGATGCCCTATACGAGTTGCTATTGAAGTAACTATCTAAATTTTATTTATGGTTGCTATTCTTTACTGGTTGCTACAGTACGGCCGACGTATCTTGACGCGTCTGAACTTCGCGCAGAAGGCTGCGCAGTAACATAATTCGGCAATGCTCGGTACGCGGCGTATTATGTCTCGGTCACACGTTAGCATGTCCGTGTGGCTATCTCGGTCTCACATGCGCTAAAGTTCGCAAAACCTATGTTCAGACGCGCCAAGATACGTCGGCCGTACTGTACATTTAGTACTAGGGACGGTCTAGTACTACAGAAGGTAACTAGTGGGACTCGACACATTTGTTTAGTCAATTGTAATTCGATGGATTTTATTTATTGTCCTCGTGTTGTCCGCGACGTCCGCGAGCCGCGAGCCGAGCGGTGTGAATGGTGAACTGTTCTGTTGAATGACTAATATATGCATAAGAGCTGTATTGATTGAAGATTATTATTATATCAATAAAATATATTTTTGAACTAAACTGTTTTTTACTCATTCCCAATTTAAACATACGTCCCGGGTTATAGCAGATTTTAAAACGACGATGGTATTATTTGATGTCTGTTAAGTCCGATTTACACGTATTAAGTAGTTAAGTAGATAAATAAAGGAGAATGCCCATAGCCAGTACTCTTAAAAAAGTAATTGTGTCACAATGATATTTGGACAAAAAATTTGATTAAAATATTTCAAGTATTTTACCCTATTTCCTAAAAAATCCTTATTGGGAATATTTTTTTTAAATTAATAAGTAAGTAATTTTACTTCCGTTTTACAAAAGAAAACCATTGCGCCATTTATGTTTGGATAAGGGCCAATCAGGAATCTTTTAAGATCCTTCGGGCCAATAGGTTGCATTGATTCGATTATAATTATGATACAACAAAGTCAACAAACTATATGACGTAAGGGGACTGTCAAATAAATTAGAAAATTATTATAATCAGCCAGGAGTAATAGTGTTCTGTCATTATAATACATTACAAACTACATGGTGTTTGGGGACTGTCAAATGAATTTGAAACTTAAAAGATCGACATTACATACGCAATCGACTTTAGTACGCCTGCATAGAGTCCATATTACTGTGAGTTTACTATATTCCTAAATAAAAACTAATTTTGTTGAAAATCTCGTATTTCCTACTATTAAAATTGACTAAAGTTAGTATGTGTTATTTATTAAGATAACTTAATTAAATAAAGGTATTTTTATCAAGACACAAAAATGTTAAAGTCAGTACATTTCACCATACTAAATGAGCATTCTCCTTTTAACTAAAAATTTACTATATTGTCTGTTTACACGTATTAATTTACTTAAAATTTAGTTATCTACTTAACTACTTAATACGTGTAAATCGGACTTTATAAAATTATTCTAGACATGCGATGTAGAACGCTTCAATACAATACCTAAATACCACTTAACTGAGAATGAAAATGGTTTCATGTTTTGTAAAATGAAATACCTATGTGACACTGTTCGCGAAAATAGTTGATAGAAATATGCTACATACACCGTGCAATGTGGAAGAGTAGGACGAAAGTACTTGCGTGAAAACGAACAACCCAAAACCCATTGTCAAATATTACTTACACACTGGATGGCTTTAAACGGTGAGGACATTAAAACACTTCCCGCGACTGGAATCGGCAGCGCGCTGCCTATCGCCGCTTTTTGTGACAGGGGAAGGGTTCCGTTTTATATTTTTTATATCATAGTAATATAATACGCATATTTATGCTTCCTAATTGTTCGGTAATATCTTTGTACTTTATTTTCATTCTGGCAATACATTCGCAATTGATATTTTGTTACGCATCCATATAGGATCTACCTACCTTGATATTTTTTCGGTCGTCGTGCGCAAGCGCCGCCGAACGATAGTAGCCGAGGTATCGAAAGACGCGACGCCACGAGACGGAATAAAGTTGGTGGATTTCACGTGGATTTCCTTTTTGGTGTATAATATCAAATACAGTCTACTTTCGATTCGATTCGTCACCACCACCATTTTAGGTAACGGGGTTCTAAACCATTAATACTCGACTCCCGCCGAGTATTCCGAGTCCGGATGACAATCATCAACACTATAACTAATTTTTACCTAATTAAATTTATTTTTTTACAGCCGATAAACGAGTAGACAGGCTCATCGGTGATAAGATAGTATCACCCTGTTATCTATTTAAAAAAATAATTAACGTTTGATTTTATTATTTTTCTTAGCAAAAACTAATAAAGCAATCGGATAATGTCTTAATTTCCGCCAAGGAATGCCTGATATCTAGAAAGTAACATTTTTAATTTGCCAAGAACCCGAACCAATCTGAAAGCGTTCTCACTTGCCGGCGACAACAACCGGGCCAGTAATTATCGAAGACCACTCCACTGCGAATGCAATCGGAGTGCATTTCATAGAACCCATTGCACCGCTACACAGCGACACCGCACCCATTTATAGTTTTTACGTACTTGAACGTAATCACTGCAATGACAAATCTGTGGAGTGTGGAGTGTAGGCTCTTGAGTACAACGGAACAACTAGGTTTAGTAAGTAGGTATATTGAAACTACTTGAATACCTATATATTGCAATTTATGCATGTTACTTAGAAGTGATTTAGGGTTAAGTAAGTAAGAACCTTCGAGGTTTTACAACGACATCCTAAAAGTCACATAGTCAAAAAGAATTTCACAATCTTATTCGAAAGTCTTCTGAAAACATTCTGCAGTAGGTACCTTCGTAACGTATTACTTACCTTTAAATAGACCCGAAATGAAAGACGGATAAAGAATTGAAATAAACAAGAGAGCGGAATATACGGAATTTCTGAGCGGTGTGCCCTGAAAAGCTTTTGAAAACTCTTTCATGAGCGTAGGAATGTACCTAATGTATTGAAAAAATATTCTCAATACGAGTGGGGCGCAAGTGCCCCCTAACTAAATAATAGCGTGTGTTGCTGCTGCTGCGATGCCGCTTGCCGGCTGCATTGTGGGACGTCTGGGACTCATGGGGCCGCACGAGTCTTGCCGACGGAATCTGTCTCCACTGTTCGCCCGAATACGACAAAATATTTTTATAACCTTGATTTGAATTAATTTTATTAAACTTGCAATGAAATGTTTATAATGGGAGAGATTATAAGGATTCTTTCCTTAAAATCTTGAATTTGTTAATGAGCTTTTGTTGAGTTTTTGTCGTTGACAATCACGACGTGGTTTTTCTACCAATTATGGCGAGTTGTGCCTTGCCAAGAAAGTAATGTGTACTTACATGACACGGCCAAACACTGGAAAATATTCCGGCAAGGTAGCTAACCCTTTGCACTCGAGAGGTGAGTCTCACTCACCACATTATTTATTGCCACAACTCGAGAGGTGACTCGCTCACCACTTTGTTTGGTGCAGAAATTCGATGCGCTGTGTAAACTACCTACTTACGTTTCTTTATTTGTTAATTATTATTGATCATCGAATTTCCGCACCAAACAAAGTGGTGAACGAGTCACCTCTCGAGTTGTGGCAATAAATCATGTGGTGAGCAAGACTCACCTCTCGAGTGCAAAGGGTTAATAATGATTTGCACACCACCTTGGCCGTTCTATGATTATTTATGGTAATAATTCTAATAAAGCTTTATCTATTGCTCAATCGTCTATTAATTTTGACGCAGGAGTACGTAACTCTTGAGATAGCGATTACAATTTAGCATTGTCTGTAGTAACCTATTTTGCAAGCTGTGGAATTTTAACGTTATCGTTTATTAAACTGACAATGTCCGATGCCGTGATACCGTGCCGTGATGCCGTGTCGTGATGCCTCGTGGATACGTGCAGGCCCCAGACTCGGCTCGGATTAGCTGAGTGTAACGAAGTCGTCTTACGCTGCCACCATTGTGTGCAGTATTAAAAATAATACATCACAACGACACTCTGACTTCTGGATATGGCCGCCGTGGATTGTGGCTTGTCCTATAGTTACAGTTCATTTTTAATTTATTTTGTGCATATTGGGGACTAAACTCCACACTCTTTGTTTTCTTAGCATATAATTATGGATTGTGATAAAACTTCGTTATACGTGCAGTCGTAGGTAGTATATGACTCACATGAGAAAATAAATAACATTTATGTACCTAGTCAGTCACACTTGGGCCACTTGGATTAGTGGAACTAAAGGTCGTAGCTGACTTATACGACACCGCTCCCATCCAACCGAAGTATGAGAATTCAAATATAAACTTTAAAATCGTGCTCTGTAGGTACAACTATTGAGTGGCAAGGTTGCGGTTAGCTTGCTTCCCGCGCGCGGGCTGCTAATTTTTGTTGTTACTGTAAAGTGCACCTACAGAGCACGATTTTAAGTTTATATTTGAATTCTCATACTTCGGTTGGATGGGAGCGGTGTCGTATAAGTCAGCTACGACCTTAACCCTTCCACCAATCCGCACTGGAGCAGCGTGGTGGAGTATGCTCTTGTCCTCCTGGGTTAAAGCCAGCCAGTCAGCCAGTTGGTCGTAAAATTATGAGGAAGTAAAGCTTTTCTAATGGGGCCCATTTCATAAAAAGAGCCTGCAATGCGCAAGGGTTATTTTTAAGAACATGACTCATATTTTAGATTATGTATATTTAGCAGAAGGAGGTATTCTATGGTGTGAACTCAGATCATCTCTGCAAACCATGTATCAAAGTACTATGAACATGGGTCTCTCTCTGTGGGCGTAATTATATGTCAGGACTGCCAGGATACTAAATAAAACACACAATTCGACAGGCACAAGGATACTATTCGTTTATTGCCTGATAACACCCGATTTTATCAATTCAACGTTATTTAGTTGTTTACTTTGATTCGCGATACTCTCAATCTGTCTGTCTTCTTGACAGTTCCCTTTTTCTTAATTCCAAAGATTAATACGAACTTATTTTAGGCTGCACCGATACGGCCATACTGACAAGACACACGTCCTCGTGTGTGAATCGTACTAAATCGCGTCATATTGAACAAAGGTTACATAAACAAGGATCTCCAAGAGCAATTACGAATTTGGAATAATTATCCTGAGCCACGTACCATAGTCGTTAACTTCAATTATCAAAAGCAATAACAAACATTCTCAATGATCTCGAGTAAGTCCTTCAATCTCCACGGCTTTCAAAGCCAACCAGCAATCTCCGTTGCTACCATACACATATCATACCAGAGCAAAACACGAATCGCACTTCGATCGTAATTGCCACTGGCGCTACAAAGTTACTGACTCGAGTTCCCATCTTATCTTATTCATCAGCAAAATCATTATTAATATCAACATCGACTGGTACATGACCTACAGGCATTCTCAAAACTTTCCTTTACTTTACTGCCAAAGGTTACAACAAAGCTCTTTGTTGCCCGAAATCCCGCAAAAATAGCATCAGTTCATTTTTTAGCATTACCACTGCTTCGCAATGTGTTCTCGTTATGGAGAAGAAGCAGCGCAAGAAACTACATAACAACACTTTTTTTGTTACGGAACTACCAAATTATTATTTACACGATTTTAAAGTCTTTACGTCTCGCGTCGATCGTTTGGTACGTCGCGGCGTCGTCACCGAATCTAAGAATCTTGTCCGTTCCTCTCACTGTTGCGGCCATCGCTGACGACTCACACGTCCTCGTGTGATCATTCTGTAAAGACAAAATCAGCACAGTATTTCGTTCGGCTATTCTGACTTCATGAAGTGAGGGAAGTGTATGTGTGTGTATGTTTTGTGTGTGCTCGTAATCCCCGATAAAATTTCACAACTCCCATATCAACTATATTCAATATACTCAATCATTCCTCAATAAATTAACGGAAGGGCGTTTAACCCTCTCGTCTCCGTATATACTGCTCAACTTTCGTTTTAAAGATAAACCACAATTAACATAACATCAAATTATAACATCAAAATCACCTTCAAGATATTTTAAACCGCTCTTATTAACCAGAATTAAGATACTTTTTGTTATTGTCTAACCAGTATTTACACAGTTTAAGCAATATCCAACCTGGATTTGTACACTTAATGGCGCAGTTCAACATACAGAAAAATGGCTGAAGGTTGATCATTATCATCATATTTTTTTCAAATCAACAAATTAATCACTTTGCTTGGTACACTTATATCACTGATCTCTTTTGGATCCACATACATGCTCACTCGAGCGTTCTCACACGGGACACGCCTTTTTTTTGCGTTCCCAACCCAAGTGTCACTAAGCATTGTGTTGGCCCAACTGCCTCAACACCATCATGCGAAATGCTGCATTGATTTCTACTTTAATAGTTTGACGTTCAGACAATTTAAACAGTCACGGCTGTTACAGATAAAGAGCCCTTATTAAGCCAAGCTTAATAGGAAGTCAACTAAGCATACTGGTTAAACAATTTATCTCATAACATAACAAGTTAGAACCCTACATATGACTCATTATTTCGCAGCGTGGTTTATTCATTCATCATTAAATTTCAATTTAATCAACAAATAATCATCAGCACCACATCAATTAATCAATTTACTTTTGCATTAATAAAAAGAAAGATATAAAGCTTGACGTCGTATCAACAACTCATCTCGTCATCATACCAACAAATCCTGTTTCAACATTTTGCCTTTTTAGAATTTAAGAAACGGCACCGATTTAATAATCGATTTAATAATCTCGCTAATGCGAGAAAGTAAGAAACACAATGATTTGAAATGGATTTTTGAATTTAGGATCCAACCTTATTTTACTGCATTCATTATAATAATAATAATAATAATAAATCTTTATTTCAGGCATCGTGGCCCATAACATAAATACTAATAATAATATTATATCTTATCACATTTATTCTAACGCTAATTTGATCATATCCGAATTTTATTTGTAGCACGAATCAAATATAATATTCAAATTCAACTCTTTTAAAGTGAGTAAGTCTGTAAGAGAGTGGTCTGTAGTCAACACGACAGGAGAATGACATTTCAAAATTTATTTTTCATCATATTTGTCGTCAATTGTCACTTCGACAGATTTTAATACTTACTTCAAAACATGTGACATATCAAATCATAGGGATGGCAATTTTATAATAACCCAACCCCTATCAAAATATTGTCAAAAAGTTATGTAGGCAAAACATGAAATGAAATAATGTTACTATTTAAATATGCAGTTACTCTTGCTCATCAATTAAAGATATTAAGTTATCATTCAGTCTACTTTGCAACAATCTGCAATCATATACGCCATCATTGAAGTTCGCAGTAAAAGCGCTAAAGAGTTTCAACTACGTAGGAAACGCCAATATTATATTCAAGGATTTTACATGCCCATCTTAACACGTATGAAAAACAGAATGTAGTAAAGGACAAGTTTCATGCTAGAGTGACCACTTAGTCTCTTGTGAATATCTCTTAATACGTAGCAGCACGGGTAGGTTGATCTTTCTGTTGCGCAGGTTGCACTACATTTAATGGTGTTGTGAACCAGAAGGATACCATACTACAATTGTATCTTTCACCAACCCTAACAAAGTTCTCTTTACTTAATTAATGTGTATTCGGTACTGAAATAAATAAAATATTAACGACTGAAAGCTTTATGCCAATCCTGTAGGGGCTCGACCATGCACAGGTGGACTCAGTAATCAGCGCGAGACAGCGCTCACAACAGCGCCGCCAGGAGCATCAACAACCCGTTGCAATTTGGAAGAAACCAGCCTCGCTCCACACTTGCAGCAAATAGCTACACAGATTCAAATCTCGCCGTTTTTCCTTAGCTGAAACATTTAAGATAGGTTACTCTTAGTTTCATGATATCAAGCATCATATTCACTGCGACTACTTATCTTGCATTCCTTTTGTGAAAAACCTGAAACCAAACGCTCATTTCCATTTATTTCTCGGATTTTAGTCCTAAGTACCAATGTGCCAACATGTTTTTTAGATAAAGCCCAACTTTGTAATCACACTCCATGATCTCATCATCTCCTTTATGTTTAATTGATTTTATATCGTTTCTCTATGTAAAATTTTCCTTCAAGCTTATTTCAAATGCCATACAAACTGTATTGTTCTTCATTTATTTTCCGATTTGTGGGCAGGTTTGTTCCATCACTTCTGATTTAGCAGAAGGAGGTATTCTATGGTGTGAACTCAGATCATCTCTGCAAACCATGTATCAAAGTACTATGAACATGGGTCTCTCTCTGTGGGCGTAATTATATGTCAGGACTGCCAGGATACTAAATAAAACACACAATTCGACAGGCACAAGGATACTATTCGTTTATTGCCTGATAACACCCGATTTTATCAATTCAACGTTATTTAGTTGTTTACTTTGATTCGCGATACTCTCAATCTGTCTGTCTTCTTGACAGTTCCCTTTTTCTTAATTCCAAAGATTAATACGAACTTATTTTAGGCTGCACCGATATATACTTACTTATTTATTTACTACAGCTATCGACGCACCTTACATATTCACAGTGATTGCCCACATTTAATTGATAAGGTAACTCTATCATAAACTGGATCGGCAGATTTTAATCCAAAGACGTAAGCGGGTTGCGTCAACGAGGGGCATATCAGTTTTTAACTGTTTGTAATGATAAGCTGATAAGGTACAATTTAACTTTAATGTTTGTACAGTCAGCAAAGGAGACAGATACAAAACAAACATTCTGTAATATTGAATATACAGAATACTCTTTGTATTCAACATATCAGATATCCACTAAAGACATCGGATATGTGCTACTACGCTACAACAAATTGTATGGAAAAAGCCATCGAAAATGTGCATTGTTGTAGTGGTCTCAAACCATCTTCCCATTATTGCCTTTCAAATGAAACCAGTTTGGGACACATCGGTTGGATGGTTTCAAAGTCTACAGAGGACATCCTTACAAATATTTTGTGTTTTATATACTTAATATACAATAGATAGGTTACGAAACGTTTTTGTATCATACTCTAGGTACAAACCCAACTTTCTTGCTGACTGTACTGAGCTACCGGGCGTAGCGTGTGGTAGAGCCAGGGAATAGACAACCTATTAATATTATGTTATCTATAGTACTATCCATGATATAAAATGCAGTCCTCAAGCCGCGTGTCTGTCTGCCTATAATCTATATGAACGCGATAAACTCAAAAACGAACGGATTTTTGTACGGTTTCCCAAATAGATTGATAGTATGATTCCTGATGAAGAGAAATCCACGCGGACGTATCTGCGGGTGGAAGCTAGTTAGATACTATTATAAAATAAAAGTTTAGAGTTAGCCGCCTTATATCCTGAACAGGATCCAGCCAGTATTCCAGGTAACAGCTCTTCAACACGCGGTGCAACGTCACTTTTGCAATGTATCTAATAGGTAAATGTCTATAATGTTGACTAAATTGACTGGTGATTGACCCTTTAGTGTGCGTGCATTAATGATTTTGTCGATATAATTTGAAAATTTAGGTAATCCAACTGATATAAAATGCTATTCTAGTATTTTGGAATGAAAGAATTCAAATGGGTTTCTTTAATAAATAAAATAAAAATGTTTCTTACAGAGTATCCAGTATATTTTTAGATCTGAGCCCAACAATAATGCAAGATGTTTACCAGTACCTGTGCCAGTACCACGGTGACGGTAAGCTTTTGTAAAACGTATCACGATCGGGAACATCCCCCGGGAGCGGGCCGGCGCTGGTCGAGCGACTAGCGACCTTATGACCCGGTCATACGTGCTATGGTGTGGAGATGCAGTACCGATGTCGTTGGGAAAGGAATTTATTAACTCCTCACAGCTTACCACGACAGGTTCACAGTTTTAAAGTACTTTACTTTTATAAAACTAGTTATCCTAAAGGCAAATTTTTTTTTATTTTTTTTTATGGAAATAGCCGGCAAACGAGCTGACGATCCACCTGATGGTAAGTGGCTATCGCCGCCCATGGACATCAGCAACACCAAAGGCATCACCGATGCGTTGCCGGCCAAGAAAGAAAATAGAAAAAGAAAGAAAAAACTGGCTCTCAAGCCCCCAGCCGGAACACGACGAGTCGTTTGGCGGCTGACTCATGTTCGAGGGTGGTAGCTATCCAGGCGAACCCCTGGAGAAATAATAATAGTAATAATGGTATTAATTAACAATTAAAACCAATACTAATAATATAATCCCTCCGAGGACCCTACCACCAGCGGGCCGGATTTAGTCGCCTTTTACGACACCCTTCCGGCGTGGGATTGGGGTTAGTATTCTAAGCCGCCCCAATACGGCTAAAAATGCTGATGATGCTGCAAGAGTCAAACGCTTTACACTAATAGCCTCACACAAGGATCCCCTGTGTGGTGGATGCCATTGACAACATACAAAGAAAAGAACCCACACACCCAGACGGAGAACAGAAATTAAAGCCTCACTAGGAATCGAACCCAGGACCCTTGGTACCATGATCAATGGTTACGTTATACATACGTTACACATAAATAAAAAGGTGTGTGTGTTATCGACGATGCCCATCCAAAAGGAAGTTGGAAATTGTGTCCCAATCTACAACCGAAAAAATATATCGCAGATTTGCTTTGAAGGTGATGATGACGACCACAGAACGACGATTATCACCCATAATTATGACATTCGTATGTTCATTTATTCATTGACGCTCGCTATCTTGAATCAATTATAATTTAACATTTTAACATAAAAATAACCGGCTTCAAATGAAGTATATTGCACTTTTGACATGGATACCATTGTCAGATCTCGCTCAAATTTATGTGGGACTACACGACAAGAACCAGCTTTCGATTAAAAAAAGAATCATCCAAATCAGTTCACCCAGTCCAAAGTTCTGAGGTAACAAACATAAAAAAAATACAGTCGAATTGAGAACCTCCTCCTTTTTATGAAGTCGGTTAAAAAACATTTGATTTGAAGCGTGTCAGTACACTGCACAGTCACTCTTAACATCGTGCGTTGAACAAATAACTAAGTACCTACCTATTATAATTATAATGCGAGTATGAATAAAACAATATCTAAATGAACAGCGATATATCATATCGGTAATGGTTTTCCTACGCACAGATAACGGTTTGATTCACGACTCACTTCGATTCATCGGGACTGTTTGCCGACTGAGTTGATGCTATCGTAACACCGCTCTTGTCATGTTAGGAAATTGTCTTTCGTACCACTTACACTTACTTTACAGTCGGATTTATTTGTTTATTATAATAGAATGCTATTTATTAGTGTGGCGTTTAGACAATCCCACTACTGAGCATGGGTCTCTTCCATTGTGGAAGCCTAAAGCATACTCCACTACGCTCTCGAGTGCAGACAGGTGGAGATCCCTCCACCTGTCAAGTTGGAGCCAATCAAGTGTTGGAAGGTTCCATGTCGCCTGAAGTCCACCGACATAGCTTGAACATGATACGTCCCGGTTATAACGTTATAATAATAACCGGGAGCGACGGTTTTCCGTTTTACGTATCCTCTGAAGCACTGAACCGCTCAAGAAATTGTCACTATCGATCACTAACTCCCTTACTACATATATTTTAAATACATGTAGATACTACATTTACATACACGTACTTATATGGAGGAAGGAGTATTTTACGGTATGTGTTCTGAGGGTTATACAATAATATTCCTTTTACTTTGCTCCATGATATATTTCCAGTTCTCCTACAATAACTTCTTAATCAATAATCAAATTCCATAGAATGTCCCACTCGTATTATTCCAAATAGATATTCCTCATTTTAAATACATATTTAGTTTTTCTTCATGACTCTTCTTGTATGACAGCATCTGCATCGGCAGATTATCGTAGAATCAAAGAGGTCGCTCGCCGACATTTATATTCCCGCACTAGAAATCCAATGGATGCCGGTGACATGGACATTGGACAACATTATAACTACTAGTACATAATTCTTTCACATTCCTAATTAAACTCACTCTGAAAAACTATTCAGCCATGACCACCGTTTGGTTATAGTCCATAACTAATATTAAGTATTTTTATTTATTAACTACTGAATGTTCCAGAAGCGAAAATAATAATGATGAATCCTAAAGGATCTTTTATGAGGCTTGCTTCAGATAATATTATCCTCGCATCCGCGTGTGTGAAGGTTAACGATGATACCATAGAACAATTAACTGTTTATGTCCGGTTGTTATTATCTCCTTATATTTTATTGCTTTCATATACGTAGTGTAAAACAAAGATTGTTTCACCCGTCTGTTTTAACACTCAATTCTTTTTGATGCAGATTTATTCACCTTTCAGAATATCATGGAGAACTTTTAGACGTTTTCTTCACAAACAAGCAAATGATATTAGCTTCTAAATAACATGACTTAACTGCGTGCAGGATTCGAACTCAGCCCGTCGCGTTTGAGACAACACCGTCCAACCTGGTTGTCACTGCAGTAAGTAAACAAATGTTAACAAAAGTATAAAATAAAATCCTACCCGTTGTTTACGTGTTAACTGTTCTTTCATTGTACAAACATATCCTGTGGTGGCACACCGACGATTGTTATGAGAATTTTCGTGTTCCCGACGAGCCTAATCTAATCTGCATTCAGGGCAGAGCCGTTTAATGACGGAATAATAGCTGCAAGTAACGACCTATTCGGTTTACGGCGCGGCTAATGATACGGAGGAATGGCTTATGGCTTTTATATGTGCTTTATATTTTTTATTATTGATATGGAAACGTTCATTGAGATGGCAGTCGACTCACTGGACCTACGACAATTCTTGATACATGTTGTGGTCTCAGAAGAATTGCTACCTTTGAAGACAAAAGGTGGTTCTCTTCATTTGTTTGTATTTATTAGCTTCCCTGCGTCGGGAACAGTGTCTATCAGGGCGAAAGCATTTTCCTTCCTAAAAAAACAGGGTCTTTGAAGTTACTTCACGTTATTAACTTAATAGTTGTAGAAGGGATCCATTGATGTAGGACAGCTATACTCAACCTGCGGCCCGCGGGCTGCATGTGGCCCCCCGAATTTTTGTGTTTGGCCCACCGCTCATCTGGTGTTACTTTATTTAATTTTTTTCTATTAACACCATTAAATAATTTGAATTAAACAGCTGCTTGACCACAGACACTGCAGCGTGTGAAACGTCAGATGTTGATTTTTTTTAAATAAACGCGATAAATCCGTTCTAAGTTGTATAATTTAATTTGCAACAATCGCGAAAAACTAAGAAATTATAACCTATTTTTTTCTGCGGCCAGTGATACTAAGTTTGTGGCCCCTTTGAGAAAAAGGATGATTATCACTAATCTAGGAGGTTATCTATGTCAAAAACTTAGAAGAGGACGAGAGACGAAATATCTGATTTTCTGACTTCTTAGTGTCGGTGGCAATAACATATTCAGACAAGTGGTAGTGGTAGGTTGACTCGAAAACAAACTGACTTTCTTAATTACTTTAATGTAGTGTAACAACCACTCTGTAAATTAAATTTTTTATTGCGTCAAATAAGGTCTATTATGGTGGTAACAAGTACTAAGTAAATGTACGTATTTGTGTTCCCAGGATAGAGTCGTGCCTTTATAAATTACGGTTTGTTTGTATAACCGCTCGTATATATGCAAATCAGTTAAAAATGTCGATGTTCCACTCACCTAATTCCCAAAAAGCCCCAAACAATTTGAGCTGGAACATATTTAATGTCGGTATAATAACAGCGGATTCGTTTCGGCACAAGTTATGGCCATCGGTTTACGGCGCAATTCACGTTTTATGACTGTAGCTCACAAAAAGATATTGTTTTTATTCAATTTTCATTAATGTTCACTAAAATGCTTTAAACATCTCATATTTCTTTTATGACATTAAACACTGAATTCAGTTTACCTTATAGGATCACTTCGTTGTCCGACTGTCTGTCTGTCTAGCCTTTTTCTCAGGAATGCGCTATCCTGGATCACAATTCATAGGAGAAGTTATTGTAAAGACTTTCTTTCAAGACAAAAATAAATACATTAAGTATATATTATGTTACAATATTTTGCCAGCGGCTTCGCCTGCGATAGTGGTTTTGAAACGAAAATTTTAATGAATTAATTTAGATTTATAGAACCATATTATTAAATATAAGATGACGCCCGTGACTTCGCGTACGTGGATATCGATTTTTTATAAGTCCTATCTGTCAATCCAGGTTATAGGCTATCTCCATTCTAAATCAGAAGTAGTTGTGGCGTGATTGAGTTGACTTTCACATTTATAATTTATTACTCTAAGTTTATAATATTAATAGGATAATGTATGGATTTCTTGAAGGATGAAGTAATTTGTACTTGGCTCTCGATTTATGTATTTAGTCATTTCGTTGAAAGATCGTAGAGAGTATTTTAATATCAGCAATTCAATCTAGTTTATAATAAGCTGTGAGATTTGATTCTAAAGGATCGTAATTGGTATTTGAATTGACGCTTAGCTCGGAGTCTTACATAAACCAGGAGGTTATTATATTATAATTTATTCTATCAGGTACTTTGTCCTTGTGGTCCGCAATTAAAGGAGTGTAATATAATACTAGCTATAATTATATTTATTTCAAAAAATGCCTTAATCTTTACGTTCTAAAGATTTGGTCCCATTTTTATACTTCAGTAGGTACCTCCTTGAGAAGATAGATTAGGTATTTTAAATAAATCATAAAATAATAGTGTATAGGTCATTGAAGTATAATGACATAGAACAGACATCTCGAACAAAATGTGTGTCCCGAAACCGCGATGACGCGTTCTTTTTTCAAACTCTAGAAGCCGATTTACACACTTGCCATAGAGTAACTTTGTATACGACACTTGCCGAACCACGACAAACAGTCAACGACTCCAAACTTTTACAAGCTCTTCCAAATGTTTGATTTAATGTTTAATTGAATTTACTGATTAAAGTAATACACTTTATTTATTATTTACCACAGAGTAGGTACATAAGTCATTCTTATCGGGCTTATTATTTGAGTAAGGCTGAGTATTTTAATAGTTTGTATTTTAAATTCTTTAAATATCAATTTAATTAATACCGGTATTTCTATAATATTTTGATTACTTTTACATGGTAAAAATTTAAGGAAAATTTATTAAAAGCAATCTAATTTATCACAAAACATTTAACACAAATCGACTCATACGTCTTATTGCCATAATAACTACGCATATTTAACGTGCAAAACAAAATTAAAAATAAAAGCGTGCAAAAGCGTTTGAACGATTTTCAATCGTTTACCATTGATTCGTGTCGAAAAACCAACATCACAATATATTGGTCACATCACAAGCGTCGGCAAGCCTAAGCAAGTCTATTTAGTCCATTAACACGCTTACGGCTTGCCAAGTGTGTAAATCCGCTTCATAATTTTTTCATTCAAAATGGCGGGAACATTGCACAATAATTTAATGAAATTCGTTTATTTGATTTAAGTTAATATTTTGTTTTTTTACCGATGATAAGTAATACCGTTATCTTTTTTGTTTTTTGTCGTGCGATTGTGACACGTTCTTATTGCGCACGACGGCATTGTTTCAGTGTTTTACTAAAAAAATTTGGCATGCGGCCGCAGTGAGCGCAGGTGAGTGACAAGCGAGTGAATGAATGAAGTGAGCCACCCTGGCCGCAATGCGTTCACCCGACTCAATGTTCGGGGTGTCTGTTCTATACGAAGTAATAGTACTTCAATGGTATAGGTAGATATTAAACGATTATTTCCACCCAGCTCAATGATAGACCTTTTTTGGTGCGTCCCAGAAAAGACTAATTCCCTGCGGCTATCCGTACCGGGGGTTACTTAAAAAAATAAAAGGTAGGATTTATATAAGACACAAAAAGGGATACAAAATATTTTACGTAAGATATGCAGATACCTAAATAGATGCTGGGATACAAGCGCGTATGAATATGATACCCGCCTTGGGCTTCTCATAAGATTATTTCTTGACAATCTTTACAATACACCGGTGAGAATAAAGTTTTGTGCTTTATCATAAAAATTTGTGTATTTTTTTGAAGTTTATGTATCTATTCGTGTCAGTCTGTAGCGCTTTGAAGATACCTAATTTAATATTGTACTCTTCTACTTCAATAAAAAATATTTGTACCTAAACATTTTTTTTTAATTACAGACACGCATTTAGCTACGTGCACAAGTGATGTGTTTCTAGGGTTCCGAAGTAAAATTGGAATTTTTATAGTTTCGTCATGGCCGTCCGTCCAAGTGAAAAAATTCTCAAAAATAGGTTATATTTTGATGAATTTAAAAGAAAAACTATCACGACTATGTTAGCATAAGCAGTTAATGAGTAAATAGTCGATAAACTTACTACAACCCTGAATTGCGCGTGGCCTGACACGCACTTGTCTAGTTTTTTAAATCAAACAATGACGTCCGATGTGACATTTTAATTTACCTACATTGTCCTACATGCCTCAACATTGTTATTTAACGTACTATGTAACTCGCTCTGATTACATGAAGTGTATCTTTACGGCTACGTCAAGTCCAAATTAGGGTTCGAAGTATCGGCCTCTGGTATCGATACCGAGTACTCGTGTGGTATCGATGGGTAAGGTATCGATACCAAAAAAGTATCGGTTCTGAAGTATCGATACTACTCAGTATCGAGTACTCACGAGGATTTTTTTTATGCCTTGTGCAGGCAAGCGAGCACACGAGTCACCTGATGGTAAGTGATCATCGCCGCCCATGGACATTAGTAACACCGGGGGCGTCACCAATGCGTTGCCGGCCACGAACAAAACAATAGACCCGCTTCTTGAAGGACCCCAGTCCCCATGTCATAAGTTTGAGGGAACACTCATGCAGGAAGTTCGTTCCACAGTTTTAGCTGGAGAGCTAGTGAACCCTCCGAGTAACGGTCTTCCTGTAAGGTTAGAAATTTGTACACTTATGATTTATAGCATGCTAAGGGCAATAGCCATGACCTGCCAGGCCTTAGCCCTGCACGTCATCAGCCCCTTTATTTTTTAAATTGTTAAATATATAGAGAAAAAAAACTTGTTCCTGTAAGTTTAAAAATTTAATAGGGTGTAGTTTATTTATTGTAAATCATGAAAAAAAATTGACAGGCGATTACAATGAGCAAAAGTATGTGACAGGTGAATTGTGACAGGTGCACAATTGATGAAGTAAAATAAACTTTCTCCTGTATAGTTCAAATTTGGATATGTTTTTGAGTAAACGTTTTAGAATAAATATGTACAATGACAGGCGGTTTTGAATAGCATAAGACCTTGGCAGGCGAGGGAAAAGCTGCTAAGGGCGTGCGAGTAAGAGGTGTTACGTGAACGCATATATAGTGCGAGTGACATGAAATAAAAATAAAAATGATAAATACAATATATTTTAATAGTTTTAATAAAATCTACATTAGTTTTTACATTAATATTCTTTATCATTATCCGATACTTCACTACTAACTACTGTTTTCATCATCATCTGACTCTTCGATAATGTTTTACTCTTCTGAAAAAGAAAAAAAAAATTTTAATAAATCAATAAGGTCATTAAGAATTGAATATCAAGCTCAATTACATAGGACTCTATATTAAATCTTATTGAATAAAATAATTGTATGTTACCTGAAATGCATTTCTCAGTTTCAGTTGATTATGCTTTGGTAGTATCAGTAGGCTCTTGTAAAAGTACTTATATCATTTTTAATAGAAGAAGGAACCGTATTCCCCTCAAACTAGGGTATAGAACCGGGAAATCCCGGAACCGAAAATCCCGGGATTTCCCTGTCCTTTTTATTAGGTAAACAATGGTATTTTCGGTTCTTTTGGGAAATAAAAATGTGTCGCGTGATACAAAAGATAACGTAAAATTAAAGTTAAAATAAATCTATTATAATCAAAAGGCATAAGTAAGAACAAATAATTTATTGAATTCAAAATTAATAAAACACACTTCCATGAATTTCTGGTCGAGTTAATAAACCTAAGGTACGATACCGCGATGTAGAACCTAACAAGTGATGCGCCTGACCGTCTCGCACGCTGTCTCGAGCAAAAGTAAGTCAACTTCACATCACACCATCTGTCACTTCAAATAATGTGTCGTTTAGTGACAACGAAGATGACGTTACTTGTGATAATTGACAATGTCTCCTTTGATGTCTCCTTATACGGCCTCTCCTGACATCCTGGCGTCCTCGGCAGGCTGAGATGGTCCGGCTTCTGCGGCGTATCTGCTTGTACCGGCAACTTCGGTAGGGTCATCAGCACTTGTGGAGGACATCGACTCATCTGGTTGGTCTGCGGCTGAAAAGTAACACAGACACATTATTTGCCTTATTGATTCAAGATATAAATAGGTCTAGCAGGAATTCAAGAAACTAGACAACATAAAAAGGTCTAGTAAGAATTCAAAGAACTAGACATAACTCAAAAAGGTCTAGTAAGTATTCAAGAAACTAGACATAATATAAAAAGGTCTAGTAAGCAACTAGACATAACACAAAAAGGTCTAGTAAGCATTCAAGAACTAGACATAACACAAAAAGGTCTAGTAAGCATTCAAAGAACTAGACATAGCACAAAAGGTCTAGTAAGCATTCAAAGAACTAGACATATATCAAAAGGTCTAGTAAGCATTCAAAGAACTAGACATAACATAAAAAGGTCTAGTAAGCAACTAGACATAACACAAAAAGGTCTAGTAAGCATTCAAGAACTAGACATAACACAAAAAGGTCTAGTAAGCATACAAAGATCTAGACATAACACAAAAAGGTCTAGTAAGCTTCCCAAGTAGACATAAATAACAAGGTCTAATAGGTTTATAAGGCTAGACATAAAAAGGTCTAGCAGTCACTGAAGGGGAAATACTCACAAGCAAAGAAAGCAGCACACTCATCGGGAGTCCATTCCCCCTTCCAAGGTACCATAAACTGAGCCCCAGCATAAGTCAGCTTCCCATAGGCGCCAGCAAGAAGTTGTAATTCATAGCGCCCATTTTGGAGGACCCTTGTCACTTTATAAGGGCCCCGCATTCCAGGATCCAGTTTACCTTTGGATTGGGAGTATTTGATTACAAATACCAAATCATTAACCTGATATTCTTTAGGAGATGAGCGACCCTTGTTGACATATTCATTTTGCTGCTTTTGATGGTCTTTAAGACGCTCGGCCGTCCTTTGCCTGGTTATTTCTCGTAAAGATTGACGGTTACGTTCACCAAAATCATTCGCTACATCACGGACTAAAGATTGTATCACAGGAGTAGCCCCTTCAATGCCAATTAAAAGATTTAATGGAGAAGATTGCGTCGTCTTTTGCTTTGTAATATTGAGTACTAATTGCAAACGCCACAGCTCCTCCGACCAGTTACTTTTCTTATGATTAGTTTCTATGCGCAGCATATTAAGTACAGTGCGAACGTATCTCTCCACCTGGCCATTTGCGTGGTGCATTTCAGGCGTTATATGATGAATACTGCATCCAGAATCATTCATCCACTTTACAAACCCGGTGGACTCAAACATTCTGCCCCTGTCAGTAACAACGAGTTTCGGGGTACCAAACAGAGACATAACATTTTTAAACACACGCTTTAACTCGTCGAGATCTTGTTTGCGGAGTGCATACATAAGGCAATATTTAGAAAAAGCATCGATCACTATCATTATGTGCTTATATCCATTGGATTCTGGTAAAGGACCTAACACATCTACATGAAGCGTGTGAAAAACAGTATCCGGTTTAGGCCATGAAATTATAGGCTGTAATGGAGCTCTCGGTACTCTTTTATGTGCTATACAAGTCAAACAATGTCCTATGTATTTCTTCACAAATGGAACAAGACCAGGAAACCAAAAGTGGTTTAAAATTAAACCAACCGTTTTATCCACACCCACGTGACAATTTTCATCATGAAAAATTCTAAGCAGGCTTAAACGGTATCCTTTAGGAATGTAACATAGCAAACGTGCTGGCTCACCAACTGGTGTGTATTTGTAGTAAAGAATGTCGTTCTTTTTTTGATAACGTCTGGCATCTAACCCTCCCTCATCTAACCGACTTATCAGTTTTTGAGTTTCTTCATCCCCTGATTGCGCTATCTGAGCCCAGTTGCGTGGTTTATCAATGTTATTTACAACCCTGATGGGATTGCGACTCAAATAATCAGCATGAGGCATTAAGACGCCTTTTCGATACACGATTGTAAACGAGAAATCTTGAAGGTAAACCCACCACCTTGCAACGCGTGGCAATAAGTCCTTTTTATTTTGAGTTGCTTTTAAAGCATTGCAGTCAGTGATCACCTTGAACTCAATGCCTATAAGATAATGGCGGAAGTGACGTAACGCTTTGACCACGGCCAAGGTCTCTAATTCATAGGAATGATATCGCACCTCTGCCCCGTGAGTGACTTGACTAAAGTAGGCGACAACACATTTACTACCGTCCCTACGAATTTGCAATAAGATGGCTCCATATCCTAGACTGCTGGCATCTGTGTGTACTTCGGTATCAAGATCTGGGTCAAAAATCGCTAGTACCGGTTCACTCGTCAAATAATTAATAAGATCCTGACGTACTTGTTCGTGCCTTTCGCCCCATACGAATTCAGCTCCATTCTTTGTCAAACGAGCGATGCATGAAGTTTTAAGAGCGTAATTCTCGATGTATTTTCGAAAATACCCGGCCAATTCTAGAAATTGTCTAACCTGTCGGACATTTTCAGGCCGAGGAGAATTTACTAATGCAATTATTTTGGATTTAGAGGGTCGCACCTCACCATTTGCAATAATACGACCTAAATATTCAATCTCTTTATTTAAAAACGAACATTTTTTCAAGTTTAAGGAAAACCCAGCGTTAGTTAAAGTTCGTAATACATCTCTCAAAAGCTGTAATCCATCCTTGATACTATTACTGACTAACAAAACGTCATCAATGTAAACCATGACCTTGCCCTCATTTATAAAAGAACGCAACGTATTACTAATGATGCGTTGAAAAACAACCGGTGCATTAGCAAGTCCAAACGGCATTTTTAAATATTCGAAATGTCCCTCTGGTGTTACAAAACCCGTTAAAGGAATGGACGCGTCATCTAAGCGAATTTGGTGAAACCCAGACGCCATGTCGAGAGTAGTGAAATACTGTCCCTTACCTAAACGATCTATGTGATCGTCTATTAAAGGTAGCGGGTATCTATCCTTAATTGTTATCCGATTTAAGGCACGAAAATCTACGCACATTCGATCCGTTCCGTCTTTTTTCTTAATTAAAAGTATAGGACTTGCGTACGCAGATTCGGATTCGCGAATAATGCCTTTCGATAAAAGATCTTGAATTATTTCGCGAACTCTCATTTTCTCATTAATCGATAATTTATACGGTCTGTAATATACAGGCGCATCACTATTTAAGCGAATGTGCTACCCGTAGTTACAGTAGAAGTAGCAGTTCCCGTAATCATAAATTTTGAAAATTCTTTTAAAATTTCATTTAGTTTATCGTAATCGGCGCTGCCATTCAACGACGTACTGATAGCATGCTCTTCCGCTTCTATGGCCGAAACTTTTGCTGAGACAGTACTACACGTTAGACGCTGGTAATATTTCGTACGCACATACGTAACTCCTTCGCGATTAAGTACATCCGTACCAATTATAATTGGCGCTGTGATACTTTCTTCCGGTACAACTAATAAATCTACTTCAATTGTTATCGCTTCAAATTCAATTATAAGAGTAACGTAGGAATAAACACGAGTAATACTATGACCGACACCCTTCAATTCTCGATATATCGGTTTCATAGAACATGCCAAATGTTTCACCACGGAAGACGAAATAAGTGACACCCCTATTGCACCGCTATCTATAAGGATATCAATGGGTATACCTTGCACTACTCCAATCATCACATCCTTCGGATTATTCTTAGGTAACGAACAAAAATTTACATTGCTTTTTCTATGATCAGAACGCTGCTTAGCAAAACACTCATTTATATGATGACCTACTTTTTTACAGTATGCACATGTTATTTTAGAATTAGGCTTTTCATCGCTCTTAACTGCAGAAGTACTAGGAGATGTTGATTTTTGATTCTTAGTGCAACTAGCTTGCTTGTGTCCCGTTTGACCACATGAAAAACACTTATAAAATGCTGATGGGGCTCCTCGTCTAGCCACATTCGTTTTAATCATCTGTCTACGCGTTGTATAATTATGCGGTAAGTTAGATTCATTTTTAACTAAAGGAGGCTTAATGAAAGTGGATAAGTAATTGACTAAATCGCACGGCATAAGCTTTTCATTCGTGGCAGACGATTTAATATGTGGCTCATTAATGCCCCGTATGACAATTGCGGTTATGAGTTCTTCACTCAACCCTTTTACCATCCGCAAACGGAGTAAAGATCTACGAGCATATTCGGCATATGTAGGATAAGAGTCAGAGTTAGTACTCATAACATCGTACAAAATACTAGCGACATCTATATTTTTAATACACAAAGCTTTAAAATCTTTCTTAAAGTTACTCCATGACCGATCCTCTGTAACCCAATCATCTAGCCACGACTTCGCGTCCCCTTTAAGACAGTGACCGATACGGGACAAGCATTCAATATCACTCCAACCATTAATATTTTGTGCGCGATCTACTTCATCGAACCAAAAATCAACATTATGTACATTAGGATCAAAATTAGACACATAATAATCACGAGAAGAACCAGTTTTTAAAGAATGAATAGCCTCAACGATCTTTTTTGTGGAATCAGTAGTTGTAGCATTTATTTCTACATTAGAATTAGACGAAGCCGTCACCGAAGATCTATCTTCTAACGCATTTAGTCGAGATATAATGGTTTGTAATGATTCACGCAACTCCGAATTATGAGAATTACTTCTAGATCGCGAAATGCGGGTAGAACGGTTATGGGAGCGACCACGACGGCGACGCTTCGAATCATTACGCTCATTAGAACGGCTACGAGGGCGCTTTTCTTTGCCCATAATCACAATTACTAAATACAACAGAATACAAACTACAGATTACACACGACTTACAAGAAAAAACAAAAATGACCAGAAATTAATAAAAGATGTGGGTATACATCGCACTTCTGATATAATCAAAAGGCATAAGTAAGAACAAAGAATTTATTGAATTCAAAATTAATAAAACACACTTCCATGAATTTCTGGTCGAGTTAATAAACCTAAGGTACGATACCGCGATGTAGAACCTAACAAGTGATGCGCCTGACCGTCTCGCACGCTGTCTCGAGCAAAAGTAAGTCAACTTCACATCACACCATCTGTCACTTCAAATAATGTGTCGTTTAGTGACAACGAAGATGACGTTACTTGTCATAATTGACAATGTCTCCTTTGATGTCTCCTTATACTATTTATATTTCATACATACGTTGCATACCTAATTGTTATTCAATAACAGACTGATTTGAAACGTTATTTTAATAAAGACTAAGAGAAAATTGTGTGATTTAAATATTAATGGTTGATTATTTTCTTGAAAATTTTATATTATTAAAATTTAAAATACTGCCTGTATTATAAATGTGTTTTATTTACAAAAGCTATAATAAGTATCCTACTTTATCATCCTTTCTTACAATGAATGCGAAACTCATGTTTGCATGTGAGGTAGTTTGATGGTTAATCAGTCACGGCAAAACGGTTACACGGCTTTGGGTGAAATTTAGAAAACAGATAGGTTCTTACATGAATTATTGTAAAATATTTTTTATCCCTATTTAATGTTCCTGAGAGATAAAATAGGATACGCGATATAACCTATTTTCACGCGGGCCGGGAACCGCGAAAATCCCGGTTCTTAAAACAGGACCGATTCCTACCTACCAGGATTCCTACCAGGACCTACCTCACTTACCTCAAACCATCCATTAACTAAGTTCCAGCCGTTATTTTTAGGGGTAAGAATTGTTGGTTCCTTTAAATGACAATTTCACCATATATTTGTAATACATATATGCACTTCTTAATAATTGTTGTTGCAGTTCGCGTTGGCACGGAGATAGATTTGATGAATCATAACTTCTTACTTTTTTCATCAATATTTTAGGATTACTTGTGTTATATGCAGCAAGGAACTTTTCATAACGCGCATCATTTAATTTTGAATATTTCGAACCCTAAATTTGGCATACAAATTTTTGGAGTATCGGAATTTTTTTTCTTTCTTCTCTACTAGGTACTTCTGCATTTCTTAATGCTTATTGATTTATTAATTTTTTTTTTCAGAAGAGTAAAACATTATCGAAGAGTCAGATGATGATGAAAACAGTAGTTAGTAGTGAAGTATCGGATAATGATAAAGAATATTAATGTAAAAACTAATGTAGATTTTATTAAAACTATTAAAATATATTGTATTTATCATTTTTATTTTTATTTCATGTCACTCGCACTATATATGCGTTCACGTAACACCTCTTACTCGCACGCCCTTAGCAGCTTTTCCCTCGCCTGCCAAGGTCTTATGCTATTCAAAACCGCCTGTCATTGTACATATTTATTCTAAAACGTTTACTCAAAAACATATCCAAATTTGAACTATACAGGAGAAAGTTTATTTTACTTCATCAATTGTGCACCTGTCACAATTCACCTGTCACATACTTTTGCTCATTGTAATCGCCTGTCAATTTTTTTTCATGATTTACAATAAATAAACTACACCCTATTAAATTTTTAAACTTACAGGAACAAGTTTTTTTTCTCTATATATTTAACAATTTAAAAAATAAAGGGGCTGATGACGTGCAGGGCTAAGGCCTGGCAGGTCATGGCTATTGCCCTTAGCATGCTATAAATCATAAGTGTACAAATTTCTAACCTTACAGGAAGACCGTTACTCGGAGGGTTCACTAGCTCTTGGACTATTTACACGTGCGAGGTAGAAAACTACGCGAGAACCGAACTTTGGACGAAAACCAGGTATCCAGGTGGTGTTGATAGAACCTGGTACACCGAGATGTGCGGTGACGAAAATAAACCGCAGGGATTAAACCAAACAGTTCTTCAGAACATTATACAGGCGGTAGAACACGCAGAGTGAGCTTACATCTCTCCTAAACTCGAGCGAATCCAGATCGTCTGTATGTGTGGGATCGTCGACAAGACGAATGGCTCGCCTTTGAATTCGGTTGAACGGATCCACTTGGCAAGCTGGGGCTCCGGCCCAAAGGTGGGAACAGTACTCCATGTGTGGGCGAATTTGCGCCTTATAGAGCATTAGTCTATGCTTAGGCGTGAAGTCCCAATTTTCTTCCAGCTAGTTTAGCCTTACTAACCAAGTGGTCCCGAAACTGAACTTCATTAATTCAGAGTTAAAAAAAAAGCTCGTCGACAGTGAATTTCATGTCCCGATGACACTTTCTGTTTAGTCCGAGCGCTAAAACGGGCCACAGTTGATCTTTTTCCATATGAAAATACTGAAAAGTACTCAGTATTTTAAAAGTACTCGATACCGACGTTTCATATGAGTACTTGCGAGTAATTACCAGGTACGAGTATCGAGTACTCAGTATCGAGTATCGCGAACAAAAGTATCGATACCTACTCAGTATCGAAAGTATCGTTCGAACCCTAGTCCAAATGCATTAGGGTATTCCACACTAGAGATAAAAAATTCTATGATCCAGACAATTTTGCAAATGAGCGGCGCCCTCTCTCCGCCCGGGCGCCCCCTGATCGCCATTAGAACTCTCTTTTATCGCATTAGACGTCGGCGTCGCGCCCGATGTACGAAGACAATAATTACAACAAGCATTTCGGCTCGGTATTTCACTTGGAAGGTATTATTGGAAAATTTATAAGATGCCTCACGAGGTCTGGTTGTCGCATTGTTGATATAGCATCGAAACTTGGAATTAGGCTGTATTTATATATCGGCAATACCCATTATAAATTGTTTGTTACGCCATTAATCCTTAACTCTTCATGAGAGGAGCACTGAAAAAGGCACAGAGTCTATATATAAGATGTTTTATCAAAAAAAAAAAATTATGAATTCTTACTGGATTTGGAAAATGGTAACACTGATATCTCAAGTTCAATGTCTGGGATGCCGAGGGGCCCGAGGGTAAAAGTAGATATAATAATAAATGTGAAAGTTTGTGAAGATGTTTGGATATTTGGATATTTAAACGTTTGTTCTTCAATCACGACGATTTGGCTGAAATTTGGAAAATAGATAGCCTATAGGTACACTGGACTGACACACAGACCATGGTTCAGGGTTACCGCAGGATTTGTAAAAAATCGATTTCTACCGCGGGCGAAGCCGCGGACAAAAACTATTATATTTTTAAACATTCCTGTGTATCTTCTGCGTTGCGTTATTTATTTGGTTATACATCCGTCAAACAGTAATTAAGTAAGATGATCATTTTTGAATTGCTTCAACCCACTGATGACCCACTGAGCACGAGTCTCTCTTGAGTTACAAGTGAACCTTTCAACCACAGAACATCTAATAAATAATTAGTTAAATGTTCTGTGCTTTCAACTGTCAATCCTACTAATAAGATATAAATAACGTGAAAGTTTATATGGACGTCTTTTACTCTTTCACGCAAAAACAACACAACGGATTTTCATAAAATCAAGCACACGGGCAAACCAAGACCTGCGGGCTTATTATGAACTTTTATAAAACCATTCATGTTCCAGGCAATTCATTTATCGGGCTTTAAAAGACATACGATTGGCTAAAAAGTATGGCCACGTGACAACGTGACCGCTTTCGTAATACGAATTTGACGTCAACAGTGGAACATGGCTGGAGTTAAGAGTTCATAATAGACCGCCAGGAATAAGAAACAGGGTAGTTACTATCCCGGATAAGACACGCAAAACGGCAGGCAAAGCGCTGATGTTCATAAATATATTGTTACACATGCCGTATCCAATCGTTCGCTGCAAGCGTGTGTCGCGGGCGTGGAGACGACCATGACAGATGCGGTCCATCCGTCACGCGGCGGTCTGGAGGCACCATCGCGCCCATCGCGGCTTCCATGTATTCCATTACTGCGACGAATTTTACGCTCCTTACCCTCCAACCGTGGGACATTATGGGACATTCATTCTGCGGAAACAATCGCCGAGAATCAATATTCTCTGTCTACGGAAAGAAATTGAGGGTCCTTAATGGAATGTTTTCATTACTAAGTTAGGTATGCAGTTTTGTATTTTTTTGTTTTATTAAAATTTCAATTGTTATATTGTTTCAGTTATCAATTAACGAAAAAACGTAATGGATATTATCACTCACAACAATTTGGAATGCACATCGTAATTACGGTACAAACCAATTATACTTGGAATGGTACTCATACAAAAGATCGCTTGCCTTCTTTAAAAACTGAATACCTACTTATAACGTTAATACCTACGTACTCGTAAAATATGCAAAATGTTTATGCTTATGATAATATTTTCCCACTTAATCTAATTTTTATTTTGAAGTCTCCAGCTCTCATACATCATCAGTACATCTCAAAACCACCCTCTAATAATGCTCAAATAAGAATTACGTACCTAATTGCATAAGGATAACTTACCATCCACTTGATTTCATTATGATTTAATCGACATTTCTGTCGCTTCGCTCGTTCCAATATTTATTCTAGGAACGAGGTTTACTAAGCGCCAGATAAAAAACGTAGGTTATCAAATACGAGTATACCAGTGAAAGTCACTAAGATATAGGATTTCAATGCTCTGATAGTGAATCTTCAACAAATATTGTATACGAATTTACCTGCATGGAGACAGTGACGATGTCCTGACTTACAGGAATGAAATTAAGTAAATACTTAAATCGTCTATTTGTAGACCAACAAATGTAAAGAGAGTAATCGCATGTACAGTACAGGTCGTCAGATATGATAATAATCATGATTAATAGCCTCGTTGGAACACTTGACGTCATTGTGAAAAATAGTGTGAAAGTGATTGTAAGCGTATATTTATAATTCGATGATTCATTCAATCCTTAGTAAGTAGTAGTTAAGGTAATGGAAATTATTGGGAAAATTGCGAATCTTCTAAAGTCAGTCGTAAATAAACAAAATACTTTGTATAGTAACAATGATTGTATTTGCGGTAGAAATAAACGATTTTATTATTTTATTATTATTATTAAAAAAACTTATTAGGATATTTATTTTATATTGTATACCTGTCTCAGGTAGGACATAGAGACCTGCATTTGTATCAACCATTATGTATCTATTGTCCACAATAAAGCATCTTTGATTTGAGTTTGAGTTTGAATTATCTTGAGACAGTAAATTTTTTGGTACAAAAATGAATTTAGGACTCGGAAACATATACATCGCTGATTACTGAAATCACTATCAGCTTTGTTTAAACAACAACGCAAATTAGACAAACACTGCAATGCGGACTGATAGCGAACGAAAACTGCCAGAATCAAGATAATAATTATCAAGAATTGCAGTCGTCCAAACCTATAAAAGACAGGACACATTCTTGAAGCGCCATAGTTCAAGCAAAGCTTTCAAAATGAGTGCTGACTTCAGAAAGAACAAGTACGTTCGCATTTTCAACTTCTTCGATAAGGATAATAGTGACTACATCGAAAAGAAAGACTTTGAAATTTCCGCTCAGTACACTTCAAAGTCTAGAGGATGGCCCCCAGGAAGCGACAAAGATAAGGCAACCGCAGCCGCTATGCTGAAGATTTGGGACAGCTTACAAAAACACGCAGACAAGGACAACGATGGCAAAGTGTCTCGCGAAGAATGGGTTGCTATGTGGGAAAACTTCGCGAAGAACCCATCGTCACCTCTGGAATGGCAGAGTCTGTACTGCAAGTTCATCTTCGACATCGAGGACTCTAGTGGCGATGGCGCGATAGATGTTGACGAATTCTCCTCAGTCATAGAATCCTTCGGCAAGGACAAGGCCAGCGGCGTCACAGCCTTCGAGAAGATGGCGAAGGGCAAATCGAGCATCTCCTGGCCCGAGTTCCAGGAGCTATGGAAGGAGTTCTTCGTTAGCGACGATCCCAACGCCCCCGGAAACTACATCTTCGGTGGAGAAACTTCATAATTTTAGGTATTATGTGTTGTGTTAAGTTGTAGCAGTGATTTTTTTGTACTTTGGCTAAATTGTATGTATTATGAGAAGAGAATTAATAAAATTATTATTTCTTTAAGAAGTCTATGTTAATACTTTTTTTATTTTATGGAAATAGCCAATAAGCGAGACAATTTTCAATTCAGAGGCAGGTTTGCGTAACATAAATATTTGCCCCGGGGCCGGGAATCGAACCTGGGACCCCTCGCTTCGCAGGCAGAGTCAAGTCTCGTATTGTATGCACAACTCTGCAAATATATAAGAATCTTAAAACATACAACTTCTTCGTGGTTTGTAAACAACAATAAAGCTATACGAAACCGGTTTGTTATTGCGGCGTCTACAAGTCATATTTAAGAAATAATTAGATTTCATGGAATAATGTAATTAGCAGCGTATTCGCGATTTAGCGCTGATGAAATTGCATTCTCCCAACGTTCATTACAGCTTGCGAGCGGAAATAACTAAATTGTCGTTGTATAAAATAACGTTATTAGATCGTCTAGTGCTCTAGTAGTAGGTAGGTAGTATGATTAAATTATTACAAAAATCTTAGAGAGAAAATAGTTAAAATGTTTATTTACGTAAGTTAAATTATTGTTCATATTATTTTGTAAAGCTCTAAGGGCAGACGTCTATGTTGTGTGTACTTATCTCAAGCAATTGTTTCTGTTAGTAAAAGAGAATGCTCGGAAGAAGAATCCTATGATATCATTTTATTATCATGATCATTACAGGTGAATTGGTTAATTACCCCAAAAGCAAATTCGTTTGAACCCGAACCAAAACAGATTAGATAATGTCTATTATAATAAACATTTAAATCGTAATTCCGTGAACTCACAAAACAAAAAAGGTCAAGACAGATCGCCGTTAAGATTAAAACGGGCTGCGAATAAAGAATAATCGTGGAACATGGTATAAATACGGACATTTTTGTTGAATACGGCGAGTGCTAATTACGAGGTGAATTATCGTCCCGAGTGCGGCCTGGAATGGCGTGCGGCGCAAGTCATGGACTTTAGCCACAACCACCATATTTATTAGTGTATTAGCGTTCTGCCCAATTTTCCGATACAATAACTACTCTACATCTCGTGAACGCTAAACGTGAACGTTTTTGCGTGAAAGAGTAATAAAACTTTCACATTTACAACATTAATAGGATTTCTTATTTGCAGTACCTAATATGTGGATCACGTAACCATTCCTGACAATGGAAATGCGCAACCAAGTTCTACTCTGAGCATATATGCAAATGTAAAATATCTCAATTAGTTTCACTATCATGACGCATTTGAGACATTTTTGCCTGCACCTGTGATGGCCTGCAATAGGTTTATTTTTGTTACGGAGAAAGATCCTAGTTATGTCATGGTGAAAGTAAATATTTTTTAACGTAAACGTTTGTGGGATTTAATCCCAAAACCCCCTTCAGCTTGGTAGTGAGTATTATTATCGACACTTAGTATAAAAATGTAAATATTGCGTTAATTTTATTATTAAAACAAGCTAATTAGTCACAGAGTCGCAAACAGATTAGTGATTAGATATTAATTGATAAAAGCCCAAATCAAGATCGTAATTACCAAGAAATTTTAGTAATATGACGTCTTCAAGGACATTGCGGGTAATCGTTTCAAATTCACACTGAAGCAGCGTTATCATTATGAATGATAATTCCTAGTTAAGCTTCTTCGAAATAAAAAAAACCTTTTAATAAACTTAAATCAATTCAGTAAGTAAATAAGCTTAACACTTGGGGCACGCGGCATGTCCCATGGCAAACGCGGGGGCACCTGAAGTGGCTTCATGATATTTATTACCGCGTTATTATACGTAATCGTTTGCTAAAATCTCCCTCTTTATTATATGATCTCTGCAGGATTTATACCTCGGACTTTGTTAACGGAGCCCGACCTATTGCCTCGTTCGTTCTCCTCAAATGACTTTATTCAAGCCACTTGTATTCGGAAAGGGATCGCAGTAACATATTTTTACAGGTAGTTTTTATTTATTGGAAAATTTTTTTTCAGTGAAAGTTTTCGTAACACATCATACAATTAAACGGTTTTCTACCGAATGCCCACGCCATACGATTAAACCGTTAACGTTCAGATTCAGCGTGTATATAAACGCACCCTCAGAACTATTCGGAAGCATAAATTCGCATCATAAATTTAGAATGATACGCCACAGATCTATCTCGCGGTGGACAGCGCCACAATAACGAGAAGCGAGCCAATTAATCTGGGGCTGATGTCAGTGGTGTCACCCGTCAGCTCGAACAATGACGAATAGATACATTTTTCCGAATTACTCGTATAGACCCGTGGAGGTATTATCTCGGTTTACATCGTGTAATTGAAGTGGTTACATGAACCTTGTCCTGAAGGTGGTGACCGTTTCTGAAGGTTCTGGATTCCTCCAGAACTATCCTCTTATCCTGATACATTTTCGTACCATCTTGGCGTTGGAAACCGAGGATTGGGTTGGATCAACCAATGCCAGTTAGAGTAGCTAAGTGCAACCTTCTTCTAATTACAGATTTTGGTAGACCTTTATGAGTATGCTACTGCATACTCATAAAGGTCAGTATCGGGCAGGAACCTAAGTGACGTTTCCAAGACAACCTACATCGCAAAAGAATCAACATATTATACATTGAGTGAAACTAGATACATTTAAAAAATATAAAGTGAGCGCTAAATCTCAATTTCCATTCTGTTTGGTTTGGTGTGTTAGAGGCCTGACCTGTCAAAATAAAATTACTTTTACGCGAAGATTGTCCCGTAGAAGATTCGCTAGTGGAGACTTAATTTAATCTTGGAATTCACTATTCTTATATAAATAGAAGAAAATTTTTTGATTATAGATATTAGTTTTCAAGAGAGAGGGAGAAAAGGTCAGTTGTTCAGGTCTTCTCCCTCGTGGTATTAGACTAGGAAAGCATATTGAAGCAGGTAATGCAATAAACAAGGCAGGGAACTCCGCGTTTCCGTTCGCTTCACGTCGGGCGCGTCACCCTTGATAACATCGGCATCACCTCCGCCGCACTGAGCTCCAACTTGGATGTGGTATCGTCAAAAATACCTTTAGCTAGATTGTGTCATTGAATTTTAATAGCGCAAGATAGGAATATAATCATACTTCATACACGACGAAATGTTAAATGCAATATTATTATATACTTCAGTCTGCGCCCGCTCATAGCCCAGTGGCTTGCGTCGATCGTAAGTGATCGACAAAGTTAAGCAACAGCGGGCGCGGTCGGTAGTTGGATGGGTGACCGCTAGTGGCAAAAAATTCTTGAGCGTTTTCCGTGCCTCGGAGGGCACGTAAAGCCGTCGGCCCCGGTTGTTATCATAAGATAACAGTCGTTAAGCCATGTCGGAGGCCCTCGGGTGGTTTGAAAACTTCCGACACTCGGGTTGGCC